>CM054118.1:53586036-53921036 GCA_028673005.1 Tanypteryx hageni | reverse complement strand
ACATCAGCATAGGAAAAGCTTTTATCAATATTTGTTTAATGGGTTATATAATAAATTAAGACCCGCTCCGATCGTCTTATTACACAATAAATTGCTTGCCGTTATATATATATATATATATAATATATATATATATATATTTTTTTCTTCTTCTCAAAACGGTTTAAAAGAAACGCCAGCACGTCAGATACTGAGTGGGACGAATTAATTAAAATCCCGTACGAAGCGAAAATAATTCTTGCGTGACAAAAATACGAACGTAGAAGAAACGAAACATCCAAAGATTATGAGGAAAGATAAGAGAGGAAAAAGATGGAAGATTCACGACCATCAAACACGCACAAATGCACATAGGGAAAGCCTTATAAAACACCCTCCTCTCTCTCGAGCAAAAAAACATGAAAAACATTCGACGAAACCAGCCGACAAAAGGTTGGACACTATTCACGAGAGGGCGGCAAAAAAGGACACAGAGAAAGTGGGAGGGGATTAAAAAGGGAAGTGGAGGATGGAGGGGAAGGAGAGGGAGGCAGGGATTCGAATGGTTGGAAGTGCAGGCGTGGGAAAGTCAGCGACTAAAAAAATAGGTGTGGGAGTGAGGCAAAAGGTTAAGGGCGGTGGAAGGGTTCAAAAAGGAAAGGTGTGAGGAAGATAAGAATTAGGGGTAGATGCATGGGTCCAACGAGAGATGTATTAGCGCTTTCCCTGAGAAACTGTGGTTTTTAAAGATCTCACAATCCAGAAAGAACATTTAAATGCGTATAACTTTATTAAAATGTTGGTGATAATTTACTTTTGACGCATATATATCACCATGAGTAGCGACGTAGTTATTGTTCATGCTAAAATTATAAATACGTCCAAATTGTCGCTAGAGCCGAGGAATGCTACAGATCATTTTCCCTAAACGCGATAATCTAGGACAATAGAGGATTTAGCCAGAGCTTATGTTAATGCAGTGACACCCTCCCTGCCAAACGCTTCAGGCGGATGGCAGGGCAATAACGTGGATGTACAAAGGAATCGGACCGTTTGAACAAAACGAATGCGACCACCGGGAATCCTAATAAACCGTGGGTGGAGAGATGAATATTCTCTATCGAAGCACACGAATTCAGCTTCAATTCAAACGACATTAACGCCAAAACATAGATGCGGAGACACGTAAAAACGATCCCGTTTCCTCGCGCGTACTTTTCCGATCTTGAATATAAGTGGACTTCGAGGGATTTACGAGGGTAAATTTAGCGGAACGAGACAAATGACGGTAATAATCGCAATCGTGCGCGATTCTCCTTCCCTCAAAGATTCGAGCCGCCGCGGAAGAAAACAAGGGAAGTTCGTCTCTGCGAAGTGGTGGGTAATACGCACGTACACGCACACGTACGAGCGTTCGCACGTAAATCAAGCGAAAGAGAATGGAAATTCTGGATCAGGTCGTAGGTCAAGAGTTACACGAAGAGGGTAAAATACGTTATTTCAGTGACGAAGGGACATATATAAGAATATACGGGGTGACCATAATTTATTCACTACATTACAGACATCCGTGCAACACAAACTGCAAGTACGAAAGATTTGATCCTTTACAGTCGAAGATCTGGATGAACTCCGTGCGCGGGTCAACGATGCAATTGCTTCTGTAACGCCCCAGATGCTGGAAAACACTTGGCGCGAAACAGAATATAGTTTGGATGTCCTGATGAATGTGTATAACGCCGCGACAGCAACGCCTCCAAACGACCGTGTCTAAAAAATGAGTTATTTTTCCCAAGGATCGAGGATAACCGCGTATGAATTCCGTGTATGTGCTCGTATGTCTACAAGGTTTTCGTTTTCATTTTTTTCCGCCATCCTTTTACGTGGTGATGCGGTCAACGTCTTTTGGCGCAGGCCTCGTAAATCACGAGTACTTTTGGATAAGGTCGTAGTAAGTATTTCACTTCCGCGGCGGAGCTTGCGTCGGCAGAGGACGAAACTTTTATTCCGAAAAAAACATTCATCCGCTCGATCGGAGAACTCGGAGAAATATCTCGGGAAGAAAACCCTTCGACGGAGGAAAATGAAAAATAAAATATAATTCCAATTGAAATATGCAACAACTTTTGAGCTATATCTCAACGCCCTCTAGAGGCTCGGTCAGATTCGAAAACCTCCTATAACATAGAAAAGGAGAAAAATATCCCGTCGAATGAATTCTTCGCGAGCTCGAACTATTTTCGAGAAAATTCCTATCGGCGACGGAGGATCTTGTACTTTCTTACACTAAAGGGGATATTTATGGCTCTTTTTTCGAGAAGATTTGCCACGCAACAACAGTTACAAAAAATAAAATTAGAAGGCTCGGGATTTACGGCACAAGGAACGGGATTACACGAGAGTTCTCAGATGCTGTACAAATGAAAAGCACTATATTAGGACATTAGTAGTTAACGAGTAAGGAAAAAATCCAACTGATGAAAAAAAAATTGTCTGAAGAATACTGAATGTTTCCTAGCCTTACAATTAAATAATCATATCTGATATAAGAATATTTTCGAGATTAAAATACTGGGAACAAGTTTTTGCATCCTGTCAGAAGGCTGAACACCACGCGAGGACGGTTTTGATCTTCTTGGCTCGATCAGCCAAGCTGTTTGTTAACTTCTGGCATTAGATCGTCCGTTTCCCGCTGAGGCCGACGGCTTAACTATTCCAATAAGAATTGAAGATCTGTTACCGCATTGCCGGGAAAAGATGTTTAATATCGCGTGTTGACTAAGTCATTTAGGTAAATTAGTTCGTCGAAATTCTGCCAAGTATCCGAGTAAACAGGTATATTTCTAAGCTTTCCTTCGTCGGAAGACGAAAACATTCCACCTGAGGGCGAACTGTCTCTCGACTGTCTCACATATCGATTTAAACAAGGTCCGTGGGAATTTCTTGAGCTCTGGCTAAGTTGGAGAATTTTTACTCCCAAATATATTTTTTTTAAGTTCTGGAGAAAACAACTGAGACAACAAACTTAAGCCGACTGACCTATCAATAATTGATTTACATCGTTTGTCGCTCCGAATTCGTATTTATATTTTCACATTTTTATAGCAGATAGTTTTGAAAACTCCAAGACTATTCTCGATTATTTCTGGCAGTTTAAAAAAAAAATGATGGACCTCGAAAAGCTCCTTGAAAACATTCCGAACACATTCGGAGAGTAACCAAGAGATTTGGAAATGTAAAAATGTCATTTTTCCGGAAAGAATGCTTAGAAAGTAATATGCCAACTATTAACCGTATTATACATTAACGCATGTAGATAAAATATTAGTTATGTTAGCTAATCCACGTAGGTTTAAGAGTACACTCGTTAAAACCATTTTGTACTTAAAAAATGGCAATGCAGCAATAAAAACTGCAAAAATTATCCCTCAAAAGAATTAAAATCACATATACGATGCGAGCAGAAAAGAGGACATATTTTCAGCAAAAGTTCGGCCATTTTTCAAATCTTAAATAGAAAACCTTCGAAAATTGGGGTCGGAGCAATGATTTTAGCGGCCACAACTTGAAATATTTTATTAAAAACGGAAGATAAAACAAAGCTGTGATACAATTGAAGATTAACTCTTGTGCGCGTATGGCAGTTACCGCCTAGATCAGTGTTTCTCAGCCGAAGGGGCCGCGACCCACTGATTGGCCCCAAAAGGAACTGCGACGGGCCGCAAAAAATTTGAATCGAGTTAAGATTTGTAGACAATATTTGAAAACTGTCGCAGAAGCATGGCAAAAACTTAATATTTTGTAAAAATCAAACGTTATGAATAACTAATGACAATCTAAATTGCTTTATGTTTTTTATACATAACCAGCTAATTTTAATCAAGAATATAGAATTTTCTCCTGCTTATATTATATTCACCTATTGATAAACAGGTGGGCCGCGGAAACTTTCTTGTATTTTAGACGGGCTGCGGATAATTCCTGTAACCGTTAGATAGGCCGTGTAATCAAAAAGGTCGAGAAACGCTGGCCTAGATGCAACTCATTGTGTGTCTGAAACGTGCGAATTTTATTTAACACTAAGAGTTAGATCCAACCACGTCCTACGAGCGGCCCGCGTTAAAAGCGACGACGCTGGCAGCGTGGGAAAACCTCAAAAAAAAAAGATGGACAGACGAGTCGACGAAGGGTGAAACAAATTTCGCGAGAGATAAGAGCGTCAACGGATTAAAGTATGCTGACAGGATTAAGGCTAGAGAGGTTGGGTTTTTGAAGGCGGCAGGGAAAACTAGGGAGTGTGGTGCTGATTAAGTGGGGTACGTTTGATTTGATAGGCGGTCCTAATCCTCTTGGTCGGAGGGCATTGGAACTCTTGGGACCCTCGGTTAATCCTTCAGGAAGTAAGAGGGAGATTGAGATAAAAATGTTTCAGCGAACGAAAGAGGGTAGGTCGGAGAGGAAAGGAGAGAGAGGGAGAGAGAAAGGAGATGGAGCTGAAAAGGAGTAAGAGAAAAAAAATCCTTTTAATTTGACCTCTTTATTTCTTTTTCTCGCTCCTGGTTAACTGGAACGAAGAGAGGAATTTGCTCGCATCGAGAAGCTAAATCTAAAAAGCACTAGAGGGATTTTCAATTTGTTGACACTCATGTTTTAGCGACTCGAAAGCTGTAAACGTTTAAAAAAAGATGTAATGTGACAGTTTGATTACCAGTTGAATTTTTATGAAAAAGCATAATTTTATTCCAATATATTATTATGTAAGATTCATAACTATGGTAATGGATAACTTTTTCCTGATTAAGCTTTTGGGTCCATATATCTGAATGGCGTTTAACGGAAAAAACTAATTTAAAAAATGATGGACAATATCTAAAATTTCCAATGCTATTCAGCACTTATCATGAACTTTCAATTTTTAAATTTCAATTGAGACGGAAAGTGCTACATATTTTAAAAGCACAAAGTGACCGAGGATAAAACACTCTCCAAGAGCGACATAGCACCGATATTTTTCCAAACCCAATCACATCTTCCCCATCAAAGAAATCCACCCCTGGCAGCTGCAAGCGTCCGTAAAAAAAAAGAAACAGAAGCGACGATAAACACTTGTAAAACAATCGAAACCCCCGAAACTGAACGAAGGAGCGACCGACATTGGGCGTTCCTGAAACATTCCACGCTTCCGACGCTCCTCCCATCTATCGGCCGGGAAACGAAACAAACCGACGCCCGCTCGCTCTCTCTCTCTCTCTCGCACCCCTTTCACACACAATCCTCTTCTTCCACCCTCGGTCCCAACCCCTATCCCTTCCCCATTTCCCATTCAAACACAACAAAGGAAGGGCAAACTGCTAGTACGTTTAAAAACGACCCTTTAAAAAAAGGCAAACCCTTAATTATCGAAGAATAATTACTCACCGGTGGTCCGAGGGAACCAACACCTTTTTGAAAACCTAGCAAAAGTTCTCCAACTCTAGAATAGATAGAGAGAGAGGGAGAAAGAAGGAAGGAAGAAAGAAAATATGGACGAAGGGCGAGGATAGGAATAAAAAATCCATTCTCAATCGAGAGAGAGAGACGGAAACTCAAACAATACAGAAAGTCTTAGGCTCGATAATGGGTAAAAGAACGAACAAACGAGAATGGATTGCTGGGAAAAATAAGTGGCGTTCAAACCGGCGGAAGGAATGTAGTTTGGATTGAAGAGAGGGATAGGGTGGTGCTGGGAGGGGGCGAGGAAATGGGTGGGGGAGGGAGAGAATAGACGGGGGGAGAGGAATATTGGGGGAGGAATAAGATACCGACGGGATTGGACGGACAGGGTGGGCGGAGGAAGAGGGAAAAAGAAAAGAGGGACAGGGAAGGGGTCGGAACAAAGAGGGGAGGGGTAATGGAATGGGGAAGAGGGGAGCGGACTGAACACGAGGGCATAAACTTAGTGAAAACAAGTGAACGAGACGGGTGATGAGAGATGCGCTGTCCAGCTGGAGGCTTCAGTGTGCCACTGGAGGCAATCCCACGAAATACAATCCTGCGACAGTCAGACCGGTTGGATCGACTCCAGAATAGAGAAAATAACGTCGCGAGGGAATGATGAACACAGAGAAATTGCGGCGGGGGTGTGATTTGAGCGGTTTACCAAGAGCCACGCGAGGAAGAAATACTGTTAAATTAATTTTTTTTTCGGAAAATAAGCATATATAAAAACTTCAAAGGACGAATTATTGCTGTCCACCTAATCATAGGTACATAAGCGACATTTTATGCGATAGATTTACGGGAGGTTTCCGAACAAAACTATTTTTTAACATTGCTTTGGTGCTATCCCCGTTCAATGACGCT
Source organism: Tanypteryx hageni (assembly GCA_028673005.1). Lineage (NCBI taxonomy): Eukaryota > Metazoa > Arthropoda > Insecta > Odonata > Petaluridae > Tanypteryx > Tanypteryx hageni. The sequence continues at coordinate 53,914,715 of CM054118.1, read as the reverse complement.
CGAAAGAGTACATTTTCGAAGAATTAATTCTTTATAAATTATGATCGTTGTTTGTATTCATTACATATTTTGTACTGCAGAATAACACTGACACCGTTTAGTTCGTTTGCGAGTATGTTGAAATTTCAAAAGGAAAAACCTCGATTCGTAGGGTTTTCCGAGAGTAGTTTCTCCAATATATGAAGGAATATATTACAATGTTTACTAATAAATGATCAAAGTAAATCTCATAGCTATATACGCATTGTCACTAAAAGGTAATTTTTCTTAGTTATTATAATTGACGTTTTAATAAATTACCACTTAACCCTCGAGCGGGCACGCTGGTAAAAATCTGCTACCAGTGAAATTTGATACAAAGTAAATAAATTGCACGTGATTTCCGCTTGTTTACTCTGGCTCCTATCCCATCTAGTCTTCATACTTGTCATTCAGTGGCGTTTATCCCCACGCTTGGTGCAGACCTAATTGTAAGTCCTTAATAATATTTTATAGTGTGTTGGTATCAAAAGTGCTACCGCGCGCCCGGTCATGTAAGCATATTTATTGCATAACATGTTATACTGTAGTTGGTAAAGCATTATTTTCTTAACTTTATTGAATCGATTTATAAATTATATTCAGTTACTACGTGCACAAAATGTGAATCAACAAATAATTTTTCTGAATCTGACTCTGACTAGTGTGTCAATGTACCTAAACTAAATTACTTTTGCCTTATTCATTTATTGATATTGTAAATTGTTTTAAATTGTTAATATTATTATGTATACAACACATGTGCTACCTACTTTTTTACCAACTTAATATTACCTCAAGGATTTTGAAAACATTTTTGATGACAAAGCGAAGAAAAATAACTAGTCAGGAAAAAAATACATTTTATTTAAAGGTAATGTAAAATTTTTTTGATTAATGTTGAAATTTGTTATTTATCTTCCAACAATCATGATGCAGCCATACATATGTTCACCTTTATGTTGCCTTTATGTTTTTTAAATTTATTTTGTTACCTGTATAGCAGACGTTACAGAAATTAATAATTTTTGCCAGATGTCTTAAAAGATTATATTTTTTAATGCAAATATAAAATTTCATTTCGTAAACTTGATCATTTTTAATAATAAAAACTCGCCACCCTAAAAAACATGTATAATACGACAAAATTTGAGGAAAACGGCATGATAGCAAATTTGATACCACGCGCCCGCTCGTGTCCGAAAATAGGGCGCGCCCGCTGGAGGGTTAAAGCGGAAAAAAAATCGTTTCGTTACGTTTTTCATTACGACCAATAAAATTATATCGTTTTCTGTTACGTTTTTCGTTACACTCAAATTTTAATTTTATTTGTTACGTTTAACGTTATAACGAAAAATTTTACAACAAATTAATTAAGTTGACTTAACTGCTCTTTCATACATATATATATATATATATATATATATATATATATATATATATATATATATATATATATATAAAACAACTTACGGAAAAGGAAAGGTAAAATAGATATATGGATGTCAACAAGGTGTTGGGATGAGGAAACCCAGTGAGCACTCACCAATCAGACGACTTCAGGTTGGCGAGGCCCCGAGGATGTCGAAGCGACACACGTAAAATAACACAAAAACACAGAAACATCACAAACGTAAAGCTTTCGGAACTACTCCTTCTTCAGCTACAGAGAGAGAACTCTTCCTCATCCCAACACCTTGTTGACATCCATATATATATATATATATATATATATATATATATATATATATATATATATATATATATGTGTGTGTGTGTGTGTGTGTGTGTGTGTGTGTGTGTGTGTGTGTGTGCGCGCGCGCGCGCGTGTGTGTGTGTGTAAACTTAAGAAAAAGGAACAAGCTGTTATTTATATATATATATATACATATATACATACATACATACATAGTCTTTTATGTTTACAACCCAGAGAAATCATACAAGTACTAACCGAATGAAAATGATTTGTTTAAAAGATAAGATATTTCTAACTGAAGAAACTTATATCCTCTGCAACATTAATAACAACAGAACACTTTTTTACGAGTCTTTAGGCAGTGATATTCAGCACAAGCTGAGATGACATGAGTAAACCTCCATATACGGTATGATGTCAACAAAATAAATGGAAATAATTATAATGTTTGGGTTGCGTCGTCTATTGTGTACATCCAACTACTACATGCCAAATTTCAGCTTCCCGTCTCGTCTACGTCCGCGGAGTGATGTCTCCGTTTGAATAACTCACCATCCCCTTAACAATGCGTTTCATGAAAAAAAAATTTCAAACAAATGTAGAATGTACAACCTTTACTGATATGACAATCATAAGCATGCTATTTCATCCCAACAAAAATTTCAAAAGCTGATAAATTACAAAAATAATCTCTTACTTCCATTGGGCATCTTACAGCCAAAAATTCTGAATATAAAATTTTCAGTTGATCGTATAATATTTCCAGTGTAAATACTGACAATGATGAACGTATTGATTCTTGTGTATTTAAAAAAATTATAACAGGATTCTACAGGACATTCTGATGCTAGAAACACGGCATTGAAAATAAAAAGGTTGAATTCATGACCTATGTTATCAAAATACGCAGAAAATAATAACACCAAATTAAGGTATGGTTTTTTATTATCTACGGAAACAACTTAAATTTACGTTCTCATTTTATATTTGTTTATACTTTTAATGGAATTAAATGATAATTTAAAATATATTTTTTTAAATTGATATTGTTCACAATCTCGTTTTATGGACTAAAATAATGTAATAAAATTTTACTTAAAATATTAATGGAAATGAAGTAATTAACTGTTTGGTGGATTAACACAGTCTAACAAAAATACAATGAAGTATTAAATAAATGAGGACTACTAGTTTGTATCTAAATAGTACATATCACTAGAGGAGGTACCTAAATCATCTAATGATTTTATAAACAGTCTTTTAACACAAACTTATTGAGTAGATGCCTACCAATAAATCCAGAGATGGTCGCATTTTCTTGATCGTGTAAAACCGAAACCGTGTACATCAAGTCCGTGTAAATCGAGAGATGGTCGCATTTTCATGACCCTGTAAAAACCGAAACCGTGTATGTACATCAAGCTCGTTGTAAATCGAGGGATAAGTGCAACCGTGTAAAGTCAGTATCCATTGATTACCTAGGACCAGTTCTGTGGCAATCACACCGTGAGAATATCGAAATAACAGTTTTTGTTTATCCGTTTTTCGTTACGTTATTCAAAAATCATTTCGTTATTGCGTTATTTCGTTACGTTACGCGTAATGTTTTCCATCACTGGATATAACATAATATAATATATTTGAAATATACCATGACAAATGTACAATGGTTGATAAAAATCATGTTCACGTATTGCCTACAAAGTCGCCGTCCTCAGCGGTAATTCAAGGATCGTAAATTCTAAAAAAGAACTTGAGACTTCTACACTTTCCTTTCAATTTCCTATGCAGAGGTACAAAAAATTGGTACAATGCTCTGAGAGAATTTAAAAAAGAACACGGGACGAGGATTCGGAATAAATAAAATCGGATTCTTTCGCAGACAATGAAGGAAATTAGTCTCGAGGTATTTTACTTTTCGAAAGAGAGAGAGAACACAATGCCGCGCCTCGCAGTGGGGCACACGCCGCATACGAATGATTAAACGCGCCGGACGTGCTGACGAAAATCCCCAAGTACCCGGACGAGTGCAATTTTTAGAAGAATTGCGAGAGAATCGCCTTGAATCGCCGTCTCTATCGCGGAGCTTTTATTCGATTTTGCGGTAAAAAATAAATTCGAGAGAAATGCTCGCAAAAAAAACCCTTTGCTTTCAGATTGTTTAAAGGCGACTCTGGAAACTCTAAGAGAAATATTTATGCTCTTTTGTCTCCGTTGGGGTCGAATATTTTATTCAGGAGATGGAGGCTCGATTAATGCCCTAAAAGGATAAATTTGAGGATTTTTTCGTCGAAAAATTGCTTCGGGTGGAAATAGGGAACCCGTCTTATCTGGCAGTCAGCGTTTATGATGAAAGGTTACGAGGGAGCGTCACGTGAATGTCAATCGAATGTTGCAATTAAAGCGCTATTTATCCCCAAAGGAATCTTTAACTCGGGGAATGGGAATGCGTTTGGAGACAGACTGATCAAGGATCCGTTAAAATCAATTTTTTTAAATCGGTAATTTTCGTTTCCAGGGAAGAAAGGAACAAAACTTGTTACTACGCTCGAAAACGAATTCGACGATAGAGCCCAGGGCTTCTTTCCAATAAATAACATAGACTGCTCTTATATTCATTAAAGGGACCGAGTGAATTATCATTATACTCGTTGAGTGATCATTTAAAGTGCTAATTTTCCCAGCGTAGTCAATAACCTACCACTGACGACGCCCATTTTGGCGTGGAAATTTTTCTCGTCCGTTAAATAACAAATGCAAATATGTAAGATCAGTAACATTAAACTTCTCTCTCCGAAATTCTATGGAAGGAAAAGTTTAATTCATGTGGAAACCTTAATCGTAGATCTATCAACATCTGGAGTGATGGTAACATATTTAATTCACGGTATAATTAAAATAAATCCTTCCACAGACCGGATTGAGCGCAATGTTTACAATAGGAAAAAAGAAGAAATTCATTTAATTGGCGTGGGATACGAAACACGAGACGACGAGCCCTTTTCCATCCAAAGAGGGAGAGATATAAACCTCATCAGCGTCCGCATTACCGATGATTCACAGCAAACACTGCCCGTCATTACGGAAAATTTTAATTGACTGTCGGCATATGTCCGCCGTTGCGTGAGTAAGCAAGACGATGCGGACAGCGGTAATGAGATAGCTGTGGGAGACGACCAAGCAAACGTCCTGCAGAAACGTACTTGGGCGGGGCAGGATAATCGACTAATAAACGGTAATGGATGCATAAGCGGGGATTAATGTACTTCTTGGGGAAACACGGGGCCGTACAGTTGATTTTAGAACACAAATATATTTATGAATAAGTGATTATGTGAAACACAAACGTGAACAAAAAGACCAATCTATTTCGTTTAAAGACGAAAGAAGTATTTAAATAAATAATAATTTCTAACTAAATTACGCGTAAAGTTTCGCCCGTATTCATGCGGTAGTTTGCAGGCAAAAAAAAAATATTGCAACATTCCCATCCGCAGAATTTTTCCTTGGGTTGTTTTTTTTCGAGAGTGCCTTTCGTACGAAATGTGGATTTATCGCGTGGTTTTCCGAAAATTTGCCACGCGTAATTGGCTTTATTTGGCATCCGTGTCGTAAAAAAATGGAAAAACATGGATTCGTCGGATGCATTCGAGGCACAAACGAGGGACGATACATGGCGACGTGACGTATCCAACAAGAAGCTGTAATTCAAATCCGAGTTAAAATATGTACGGTTCGTTCACCCTAAACAATTACTGAGCTCTGTATCAGCGTATATGGGTTTAGATTACTGGCACAAAACCAACGAGAGTAAATGTATTCGGAATTTCAAATTTTATATATTTTATAAATTATAAACGTAAATTACAAATGTTATGATGAGTTTCGCTGTTTTTCGTACATCCACCCTGGGAAAATGGTCAATATGTAAACAGGAAAATTATATTGCATTGTGATTCCTTACTTTCCTATTGTACAACATTTTTTGTTAATTAACCTTATTAATTTTATCGCAGCTCTGTAACCAAGTATTGTAAAAAAGGTCATTGGTCCGTAAATTTAAATCAAATAAAAATAAAATAACCTGGAAACATAAACTGAGTGCACTAAATTTATATGTAATGCACAATTACCATATCAAAATGCCAAACATACTGCAGGTTTTGAATTTAACTTATCATCGTAGGGAAAACTGAATTCAGTTTTAAGAAATCAAGAATTCGACCGATCTTCGTCAAAATTCAGTAAGAAATTTCTTATTGAAAAAACATTCTAACCGCAAACAATGCAATGGTTAAGAGAAAACAAAGCCACCGGACTAAATTCGAATTTTATGCTGCTTAAACCAAGTGTACATTGCGTCATTATTTCGGTATGAGTGAAAATACAATTAACAAACATTAATCTTTAAGAGTAAGGTTAGAAAGTTTCTCTGTAAAACAATCGAGATACATTAGAATCACTACGGTTTGTTATGAAATCAATAGGGAAGAAGGACAGGAAAGCTACAAATATATAAAGTATAAATTGAACAGTGAAAAAGATGGAGAGAGGAACAGATGAATAAGCAGGGTGGCGGTGGCGGAGTGGCTAGAGCGTTGGCCTTCCACGTAATGGTCCCCGGTTAAAATCCAGCCGAGATCGGTTTTTTCAACTTGGGACCGTCTCGTCCCCTACTTGTGTGGTTTGAGGAGAACGCGCAAGTCAACGCTTCGTCCTTCGGAAGAGATGTTAAGCAGTTGGCCCCCTTGGTGCTTTTCTTAAAGAGTATTCGAATGTCGGCATCGGATTTCCACCCTCCCTTCTGAGTGCCCGGTGTGGAGGGAGTTATGATTAGCCAGAAATACAATCAAACCAAGAGGAATAAGTGAAAATTGTGATAAAGAGTGGGAAGAGATTAGGGATGAAAGGGATACACAGAAAATAATAGAGAAGGGGGAAAAAGGAAAAATCAGTAAAATGTAGAAGAAAATGGGGAAAGAGCGAAAAGAAGATGATAGTAGAAAAAGGGAGGAGAGGGAGTGAGTTAACGTAGACAAGAAGGAAATCATAGTGGGGAAATGAGGATGCGGGAAGGAGGAAAGGGAGAAAGTCGGAGAGATAGGGAGGAAGAGACATGCGAAGGAGAAATCTTTCCTGTTGACAATCCAACATCAGACACTGAGAGGGAGAAAGGGAGTGATGGGAAGCGAGGAGGAGGAGACGGGAAGCAGTGAGACGGGGATCCGTGGGCGGCAGTTGCTAGGGGGAACCGCGGCGGAATGCAGATGGGGTGGCTTGGCTGCGGGGGAGGGAAGGAAGGCGTGGGCGGGGTGGCACTGAAGGGAGCGGTGACAGGGTAACAGAGGGTGATGTGTAGGGCGAGACAGAGAGAGGAGGGGGCAGGGGTGGGGGTGGATGTAGCTTGGCGGGGCGGCGTGCCGCTCGTGAGGGAGGCGTTGGGAGTCAGGGGATGGTGTGGGGGAGGCTGCTGTTGAGTTGGAAGGAAGGGTGGAGAGGCAAAGCCGCAGAGAGGAAGAGAGAAGAAATGAGAGAGGGAGGGTGACGGGAAGAGGAAGAAAGACAGGAAGAGAGAAAGAATAAGAGTAGAGAGTGATGCGAGACAGGAAGTGAGAGGACTAGAGAGAATGAGAATAAAAGGACGAATGGAGAACTAATAAAAGGGAGAGAAAGCGAGACAGGAAGAGAGAAAGAATAACTGAGAAAACCCAAAGAAAAAATTAACGAAAATAAAGTAGTTAGACTTCTTTGATTCTAACCTCAGGAAAACAGAAAATGTCAGAATTATCTACATTAACATTTCAACGAAGATTAATGGCGAATGGGAAAAAATGTCTACGTACTTCAATTCATCAAAAATTCTAGTTAAAGACTACGGATTTGTACCAAGTTAAGTCTAGCCAGATAAACTATGGACGAAGAGAGATTGTGAGGTGTAAAGGAAAGGTGATAAAAAGGAAGAGAGAGAAAGAGGAAAGAAAATAGAAAGAGGAAAGAAAAGGGAACGAGCAGAGGACAAAAATACGAGAAAGGGTAAAAATGAGATTGGGAGACAGGAAGAAAGTTATAGCTGTAGTAGGATAGCAAATTGAAGGAAGGTGATAAAATATCTGTATAGAGGAGAGAGGAGGCATATGAAAGGAGAAAGCGAGGAGAGAACTGAACGTCTAGAGGAAGTGGATGCTTGGAGAATGAATTTGAAGAGGCGTTATGAAGGAGCGTTTACCACGCAGGACCGACTTAGAGAGACAGGGTGGGGTATCTTTGGGGAGGATAGGAAAATAAGTGAAGTGCTGGGAAGGGAAACGTAAGATGGACACTCTGTGATTGATTGATAATTGCTTTCCGACTCCTAGGGTCGATAAAATCGCTATAGAAACGCGGTCATTATTAATCGGCTGGCGAAAGGAGAGAGAAGGATGAGGAAGAGGTATGGGAGGAAAAAGAAGGGTAAAGACGAGGTCGAGCGTTTCGTTCGAAAAAAAAATCTTCGAATCGATTAAGCGGGGTGGGTGTTGAATATTCCTGTCGCGTACGGAGAGGGGATAATGCGATAAAAACTCCCGTTCTGCCCTTCTTCTTTTAACGTCCGTGTCCTCGCCTCGTGCCCATCAAATGTAATTTTGAGGATTTTTTGACGTCGCGTGGTCCCGTCTTCTTGGCAGCGAGAAAGGAAAAAAAATGAACTTCGATTTCCCGGAATCTCGAGAAACAATGGCTTTCGCCCTCAAAGATTCTTTCTCCGGAGAGAAGCGATAATCGTTTTTTCTCTTTCTGTTCATTCAACTATTCCGCCCAGCTAGATGGATGCTGGAAAGAAATGCGTCGACTTTTTTCAAAGGCTCACAATCCAAAATCGCAGTGTGTGGCGATTTACTACGAAGGATGACCAAAATACTCGAAGCCGTCTTTCTATCCTTTCCGTCGAGATATTATAGGCTCTCCGCGTAAATAAATCATCTGCTATCCGTTCGCGATATTCGCTCGCCGTAAATCACGCGCGGAGCTTCGCGTTTCACGACCGCACTCGAAGCGTGAAGCTTTTTATGCATTTTTCCCCTCACATGTCCGCTGTATTTTCGAAAATAAATCATTTCCCGCTACTCTAGTTCCGTTTCTAAAATAAATCTCAGTTTAGAGATGAATTTTGAGAGGGAATTTATTTTCATTAGAATAGCACCACTGAAACATATATGTGTAGGGATTACGGGTAATATGTTAACTGAATCAGTAGCGCTCAAATGTTCCAAAGGTTATGTGTTTACGAAATACAATTAAAGGCGAAATAAATACTTACATTACAAACATTAATGTAATGTAATGTAATCGCGAAGTTTGCAACAAAATTTAATCAATCGCATTTATTTTAATTCCACTTCCGCAAAAACTTGTTTATTATATATGGATAGCAACAAGGTGTTGGGATGAGGAGTTCTCTCTCTGTAGCTGATGAAGGAATAACTCCGAAAGCTTCTACGTTTGTGATGTTTCTGTGTTTTAGTGTTCTTTTACGTGTGTCGCTTCGACATCCCTGGGGCCTCGCCAACCTGAAGTCGTCCGATTGGTGAGTGTTCACTGGGTTTCCTCATCCCAACACCTTGTTGCTATCCATATATCCATTTTACCTTTCCTTTTCCGTAAGCTGTTATATATATATATATATATATATATATATATATATATATATATATATCATTATAGGTAGTCTGTCCGTAGACAGGTCCGTGATTATTCTTGGTTAAACCTGGTTCTCCATATATTCCTATTTTCCGCTGTCCTCTTTATATCTTGATACATCTCTTTCCCTTTCAAATCGTCTATGAGCTGAAACCTTTTCCTACCTCTTTCTCTTTTCCCATCTAGTTTTCCTTCTAACACATCTTTAATCATACTCTCTCTCCTCAGGTAATGTCCAACCCAGTTTGCCTTCCTCTTTCTGATAGTCTGTATAATCATTCGCTTCTCTCCTATTCTTCGTAGCACTTCATCGTTTTTCATCCTATCTGTCCATTTTATCTTCAACATTCTCCTCCAAGTCCACATTTCAAAGCTTTCCAAGTATTTCATGTCATTTTTCCTTAGCGTTCATGTTTCTGCCCCGTACAAAGCTATACTCCATACAAAGCATTGTATGAACTTCTTGCGGATATCTTTCCTTATATTCCCCGTAAGTAGGTGTTTATTTCTTCTGAAAGCCGCTTTTGCCTTTCCTATTCTAGTCCTGATCTCATCCGTACATTTTCATTCTCTTGTTATGATGCTTCCAAGGTATTTATAGTCTGAAACTTGTTCTAAAGGCTTTCCTCCAATACTTATGTTCAGATTCTCTTCTTTGCTTGATATTCGAATGACCTTGGATTTTTCTGTATTTATTTCCATAGCGTATTTTCTACCTGTTATTACTAGTCTATTTATTATTTTCTGGAGTTCCTCTTCCTTTATTGCTAGAAGTACTTGATCACCCTCGTATTTTACTGTTCTTACAATCCTTCCTCCAATTTTGAAATCTCCTGTGCCTTCTAACGCTTCTTGCATTACATTTTCTCCATTTATATTGAATAGAATTTGCGATAGGCCACAGCCCTGTCTTACTCCTCTACCGATATTTACTCTGCAGGTGTCCGCATTCTCCAACCTGACCTTTACAACTTGATTCACATATATCCTTTAATACCTTCATCAACATTACCCAATTTACTCTATCAAAGGCCTTCTGCCAGTCTACGAAACACCCACACACACACACACATACAGTGAAGTCTCGGAGAAGGACGAAGAGAAGGATGAAGAGTAGGATGAAGAGAAGGATGAAGAGAAGGAGGAAGAGAAGGACGAAGGGAAGGAAGAAGAGAAGGAGGAAGAGGAGGAAGAGAAGGAAGAAGAGAAGGAGGAAGAGAAGGAGGAAGAGAAGGAGGAAGAGAAGGACGAAGAGAAGGATGAAGAGAAGGAGGAAGAGAAGGATGAAGAGGAGGAAGAGAAGGATGAAGAGGATGAAAAGGAGGGAGAGAAGGATGAAGAGAATAATGAAGAGAAGGATGAAGAGAAGGATGAAGAGAAGGAGGAAGAGAAGGAGGAAGAGAAGGATGAAGAGAAGGAAGAAGAGAAGGAGGAAGAGAAGGAGGAAGAGAAGGAGAAAGAGAAGGATGAAGAGTAGGATGAAGAGAAGGATGAAGAGAAGGAGGAAGAGAAGGAGGAAGAGAAGGAGGAAGAGAAGGAGGAAGAGAAGGATGCAGAGGAGGAAGAGAAGGAGGAAGAGAAGGAGGAAGAGAAGGATGAAGAGAAGGATGAAGAGAAGGAGGAAGAGAAGGAGGAAGAGAAGGATGAAGAGGAGGAAGAGAAGGATGAAGAGGATGAAAAGGAGGGAGAGAAGGATGAAGAGAATAATGAAGAGAAGGATGAAGAGAAGGATGAAGAGAAGGAGGAAGAGAAGGAGGAAGAGAAGGATGAAGAGGAGGAAGAGAAGGAGGAAGAGAAGGATGAAGAGGATGAAAAGGAGGGAGAGAAGGATGAAGAGAATAATGAAGAGAACGATGAAGAGAAGGATGAAGAGAAGGAGGAAGAGAAGGAGGAAGAGAAGGATGAAGAGGAGGAAGAGAAGGAGGAAGAGAAGGATGAAGAGGATGAAAAGGAGGGAGAGAAGGATGAAGAGAATAATGAAGAGAAGGATGAAGAGGAGGAAGAGAAGGAGGAAGAGAAGGATGTAGAGAAGGACGAAGAGAAGGACGAAGAGAAGGATGAAGAGAAGGAAGAAATGGAGGAAGGAAAGGAGGACAGGGAGGAGGAAGAGAGAGTGAAAAAATAAGAGAAAGAGACAAAAGGAAGAGATAATAAATTGAACGTTTATCCTCTACCACGACGAGTCACAAAAGGCGCCAAGTCTGAAACAAACTATCGATTGCCTTTTCTTACTTCGAACCCGTGTCTAAATTTCCTCAGGGTTTTCCGGAATTCCTCCCTCTTTTTCTTCTTTCTCTACCCTTCCTCACGCCTTTCTCCATCCACTCTCTCTCTCATTCGGTAAAAAATACCGTCTCTCAACGAGGAAGAAAAAATTAGAATGAGGGGAATGAGCGCCAATAACTTAGATAAGGGTTTCGCATAGAAAGAGGAAAACTAAATCTGATTAAGGGGATGATTACGATAAAAGGCCTTTACATAAGGAGAGGGAGGAGGGCTTCGATTATGCCTGAGAGTTTAAGTGTCTCGGGGATCGAGGGGGAGGGATGGTAAAACCAACGCGATTGGTCCAAGGGGATCTCCGACTTCGAGAGGGTGGGCGCAGGATGAAAAGGGATGGAAATCATTCTTGCCAACGGTCCGTTAAAAGGATTAAGCAAGAGTTAACCCTTTAACGAACTGGGCTGCATCGGCGAAACGGCACGATTTTTATTTTCTTCTGCATTTGCACATCCGTTTCAATGGACGAGACCACAGGTGCCACGGCATGCAGTCCGTTTAAACTAAAATTAAAGACAACTTATTTGATCTCTTTCTAATAGACATCTCTTAAACCGCCATAAAGGTAAATTTCCATATATTGTTCAGAAAATAGAGTAATTTTTATATAATATGCACGATTTAAGACGTTAGTTTTTGCTTGTATTGAAATTTTAGGTATCAAATTTGATTGTGAAACCTAAATCAAAATCTTTGTAATCGATTTTCTATCGAGTGTCATTAAGATTTCATGAGAAATGTAATTAATTAAAATTTATCTGTCCTTAATTTACGCTTAAAAACGCTACTTTTGAATACTTTACATGAATATTACAGTTTGAGAAATGCTGTCCAAAATAACTATTAATTTTTAAGATATGATCCGACGTTTATCATGCAAAAACAAATTTTTTTGATTAAAAATTATCCTATATTTTATACCCTTTTGGATAATATGCATTCCATAACATCCCATGGTTTACAAAAAATTCTATTTTTTCAAAAGAAACGTGCTTGCGGTAAGAACGCCACTGGATATATTATCTCGGAAATAAACTTTAAGGAAAATAACAACATTGCTCAACATTTTAAAATTAGAAATAGCAAAAAGAAATTGATCAACATGATGAAAATTAAATATACATGAATATAGCACAGCAAAGGTAATGCAGTAATATACTGTTTATTTTAAACATTTTCATTACGTAATTGCTGCATATTAAAATGCTTTTTCGTGAAGGAACTGAAACTGACTTAAACGCAAATTAAAACGAGCGAAATTCCACGCAATCATTGAGGAAAGAGAACAATTTAAAATACAAATTATAAACAATATAACGCGGCGAGAGAAGGGTTTAGAAGCTTTTAAACACTCCCTACTGATCCCAAATTCCTGACAAAAGAAAAACTCGACATAAAACGTCAAGTGTTCGATTCGACCCTTATTGTGCAGTCCTTAGCTTCCCCGACGGAAATTCGGACGTGGCCGAGCCCCCGATGCCCCAAAAGCCACGCTCTAGCCGGTTCGTAAACACGCACTATCATTCGCGTGGAGAAATGTTTGGTTTACCCTTTTCGGATTTGCGATGCGGGAGGGTAAATAGTTACCGTATCACTCGCCACCCGATGGGGAGGCGCCACTTCCGTTCTACGCGTCTCTCTCGCCGCCCCGATACTCTCCGGCTCTTACGTTAGGAAAAGGTAATTCCCTTCGAACACGTTACGTTCCTCCGCCGCCCCTTCCTCCAGCACCAAGGGCGCACTCAGCGTTATTAAACGGGCGTGCTTTCTTTTTTTTTCTTCGCGATACGATTTCGACTTTTTTATAATAAAAGCTCTCTCTTTCTCTGGGAATGCCTCCAGCTATAATCGCAGCGAGGGGCGAAAGGAAAATCGGGTAGGCTATCGCAGCTTTTTGAAAAATATGAATGGCAATATGAAAGGTATTCTCTATTTTTTTGAAATTCGAACGCGGTTTGTTGTTTCTATTTTCTGCATTCCACGCTTCGAACGGTCATATTAAAAAAAAGGCTGCGATGGCATGAACGGTAAAATATGAATTTCCAGCTTTAAAAAATAATATTTTTATACCCAGAATGCTCTTTTCCCTACTTGGGTAAATTACACGAATGCTCTTGCGCTTATCGCCTGATAGAGGGATTTGTTTAAGCGCTTCGGGAAAATAAATATGTACCCCGTTCCAAATGAAATTAAAAAGCCGGAAACTTGCTCAATTTTTCTTTCGAAACGTGTAATTTGGATTAAAGCTAGCAATCCGAGCTGAATGAGCTAAATTTGATATACGCTATTTGGCGTCTATTGATGAATCTCGTTTCCTGGAGACAGTGTTCGAACAGGGTCGATATAATTTAAAATAAAACAGAACTAGAATTAAGGACATTTTAAATAAATAGCAGGCCAAACTTCGCATAGGTATTTTTGATAAATTTAATTTCGTATTTTCAAATTTCGAACAGAAAATGTTTTCGGGAAATGTTAAAAATTTGGGTGGACAACCGGCGAATGTCAGATTTAATCGTTTTATGTTATTAATATGATAAAACAAATCAGCGACACCAAAAACTTTTCTTCTTATAGAGTCGGCACCGAACAAGCGTATTTATCCAATTTGAGCAGAGGCACGGGGCATGTGATTTGCCATTTAAAGCGCAAAGAAACGGTAAAAACGAGCCTTTGATCTAACCAGAACTGTTGGAATCTCTCAGTGGAAGTGGTTTTGACTTGACAGATTACAAAAGGCAACCTATCACAATTAGCAATTTTGTCTGTCCTAATGAAGGTGTATCTATCCATCAGGACCATGCCACAACAAAATAGATTTAAATCACATCGGCTATGGGATCGCTACATTCAAAGAGACATAACTTCGACGGACGAAGTAACATTTGAGATACTCAGTAGAAAATTGAACTTTTCCGAAAGAGTCGTTAACGTGTGTAATTCATTCAAGAACAAGCACTTAAAAATTCTTGTCTCCAATAAGCACAACAAGGTTACAAAAACTTGGAGATATCTGAAACAAGTATTTTTTAAGTGCTTGTTCTTGATTTTTTTTTCAGCCATGAGACGAGCTCGATAATCCCCTGTTGAAGTGTCTAATTCAATCAAACGGTTTAACATTAATCGAAAACTCGGAACGAATATCAATCGCCAAAAAACTATCCTATTCATGACATGAAAAAGCAAGAAGTCGGGCGATAGAAAGCTGGCAACCCACACAAAGGCACATTGACGCAAGAGATCAGGACGAACAAAAGAATACTGTCAGGTGACACATATACACGTGGAGCGCTCCCAATTCACCTCCGACACGAACGGACGAGGAAGGGATTAAGAAAAGCAAAAAAACTCCATGCGCTTGGGATCCCTCGTATGTCTAGGGCGAATAAGGAGAGGCAGGAGTGCCCGCTAACAGTCGAGTTGCCCGTGGCATTAATCAAAATACTCGCCAACCCCTGAGGGGGCGTAAGTTGAGGTCCCTCACTCCCCTTTCTTCTCCGGTGATAAATGACGCGACGGCTCGCAAATAAAAAAACGAGGAATAAACAAAAGAGTATCGAGTCACGAGAGTATTTGGTATTACGATCACGGACTCGTACACGCGAGTGTCTTGTTGAGGGAGTGAGAGAGAGAGAGAGAAGCGGTAAGTAATGGGAGAAGAAAAGGGAGGAGGGAGAGAAAGGCACACTTAAGTAGAGGAAGGGTGGAGGGAAAAGAGAAGGGGAGAAATGCGAACGGAGGAAGAGGGAGGGAGAATAGGGGTTTGTTAAGGGTGTTAAAGTCGAGAGAAAAGTGTACGTTTTGATGTTAACCTCGGTAAGGTCTTCATCTCAAAGATTGGCACGCTGCCTAATCTTACCGACAAAAAGTTTCTCATTTTATCAAAATGTTATGTTTTGTGTAGGGTAAAATGTCTACACGCGTTTCTGATAAATATGGAAGAATCAGCATTAAAACTGCAATGAGCATAATATCGAGTAATTTGCAGCTTCAATCAAATGATAAGGTCTACCTTAAAGAGGATGGACTTTTACTTTGTAGAAGGACAGAATACCGTTTTTATTTTTGCTGCCTCTTTATAGTTTGATATTACTGCGACGGAAGAAAGGAAATCCAAATAAAAAAATAGAAATGAAATTAAGTAATAATAGAACTTGAATGCACGAGGTAAAATGTAGATTTCATAAAATTCGCATGAATATGCTTGCTTTAGGAGCAACCAGAATAAATTTAAGAAGTGTTTTGCATACTTATGTTATTTTTTAAATTAATAAAGTGATTTGAATGAGCATTATTTTAGAAGGTGAAATATAGCAGTTTTTCGGAGAAACTTGGCATAAGAAATCTTATGTTATAACGTTAACAAAATTTATAAGTAATCAAAATTTATCCTCAGTTGAGTTTAACGGCTGCTTTTGTCCATTGTGCACAGTTCGTATTTTTGTTTGAATTTTCAGAATACCTCAAAAGAACGAAGATTGTAACTTTCCTACTCTATTTCGAGTAAATTTCAAATTTAATAAAAAATGTATCGATTATATTCTAGGCAAGACCGTGGATGGGACGGGGGTTTTTTAAAGAGACATCTTAAATTAGGACTGACATAGGAACTGTGTTTATTGGTACTTGCGGCCAAAAGAATGACGTGAACTTGCACTGTTCAGCGCAATCAAATACGACGGACACGCTCATGAACACGTTTAGGAAAGGCGAGTTTTTCATCATTAAAGCTACGATAATTTCATAAAATACTTCAAACATTGTTCCCGCATTTGAACCTGCCGACGATATCAGCCATAAGAATTGCGCTGATATATTAAAATTAAAATCAAAGTAAAATGAATAAGAGAAGCGCATTTTACAGTCTAGGAAATTTTATGCAGATATAATAACATCATAAAAACGAAAATGTGCTTTACGACGCATTAGTTTGACGTGAATGGTCAGGTAGAAATATCCAGGACTAAATTTTCGCATACTTTTCAACCGATGCCTTTGACGCTGAAATAAAAGGCGCTTTATGTACACCCCTTTCAAATCACAAAATGGTGACCTTTTCCTGCATGTGAAATCAATCGTCGAGGATTTCAAGTCTGAGAAGCGAAGGAGAGACGGCAAACGGGGAGATCTTTTGAAACGAATGCCGATATCGCGAATGAATGCGCTTCAATGTCTTTCTTTATTTCCCATACGCTCCGTGATCGACAAAAGGAATGATTCGGATGAGAAGAAAGGGTGAGAAAGTTGCCATTCATTAGAATAGAAGGTTCTTTGAACCTTTCCCGAAAATGTCACCAAAGAGTCTTGAATACACGTTGAAAGCGGAAGAGCCACTGGATCCGTCTCTTTGAAAGTAGGAAAATTAATTTGTCATTACTTACCGATGCCTGTGCAAATTCTAGAATATTGGCATTAGTCCTAATTATGCGAATATTACAAAGGAATAGCTAGGAAAAAAATTTCATAGAATTTGGGGGATACATTTTGAAAAGGTCGCTAATTTTGGCATTCATTACATCCCAGAGGAAATTACTACAGTTAAAATTCCCTCTATATCTTTTGGTAATTATCGCAAGACCTAACAACGTTTATGAGTTTTGTCGGAACTAAAATTCCTGATTTATAAAAACATAAAGAGCAATAAGCACAAAAGTTGTCCGTTGTCCGTTTAATTTTCCAATGAAAAACTATCTACAAGACATTATATATCTCGTGACCTCATCAAATACTTGCCCTCTGTTGATAAAAGTTTATGCCGTCGGATTAACTTTGACATTATCCAAATAATTCGACGATGCCCAAAAATACTGGAAGTAGCAAACTTCTCGTAGAAATTCCGAAGATAATCGTCCCAAAATTCGGTTTCCCACGCACCGAAAATTGCGCAACAAACTGGAAAAATTCTGAGAACAAACGACATTAAACAGATGGACAAAAAACTATCGGGTTCAGTGTCCCGAGTCGCGTCGAACTTGTCGCTACGCGCCCTCCAGAAAAACAGCTGCGAAGGGGAAATAAAAAGCGGGGATTTTATTCCAAAACAAACGCATAACGCGGAAACAGCTGCTTATTAATTCTCGCCGGCGATACAGCAGCAAAAAAACTCAAGTTCGACTAAACAGCGAGCCATTTTTTCCTTATTCCGAACCCATCTTTTGGGCGAGACACCGAATTAAGAATCTCAAAGCGACCACTTAAGACGTCTTTCGCTGTATTAAACGCATCTCGCGACGAAAAAAAAAACGAAAACCGGTTCCTCCCTGTATAAGCGAAACGCTTCGGATCACGGGTAGCAAAAAAAGTGGAGGAAATATTAGCCAAACCTTTGTCTTCTGGAGTTCACTGACATGCTCCTAGCACAATGGCAAAAAAAAGATCGTCGATTGTTTTGTCAAAGGGATACATGGGTTGCATTGTTTGCGCCGTCTCATAAATGCACAGCTTCGACGAGCCTGGTTATCCTGTATCAAACGGACAAAATAACTTATTCATTCCGTGCTAAAACGTAATGGGCATTTTCCTCGACATCATCCTTACTAATATCTTTACTACTGTGACTGTGCAATGAATTCCTTTGATACTACGAGAGATGAAAGCGAGGGATTTTTATCGGGCACAATCTACTCAGGATCTTTGTCTTCACTTTGCTCAGCAATAATACCTACCATTTAAATAAAACATGGAATAATTTATTACACGTACAAATATGATTATGAGATTAGCGCGCGAAACAATTCATCAACGAATGATTCCAGCAATTTAATTCCTCGCGGGATTAAGCAGAAAATTATATTCGCGTAGTGAGCCGGAGGAAAAGTTATCGAAACGACAAAAAAGTTTTGGATGCACAACATTCGATTGCGTCTAGATAAAAAGGAAAAAAAGACGAAGAGCGACGAAAAACAAATGCTAACAAAATCCGCCTGAGAATCCGGTCACTGCTCCCTCTCCTCCCCTTTTCACCTTCCCTCCTCCCACACTCCCTATTTCTCCCCCTCGACCTTCCATCCTCCTCTCACTCTCTCTCCTTATCCCTTCATTCTCCCATCCCACTCCTATCTCAAGGGTACATCCGTCGGTATGAATTCCCCTCAGCTGAATCCAGTCTGGCGAGTCCGCTGAAATAAATGAAGGCCGCCGTGGCAGCCGAGGAACGAACCCGAGTCCTCCTCCTTAACAGGACGTCCTTCCTAAGAGGTGTGATGGAAGTTGGATGAACTTGTTACATACACCAATCACTGCATGACGTAAGGAGTGGCGTAACCATCTTTTTACAATGCGCCGGGAAATCCGCTTCGCCAAGAGACGAATGAGGACATTTCATCCGTATTGAGCAAAAAAAAGGATTGTTTGTTTCGGGTAAGTGATGCTCATCTCCTAAAATGGTTTTCACGAAAAAAAGGAAACTAGGGATAGTTGTTTTACTCGCCAAGAACCATTCGATTTTTTGCGACATTTTGTAACGTACATACCTATACGTTTAATTTTTATTCAGAGTGATGTACTTTTTATAGCTCTTCTCATTTTTCTCAAAGCGAAACAGGAGGAAAAAATGTGATTCGATTATCCTGTTTTAATATAATTTTTCCAAAATCATCACCATTACTTTGGATTGCAAACAGTTTCCTAGATACCGATAACTATGGCATTCAATTTTATATCGACCACTTCTTGCAGGGGTCTCATAATAAATCTAAAAATCAAATATTTCTTAAATCGAGTTATATGTTACTCGGCAGTTAAATTCGATTGTGATCCTTACAGGTGTGTTTCTAGTCCCGCGCTTTACATTGCACGCCAAACTTGTTGTTATCACTTAAGCATATTCATCTCTTGTTCGGTGCATTTTCCCATCATGTAAGTCGCGTGCTACAAAATAAATTCTACATTTTTCTTTCCACAAACCTCCTACAAACAGTTATATACACGCAAAAAATAGTTTCATACGGAGGAAAAAAAACTAAAATTGGAGTTTGAAATAAGAAAAAACAATACAACGTAAATATCTGAAGCCAATGTCCCAAGTGGAAGGTGTCGAACCTACCTATTGGAGAACAGGACGCGATGATATAATTCAACACACCTAGATCAGAAGAAAATGGATGGAAAATGAGAGCTCTCTAAGACATACATATCTGCGCTTAACTAAATCTACTAGAAACTGAATGTCGCTCCCATCTGCTGACGGAAAACTACTATGCCACTACGCATGCGCTGTGGAGTCCCAGCACCTTATAGCGTAGTGGAATAACTTGAGGTTCATATTTATGTTAATACGCTAAGAAACTGAATGCAGTGTGGCGTATAATTTAATTGGCGGGAGAGGGTGAGTGGGTGACGAGTAGAATGCGAGAGGACAGAGAGAGGAACGGAGGCTAGCGGGTGGAAGTCCTTTGCATCTGCCGTAGTTAGGTGGCAGTCTGAGGTCAATGGATAAAGATTAAGAGGTCAGGGACAATTCTCTCGAGGAGTTCGAGTAGGAGATGCGGTGGAAACTCTCCGGTGGGTGAAGGGTTGACGAATAATTTAATTTCGCGTGGTAGAGAGAAGAGAGGAAGAAAAAGAAAGATGTACTAATAGGAGAACGAGAGAGATAGATAGAGGGAGAAAGAGAGGAAGAGAAAGAGTAATTATCAATTAAGCTATTACTAAGGAAAACGGGATAACATTCCTTATCCTTCTACAAATATGTTTATGTATGTATTGCCACGACCGAGGACAGCTTCTTTAAATGCAAACAGGGCGAAGACTTTTTTAATTTTTATTCGAGTAAATATAGTGAAAAAAGATAATCTTGATCGGGTCATGAAGGTGGGCCAGTGATGTAATATGAACGCATATCGATAAATGTCAATGCCACAGCATTGGATCACTTAATCTCAAAGACGGACTTGCATAACGTGCGTATAATAATAGCTGTGAGTGACGCGCTTAGGGTACACTCTCCAGATATGTGCTGAGATAAATCGTCAGGAGCTGGTAGATTCGGTTTTTAGGCCAGTTCGCAATCTCACCCAAGTGTTTTGACTCTGCGTTCTTGAGAAATACAATCAAAGGTCGCGCTTGGAATACTAATATTTCTGCTGACAAGTAACGGGAGATTATCATTATAAAATATTTCAAATCGAAGTTCAATTTTAAAAATATATTTAAAATGGCTAAAACTGTGATTGTATCAACCGGAAGAACAATTCAGAAAAATATTAACGAATGAATCTAATAAGCGATTGAAATGTGAAGCAGACTCGAGCTATCTTATACAAAAATCTAGTTATTTCCGAACATATACAGGATGATTAATTATAATCAATATAATTATTGAAGGTTAATCGTGGAATGTTTATTTTATCACAAAATAAAAATAACAATCTTGCGTTATTAATGCACACATGGGAGTGATTAAACATCGGGCGATATTCACCGTACAAGGAGTACCGCTACAACTGGAAGCGATGAACACTCATGCTCGGGTGAATACCGATTGGATATTTAACACAATTCCTCATGTATATAAAATACTTCGTTCCCAGGAAAATATTTTTTATCATCTACCAAAAGATTCGATTGAGAATTCAAAATTATAACAGGCCGATGACTGAGATAAAAGTTTAAGGTCGGTCGTGTTTTAATGACGAAAATTATGGAATAAAAAATCTTGTCTGCTTTGTAAAACTAAATCGTCCGTAAATCTCTTTGCTTTGTGAGAGACTAATCGGAGCGTAATTTTAAGCACCTCGGCAGTTCGTAGTAAAATTAGACTTTTTGCCGATGATACCGTTCAATATAAAGAAATAAAAAACCAGGAGGACCATCAGTCGCTGCGTGAAGACTTAAGAGCCAGAGTGGTGCAAATAATGGCAAATTGAAATTAATTACACTAAATGTGCCGCAGTTACGTTCTGGAAAAGTAAAACCATAGAAGTAGGTTTCGAGTATAAAATAGATGGAATAAATATTCAAGCAGCCGAGTATGTTAAATATTTAGGAGTAACCATTTGTCGAGATCTTTCATGGGGCATGCACATTCGTCGAGTTATAGGCGCGGACAACAAGAAACTGGCTTTCATAGGTAGAATAGTACGGAACACTACAGTAAAAGTACGCGAAACATGTTACTTATCACTGGTTAGACCACAAGTGGAATACGCCTCATGCATATGGGATCCGTGCGAGAAGGGACATATAATTCAATTAGAAAGAGTTCAGCGCAGAGCAGCAAGATTCGTAAAACAAAAGTACGAACATAAGGAAAGCGTCACTTCATTATTGAGGGATTTGAACTGGGTACCACTGGAGGATCGTAGATTGAACTCAAGGTTGCTGTTTCTGGAGAAAAATAGATCGGAATATCTAAAAGACTAGGTTGTAGGAATAATTGAAACACCAACGTATACAGGTGGAAACGACCGTGATGATAAGACACGTGAGATCGATTGTAGGACGGAGCGTTATCTAGGCTCGTTCTTTCCGAGGACAATACGAGATCACAATAGAAAATTTCAACCTGCGATAGACAATCTTTAGGTAGGTGCATTGCACCCCCTGCCACCAACCAATTAGGTCAATTGCAGGGTAACATGTAGATGTATTTCTTCCTTCCTTAATCTATAAAATCTATTAAAGAAAATAAAACAAATAAAGGAATTAAATTAAAGCGTGCGATTCGTTTTAATTCGAGAGCCGAGCGAAAGTGATTCGGCTGGTGAAAAAAGCAGCCATTATTCGCGGTTGAAAAATACAAAGGGAATAAAAAGAAAGACGAGATGATGACAAACTGGAGGACAAGAGGACAGAGACGAAGAGGATCAGATACCCTCTCTGTTGAGGAAGGAAGTTGAGTTGGAAAACGGGAAGGGCAGAAGGGACACAGTAAGAAAGGGACTTTGTTATGTCTGCCTAGGCGATGGGCGGTCCCCGCAAACACCTTCAACTGTTTGTTTGCTAGCCGGATTGTGCGCGAGAGGGAGAGGAAGGGAGAGAAGGAAGGAAGGTTATGTAGGACGGGGTGGAATACATGGGAAATCACACGTCTTCCAGACAGATTGTCTGCACCTCCGAGGCACGGTACGTACGATACACACAACTCGACAACGGGCACGGCACACTTGTTCCATCTTTCTCCCTCAAGAAATGACCCCGAGAAGAAATAAAAAGGGATGGATTCGCGATAAATTTCTTATCCTTCGTCTTTTCCTTGTTGCTCTCTTCTTCTTCCTTGCTCTCGCCGACCTCCATCTTTCAATCCCTTGACACGAGAGGCTAGGATTGCCTGCGCCCAACTCTGCTCCACTCTTTTTTTCGAGGAGGGTGACAAAGAGTCTCTCTCCGTCTACTCTACGCCGATAAAGCGGGAAATACGAAAGATTCGATTTTTATTATTTGAATGGAACTTGCTTGTAAAAGGTGGTGGAGAGAGATTGTAGATGCTTATAAAATATTTTATTTCCGCAACTCGAACTGAAAGACGAATGACGTTACTGGCTTGCAAAAACAGTTGTGGGTTATTTTATCACATTCTGCGAAGAGAAATCAAATAACGGTTGATAATTTTTCTCTAAGTTTTATAAATAAACCTGCGCTTTTAACATTAAAAAATCTATTCAACCAAATCATAATGCGCGAGTGATATATCAATTTGAATGCATTTTTCGATTAAATATAATTTTAAAACTTTCATCGCGGAGAGCACACCATGACTTAAGGCATTAAAAATGGAAAAGAAATTACTGTACATGAGCCATTAATTATCATTAGCCAAACACTAATGCTTGAGTCGAACAATGTAATGAGAAAATTATTTCCCTTATTAAACTTCACGCTAGCGTCCTAGGGTCTTGACTTTCATGATTAATCGATAGAAGCATCTTAATACATCGCTTGCGAATATAATTATAATGCGACTTCCCAAGAGTAAAATATTTTCTCATCCTCGAAAATTAAATTTACCCCGAAGCTAGTATTGGCGTGTCTATCAATGTGTCATTTGTCGCATCAACCCATTAACACAGTCATTTTCTAACGGACGGGAATTTCATATATTTACGATTCAATGCAGAATTCGATTTTCGCATTCTAACCTCATTTCGGGAGGCAATTGTTTGCGTCAACGGCCCCACGGTAACGAGGAATTCAAATTAGGCTGCAACATAATGAGGCGTTTTGTCTGTCTTCCCTTCAGAACGAAGGCCATTTTTATACCACCCCAAAACATCCCCTTCTCCATTCTATCGGGCGTGAGTACGATAAAGCCTTTCCATCGCAAAATAACCATCACCATAATTGAAACTAAAAAATTGAAAGCTTCTGACTGCTTAAAAGACAAAGCCATCCTGACGTGAACCACCGGTCGACTTCGAAGCGAGAGTTTTTATTGGGAAAAAATTACCACAAAAATTTATTATTTTTTATCGGATACACGTGGCAATCAGAACTAAGGGCGATGACAGTTAAGCCTCTCTGGGAGGTTATGAGCTCATTACCACCCGCCAAATTCCCCCAGCTACGTAAAGCCAAAGAATCTCCTGATGCGCGAAAATCCATTACTTACGCATGACAACGCGCGCCTCATCAACAAGCGCCGCTTGGCAACCTCGCTCTTGCAAAATCCCACAATAATCTCTCTCCTCTCTCTCTCTCTCTTTCCCTAGCAATCCCTACGCACCCCTCACCTTCAAACTCATCCACCCCCAAACCACCTGGCAGTTGTAAAATTGGGCCGAACAGATGGCTCTGCTTCCCTTCTCTCCCACTGTCCCATATGATCCAATCATCCCCTTAATAACCCTTCTGACAAGAGGGCGCCTTTTAAAAAAGACCTCTCGTCCGCCCTATTCGGATGCCTGCGCCTAACCTCGCATCATTGTACCATCTTCCTGTTGGTGACCGCGCCCGCGGTTATTCTTTCTGCGGAGATAAGGATGGAAGGGGAGGCGTGCGTCACGGCGGGAGGGACCCATTACTCGTCTTACACGTCCCTAACTATTAGGAAAAAATACATGAAAGAAAAAGATGGACCGTTAGGGTGGACATCTGCCCGGCTGATTTTTTTTAGTAGGTACCGTTCTAATGCTTCATTCGGTCCGCCATCAAACGAAATTTCCCTTCCTCTTTTCCATTTCTATTCTAGGATAGACGTCGCAGGGTACTTGTGTAACCGGCGGGATCGTCCCTAATTCCCCCGCCATCAGGGCGGAATGCTCCTTCCTGTCTCTCTCTTCAGCTGCGTCTCTATCAATCTGCCTCTCCTTACGCCCCCCCGCCATTTTCTTGCATAACATTCCTTTTTTGTGCAAGGCATACTCCTGCGAGTAAAAGAAGTATCGCCCCGCCTCGAAGAGCCAATTATTTAGGAGATGTTCTCCCCACGAAAGCATGCGAGAGAAAAAAACGGGATGGCGGGAAGAAATTTAACAGTTGTCGCGAGGATGAAACGATAACCGTGAGAGATTTTTCCGCTTCGGTCGTCGCTCGTTTTTTGTCGACGCTATCTTTTCGATGGCGTGTTTTTCCCGTCAAATGGGCCATGACACGCTCGCCATTTTGAGGACATATTTCACTCTCCAAACTAGGCCCGATTGTAAATAAATACGCGCGTTCATTTCGACGGATTTTTTTTAAGGCGAATTGGTTATGAATTATTCTCGTGATTAAAATGGAATGAATAAATTAAAAAAGGAATATGGACTACTAAAAGTGATGCTTTTAGGCAGAGATGGAAGTGAAATCGATAAAAAGGCACGTGTAGCTAAAAAAATAGATTCTAAAAAAATAATGCGGTACTTACAAATTCAGTAAACTGGAATGAATTTCCCTCACATCAACCAGAAATAATGAAATATTTACCTGGAAAAAGAAGAGAGAACATCAGTACCATCAATCACCGAGTCAAGTCTAATCGAATTAATAATTATTGCAGCAATAACTGAAAGGAGATACTGATTACCATTAATTATTCTATAATCTAAATTTAATATAGGACATTTTGCAAACGTTCCTTTATGATTTTTTTAATATACAATGAATTCAAGGAAACAACCGAGCTGTTTAATAGATGACTATGCTATATAATCAAACGCATTGATAAATAATGCTAAACCTATAATATAGAAATATGGAGGCATAATATAAAATGTAATTAAACATAAACAGGATAGATTCGATAAGAAGGTAGTTAAGGTTCAAAACTTCAATTCGTGTAGAAAAACGAGCAAATATTTATCAAGGAAAACATTTTAACATCCGTCGTATCAACTATCAATGGTTCTACGCAGAAAACACCCATGAATAATTTTCAAAACGTTTTTATTCAAATTTTGACCTTAACTCACACGTTATAAATTATCCCAACGCAAATCATTACAACCAATTCCAACTATCATTACGATCAATTTCATTTTATGCCAAGAATGAAACAGGTAGGGATATAAATATGCAAAAGATATGTATATATGTAATATGGTAATTCAGTACCCGCACATAAATGTTAAATGTAGCTAATAATACATGACGAAACTGGAGTGGAAGCCTTTCGTTTCGATTTTTTCCACACACGGCGACCGATACATCAGGCGAAATTTCAGCCACACATCCCTCCCGCATGAACACGCGCATTATCTACGCACGCCGACGCTAGCTAGACAAGGGCGATAAAACGCAACGTGGACGGCGCCGTAATTCACGAATCGACGGCTCCATCGAACTTTCCCATCGGAGGAGGAGCCCCCACCCGGGGGTGTTCGAACTAAAAAAAAAAAACGCTCCGCCATCAGAAGCACGACGCACGAACCAGGTACGCATTAAAGTAGTAGCTCGCTTATTCCATCCGTCCTGTTATGCGTCTCACATACATTACAAAGAGTACACGAGCGTCGGATTGAAGCGGCCATTGTTGGTGCGGTCCGGCAGAGAGAGAGAAAAGTAGGAGGAGGCGAGACGGCATTCCGAGCCATTCGTGTCCCAATGCGTTTTAAGGGGAGTTGGGAGGAGAGAAAGAGAGGATGGGTTGAAAGGGCTGGTGCGGGTGATTAGCCGCGATGGGGCGGGCGGAATAGGAGTCGGCGCGGGAGGAATGGGGCAAAGAGAAGGGGAAACGACGGGAAATTTCGCGGACTATGCCCATGACGTCACGCCGTCACGTGACCCTTTTCTCCATGGTCATCATCATCATCGCAGCCGGAGACGATGCACGGGATGGAAGGATGGGACGCGGAGAGTGGCGAGGGAGGAGGTGTGGGAGGAGGTGATGGAGGGGAGGTAGGGGTAAAGGAAATGCTATTCTTGGAATCGAGAGAAGGGGAAATGAGGGAGGGAAAGAGGTGAAGGGAGAGGGAGAGAGATGGAAATTGAGAGGGAGGAAGAGAGAAGAAAGGGAGGGAAAAAAGGGGAGTAAGAGTGAAAGAGAGAAAGCGGGTAGGAGGGGTGACGGGCGAGAGAGATGGAAAGTGGACTTGCAGAGTTATAAAGACAGAGGAGGGATTTATATGGAGGGGAAAGGGATTCTAGTGTTCTGCAGATGGATGTAAAAGATGGAGGAAAAGAGAAAGGCTGTCCGAAATAAATTAAGTAACGAGAAAGAAGGGTGAGGCGAATGAGAACGAGGGAGAAAGAGAGAGAGGACATGTAAACAGATGTGCAAATTAAAAAGAAGTGGATATAGAAAATGAAAGAAGAGGCAGAGAACTGCATAGAAAAGTCACTGCCAATGGACCGAGAAAAATAAAAAGAAAGGAAAATTACATCGTATAATACGATAAAGAAAAGGAAATAATATGGAGGAAATTTAAAACATACCTAAAATAAATAAGCAGTAGGAACGGGAGAGTAAAAGGGAAAAGAATTATTACGTTATATAAAAATGAAAACAGTTGAGCATTGAATACAGAACGAAGGAAAATGAGAAAATAGGAGACTGCTATTCAAGCGAAGTTTAGAAGAATGGGGAACCACGAGTGTGTGTCACAGAAGACACTTACGTGCGGGAATTCTAGAGAAAGGGAAGCAAAAAGAGCCAAAGGAGAAAGGAAAAAATATAAATTTAGGATGACGTTCAAGGGCGGGGAGGATTCGGGGATATGCATTTATTTTATTCAAATCATTTATTTTATCATGATGGTTTATTTATGTTATATTTATTTAGTATTCTAGACATGAATAGCACTTGCAGCCTTTGTTCCGTGAGATAATAAACAGTCTCATTGACAAGCACGAATATCCATGACCCCAGCGATATGAGGAACTCGCCAAGTACTGGGAAAAAAACACAACCTCGGGCATGTCACAATCAGAGGCAGTCGGATCAGAGCTATGGAGAACCAGGTATGCAGCGTTAGAAGAAGAATCGTAGTAACTATCAAATTGTGCAATAACCGATCTACCTTAAGCCAAGCATAACTTGCTATATTTGATTCGGATTCTAAAGAATCCGAGGAAGGAACGAGAGACGTGGGCGGGCCTTCCAAGGTAAGGAGAGAGAGAGAGATATGAAAACTACGACAATGAAAGGAAGACTCTCTAGGAATTCGGAGAGACATGGGAGCAGATTTATTTTATGCGGCCAGTCGTAGAAATGTGCCCTACACGGGTGGCCTCGCGGACGAGACCTTTCTCTAGTATTCCTTCTAGGGAAATGATATCCACTCTCTCCCGGCGTCATAACCTCGCTATATCGGTCCGTTACGTCCACGCGACGCCGGCGACGGGAGACGAGCTGGGCTATGATTTAGCTATAAAAGAGCACGGGAGAAAGGGACGGGGAAAAAGAACTCGGCCCACGCGCAGAGCTCAAGAAGAAATAATGGAGTAATTCGACCAATAAAAACGAGTACTAGGAAGCCAATGTGGATGCGATTTTCTCGTGTTTTGAATCGATTAATATGGCAATTGCTTAGTTATGTTAACCGACGAACAATAGCTTATGTTAGTTTAGACAAAATCGTTTTTCCTTTTCTTTTGGTCACACACAAGGTTTCGAAATCTAAAATAGTCAGAAAAATTATTTTACATTTATAATAAGCCTTAACTTTGCGGAATTCCATAATTCAGAACAAATAAGACAAAAATTATGTAACCTGACGATGACGTCGAAATTCGACCATGTCATTGATTAATAAAGTGGAATTGTTACACAGTTTTTTCTTATTCTGAATTTTATATTTATTAATACGCACAAAAATAAATCATACGATTGTTTGTGCATAAATACAATGATTTCATTCGGGAGGGAAGATGATTATAGGATCAGCAGATGTGATCTAAACAGGTTGAAAGGTAAATGTTTTTTTAAAACTCAATGCCCACCCTCGTTTAGCTGAATAAAGACTAACCGGAATTGGGGGCGAAAACATTTAACCCCTTCGCCACGTGTACACAAATCGCCCTTTCATGTCCCTTTAAGAGGGTGTGGTGAAAGGGTAAGAGAGAAACCAACCATGACGAGGTATTCGACTTATCGATCACGGCTTTTCCTTTTCTTTCGAGGACGAGAGAAAGAGAGAGAGAAAGGGTACACCCCATTTCATTCATCTCGTTACCCTCTCTCCGCCCCTCCATCATCTTCTTATTTAATAGGCGCAAAAAACTTTATTTCAGATCATCCCGCACATCCATTTCACTCGCGAGGGAGTTTGTGCCCACTCACCCTATTCTTTAAACCCTCTTCTTCTTCCCTAACCTAACCCTTTTCAAACGACGAGCGTGTCGCGAAAGGCTCCTCCATTTTCCGCCCCTACTCTCCGTCTCTCTCACTCCCATTCTTCGGTGCTCCTGTTGGACTTCCGACTAGCCAAACCTCTCCTCTCGCATCAGCCGATGGACATTTTACCTTCGGGGGAGGGTTCGTATTACAGAATGATGCTTTGGTACATTTCCCATCTTTTTTCCCTCTTTCCCTCCCTCGCACCCTCCTCACAATCTCCCACTCTCCGTGCAAACGGAGAGCAGGAAACCGACACGGGCGGAAGAGAAAAGGAGTGAGATAAAGTGGAGGGAGAGAGAACACAGGGCGTCAGGCGGAAGAGAAAACGCCGGCGATGGAGAATTGCAACGAGGAGGGGCCCCGGGGGAGGGAGGGGAGGGGGGGTGTGGAATTGTAACGCTTGTGAAGAGGATGTAAGCGAAGTGAATCCCTTTTGTGTGCGGTAGCGTGAGAATGCGGGATCATTGCTGGAAAAGGTTAACGTGCGTTTGCAATCCATAAAATTGTCAGCGGAGTCCTCGGCGCCCGGGAAGTTAAAGGTATAAAGTTACGCTCCCATATAAAGGAGTCTAGCATTCACGAGCCAACTAGTTTACGACGAATGGAACGGCCGAGGATGGTTTCCTTCTCGACGGTCGATTCCTCTTTTCATGGTCGAGGGAAAGGCAAACTTTATTGTGGAAATAATTCCTCCAAATATAATCGGGCAGAAACCGAAAAGGGCAGGTATTATGGGAGAGGAACGAAAAGAAGACTAACGTAATATGGAGGAATTGCGAAATTCTGCAATGACGTGGTATATGTAAGCTTTCATCCGACAGATCTAGAGAATGGGTTGATGATGATGAATGAATATGATAATCTTCATAGGTAATCTGTCCGTAGACACGTCTGTGAATATCGTCAAAACTTGGTTCTCCACACACACACATGCTTTCCGCAATCATGTTCATTTCTTGATAGCTCTCTTTCCCTTCCATGTCGTCCATCAGCTGAAACTTTTATCACCCAGCTTTCCTTATGACCAAGGGCGGATCAAGAAACTTCCCAAGGAGGGGGGAGGGGGAGGGACGATCGCTCCAATTGCCCCTCCCCTTCTTGATTCCGCTTCCGCCGATGACCATACATTTTGGAAATCTCTATCCCCATCAGAATCTATCTTTCCCTTATCATACAGACTTAATCTTCGGTGTAGAAACAAGGAACGTTGCGCGGAATGAATTTAAGAATGCACCAAGTTTAGAGAATTGGGTCCTCCAAGGGGAGGGCGATCGCCCCCTCCCCCCTGGATCCGCCACTGCTCATAACACGTCTTTAATCACGCTCTTTCTCTCCTCATGTAACGTCTTATCCAGTTCGCCTTACTCTTTCTTATACTCTAAATCGGGGAGGGCCAAACCGCGGCTCTTTAAAATTTCCGTTCAGAGTCGTGTCAAGGCTTTTCCCTAAAGAACACAATGAGGTGACGTGACTTGAGAAGTGTCGAGGATGCCTAAGGGACATGCATTATATTTTAATTGTTTCAGATACAGGTTATGTTTTACAGTTCGTAAATTTTAGAGCACAGAATGTGTCATGGGCTCTAGAACTTCTGAAAAAGTAAGTTTGGTCACCCTTGGTCTATATCAAAGTTGACCAAACTTACCCTCGAGAACCGTATGGTACAAATTCTGTGCTCGTAAATTTACGAAAAGTAAAACACCTGTATCCGAAACAATTCCCATATAATGCATGTCTCTTAGGCATCTCCAACACGTCTCAGGTTATGTACACTACGTCACTGTATTCTGTAGTGGAAAATGTTGACAGGCCTCTGAATAAAAATTTAAAAGAGCCGCGGTTTTGACACCTCTTGTCTATGTAATCATTAGCTTTTCGCCTATTTTCCTTAGTATTTCCTCGTTTTTCATCCTATCATTCCAGCTTCGGCATTCTGAAGCAAATATACACTCATATAGTTACACACACTCCTACAGAAACCTCTCTCCTAACTGGATAATGATTATCCGTTCATTAATATCTATGTATATTTATCCTTTTCAATTCAAGTATTACTCAGATGTTTATTCGAACTGACGGCGTAACAAGTACGAGGTAGTCTAAGCAAGCAGTTTAAATGGTGGATGTCTGTATAACTTTTCAAATAAAATAAATAAAATAAGAAATAATAAATCAGATATTAAAGACTCCTGGAGTCTCTAAATTTCAACCACGGGCAAACCTTATGGCCATGAATAATCCCTCAAAATTTGGCTGCTATAACTTGAACGGTTTAGAAGTAGTTCACCGGACACGGAAGTATGGTGGACGGACGAAAAGACGAACTGACGGACAAATCGATTACATTAGCGGATTCTAAAACGCTAATAAATAAATAAATAAATAAACAGAGAAGTTCCGACAAATTTTTCATCATAAAATGGACAATGCGGCATAAGCAATCTAAGCTGTTAATCTAGCTGCTTGTTCGGGAAATACGCCATGAAACGAGGTAAGGGAATTTAGATAATGTTAGATACGAGGAAAGAGGAAAATACTGCCGAAGCAGCCGGTCAATCGTGCTGCCTTTTAAGTCGACTAGTTGAACAGGAGAGAAATAATGGGAGGGTTGCCCAATTCCAGCTGCTGACGTCGACTCTTGAAAGCTATTAGTCGGCTGTTTAAACCAATCGCCTTGGACTTAAACGCACATATCCTACTCCAGGATTCCGATTTCAATGCCTAAATTAATATTTAAAATTCAATTTTATTTTAAATTGCCACAATGGCTCAATTCTTGGGAATTATACTTTGAATATTTTCAATTTTGGTATCTACTTAATGGTAATTGGTAATTTCTAAACCGCTACTTTGGCATAAGAAAGCTAGAGACGCCCCAATAAATTGTAAATAAACGATATCACTAACTCTCGTTACCGTCGCAATTTCTTTGTAATTGCTGTCAATACTAAAGGCTGAAATACTTTCTAGCGACGTATTTACGCTCTCTGCGTCCGATAAAAAGGTTTTTTCAGGGAAGGTCCTGATGCCACACTACTCAACAAAAATGTTTAGCTCAGTCAAAACTCTACCGAATGGAGAAAATCTAAGCACAGGAGGAAAAACCTAAGAGAAGTCCTCATTATTCCTCAAACTAAGGATGCGGATGCCTCTTCAAGAATTCGGAATAAAGGACGGTGACGTAAGACGAACATACCTCATCATTCGATTTTAAACGAGGGGATTGGGTAAAGCAATATGCGTATCTATTCTAGTGCTGATGGGTTCTATTAGTGTCTGAAAATTAATCGGAGCATCAGATTATAGGCTGCATAAGAAGCTACAGGATTTTACTACGGCAGGTTAATTTAGGCAAAAGAGTCACGTGATTAGTGCTGCAACATTATCGGAGAGATCGTGTAATTCTGCTGAGACGGGAAATGTTCACATGGATAATCGAGAAACAAGGATAAAACAAAATAAGTAAGGTTATGGAATCGATCGGAAAGAAGGTGCGAGCACATTTACGAAACTATATTTATTAAGTTTAATACCGAGTGCTCACTCATCTTATAATTGCCCGTCGTATCCTCCTCCCCCACAAGGATAAATTACTATATTCTATTTAATAAGTTCAATATTGATTTTACTGGAAAGATTCGATGATTGTACAAATTGATCCCGCGGGGGTAATACGGTGCACTGAAAAATAAGCATCAAGTTTACGGAACATTAAGAAAACACAAAAGGGTGATATCACTAGCTATTTTAGCTCCCTGGGCAAACTACCAAATATGCCCTCCCGCCATAAAAATTCTCTAATACCGACATGGATTTAGGGTGAACAATTAATAAATAAAAATAAACTATAAATGATATAATTTCTTACTATAAATGCATATAATTTAAATACATAATTATAAATATAATTACATACATAATTCAAATACAGAAAATTTAAATATTTTAATATGCGATTTTAATGCAGCAAACTTATCAACAGCATTATCGACATTTATAGTTTTTGCTATGCGTAATGTCTGGAACAAGTATAGTAGTGAAATATCCCCTGTCCTTGTGACATGCACAACTTGCCTTTAACAATTTTTGCGCCCCTTCTTTAGTTACGCCCGGGGCAGATGCCCCGCTTGCTCCGCCCTTGTTACGGCGCTGGATATCACTGAAAAACTAAATGTAACTCGCACCTTCTTCCCGATTACTTAATAACCTTACTTATTTTGTATTATCCTTGTTTCTCGATTATCCATGCGCATATTTCCCGTCTCGGCACGGTTAATTGGGAATATACTTCGCAAATTTGCACACAGGTACTACCTGTAAGGCAATCGATGAATATTTCCAGAGTACCTACTTTGAGCCTCATGTTGCGGAGAAATATTTTCGTAAAAAAACATCTAGGACTGAGGTCTTGCGGAATTTTGATGAATATTTACGACGCTTTTACAGGTGGTTATGAATATTTTAGCCATCTTGAAAAACCTGCACGGTAGGTATGCGCCTGTCCTTGGAACGGTGAAAATTATTCCCCTGACCGTTTGAACACGAAACTAATTATGCGCGCCATTACACGCAAACCGAATGCGGCTGTCCACTTCACGATTTCGAGCTATCGCCTTGGAATACGACCTACGGCAGCGTAAGTCATGGACACAGCCCGCAATAAAACGTTTTAAAGGGTTCGTGACGAATTCCGACAAGTTTATTAGAATGTATCACATGATGCGAGCTTAAACCGGTACGCTTGGCATTCATTTATCGCGATTTCGTAGACCCATGAGTGATAAATTTATAATAAATACTGGTTTTTAATTTCATGAAATACGCAAAACGATTTAAAGATTTCATGCCTACATATATTCTATTACTTTAAGAATACTTTTCTTCCTCGAGGTTCAATAATTCAGATTCCCTATGAGACGAAATTTCGTATCGTAAATTTAAAATTACAGAGGTTGGAATATGCGTGTATGCATATAAAAGGGTTTCAAAAACGAAGACGTTATTCTTTACTTTCGTCTCAAACTCACGTCGGTGCACAGGCCGCATGAAGGCACTCCACCGAACCCGCGGGCCGCATTAAGGCACCGTACCAAATCCGCGGGCCGCATGCTTTCCCTTTCCTCACACCGTTTCATATTCTTTGGACATTCGCTCTACCCTTCTACGAGGAAGAAATCACCTCAACCTTTTGAGGCGGCCTAAACCCATTCATTACAACAATACTATATTTGGCGTCGAAATTAGGTTCTTTGGTCGCGCAAGTAATACGCTGGCAGCGGAAGAACATACTTAGTACCTCACCTGTGCAGAATTTTTATAAATCGGAATCATGAGCAATAAAAGTGCGTATATTTTAAAAGTGCTGATTTAACATGCTTCTTAAATTTCTTAGATTTTCGTGAAATATTTCATAAAAAATACATTTGAGTTTTGGCCTTCTAGTGTAAATTATATTTCGCGGACCGCAGAAATGTACCACGGGGGCCGCATGCGCGCCGTGAGTTTGAGATCCCTGCACTACATCGACTGAGTTTTTAGACAAAAATTTCCAGTGCGAATTTTTTCCTTCCCTCAAAAGTTCGAGATACAGAGGTTTGGCTATGTTCCAAGCATGCATCGTTTGAGAACTCCAGGAAAGAATGCCCGTTTCATTCCACGCACCACTTTTGGGCATCCTGGGAGTAGATGTAATATTATTCAGGAAGCTACGACGCAGAGATGTTCCGATTTGACGCGCGCGTGACGTTTGGCACCATTCCAGACTGCGACACTTTCTCATCCTCTCCTTTTTCATCCTGCCCCTTACACCCACGCTCTAGATGGATTAGGGCGAGAAGCAAAGCAAGCACGCACGCACGAGCACACGTGCTGCCCACTTTGGACGAGTCGGAGATGAGAGCATCCAGCCACCCACGGAGATCCATTCGGAACCTTCTGAAAAGGACCACTTCTCTCTCTCCTCTCCGAGGTGTGCCGTAAATTCTGGCGACCGGAATGACCGGACTATGAGACGCTGGGTCACACACACACACACACAAAGGAACACACGCACACGCATACACGCGCGTCTACTTGCCATCTGAAAGGAGAAGGGTCGTTGATCTCAAACAAACCAAGGCGACGATGAATGTTTCAAGAGACTTCAAAGCGGCTCCGATGAAAGCTTTTGATGAAAATTAGGGAAAGTGACGTAGCTCCTCCCTTTCCTCTTCTCCCTCTCTTAAATTCCGTTACGTTTTACTGCGGTGGATTTTGAGCACCGCGTCTAAAATTCGACAAA
This sequence comes from Tanypteryx hageni, assembly GCA_028673005.1. Lineage (NCBI taxonomy): Eukaryota > Metazoa > Arthropoda > Insecta > Odonata > Petaluridae > Tanypteryx > Tanypteryx hageni. The sequence continues at coordinate 53,879,069 of CM054118.1, read as the reverse complement.
CTTTTTTCGGCCATGTATTTCATTGTTCTTAGATAACTCGAATTTCTATAGTTTTTTTCCGTAAGTAGCATAATTGTGGCAAACATTTCATTTCTTTCAATGGCAACTCCAACGGACAATAAAAGTTTTTTTTTATTACGACCGGCTGATTCCCTCTTGCCTGCGCACAATGGTATCTAAGAGGTAGTGCAATGAATAGCTGGTCAGCTGAGAAATCCCATGCGCATTTTGTACACAAATCAGCCGTCTTCGGCGTCAATTCATCTATCGCCGCCCACTCGGAAATTATCAGTCGGATCAAAGTCGTTAGGTGAACTGGATTATCAATGTTGGAAGGTAGCTAAAAAAAACATCTGAGTAAGAGACGGTAACTGTAATTGTAGCTAAAATGTACAGTTGGTTAAATGAACCATTTTATTGCTACTCGATTAACACGGACATCTATTTTCATCATTGGCACTACCAATGACGACGACTACTTAGCAGTCTAAATGCGCACATGGTTTACTCGGACGTTTCATAGACAGCGGAGGTACCTATGTAATTTAAATATTAAGCATATAAGGAGAAGTAGGCGTTTTAAAACCTTGATGTTAAAAAGCTTCGAGCTGATGAGCTGGAAGAATAAGCGAAAATGCAAATAAGCGAGAGAAAGAACCATAAATTATAAGGGACACATTCATTAAACACTCAATTTACTTGCGTGTCAAAGATGAAGAATAGGGTTCTATGTCTGAAATTTCCAAAGCAATGCGTGATGTAGTTATGCGTCGTTGCCGTGACTGATAGCGTCCATTTAATATTCAAAGCGCGAAAATGCCGCTAATACGAAAGGAAACTGTCGGGAAAAACAAATAACGGTGACATTACGTTGCACAACAGAGGAAATGATAAAAAACATTAAAATTTGAACAAAATATTAATATTTTTTAAAAATTTCATATAATTTCTGTCTGTGAATGATAACTACTGCTGCGATAGATTGTTGGAATAGTTTCAAGAAATATAAACGATTTGAATTGTGGTCGTAATTTTATTCCAAGACGTTAACTACTTGATATACTAAGAAGTACCGTTGTTTGGATAATTGCCGCCATCAATACCTTGTATTTCTTCCTGTCTCTTTATGTTTTATGGACGCAAGGTGTTTGCCTTGATGGGCATATGGATAGATAAACGACAATATTTGAGTTTGCTTTAGGCTTACTTAAATATTATATTAAAGTTTCGAATAATACGCTCCCATTTACTATCGATAGATATATGGATAGATAAACGTCTAGATATATGGATAGATAAACGTCTTAATTGAAATAAATGGATTGAAAATGTCTTTGGAAACGGTCTCCTTCATAAACTGAAGTAGAATATAAGTTTCTATATCTCATGTAGGAAGTTTATAATTCAGACATTATAAACATATCCAATACGCGAATATCATTACAGCTGCTTAAGCATTACAATAGAATTACTGGCGAATAAATGTATCAAATGTGTCTCAAGAAAATATTTTATTTTGACAAAGGTAGCCCATATATTCAAGTGAATAAGCATTTGATTCACTTCTAAGCGGAAAGTAGACATTTAAAATTTACCTAATTTGCGTTTCGAGCACTACTAAATGGACAACATAGTTGAGATATTTCGTCTCTATTTTTTCAGATTTTGTTTCGCTCGAATCCGTCGACAGATAATTTTGTAGCTTTATTTCTTAATACCCGGCCAACGTACCATTCCGCTTATATTGTATTTTTATAAAAAAAACCGTTTCAAACATAATCTCCAAAAGCAATCATAATCCAATACCTTTCCGCAAGAAAGAACAATAATAAACCCACTATTTGGCTTTCTGTAATTTATTTATGCAGTGGTTTTCAAACGATCCTTCACAATATAATCCACTACGAAGCAAACATCGAGGAGCGAACGATTTCTCTCCACATACGTGTTCCCATGATGAATTATCTAGCTCTATGAAACTTCGCATTTGATCCACTCGAGCTTTTGGCTTCAATTCAAATTTATGTAAATGCCCACGGACCGAATGATTTCATTCGTTTGAAAAGACGAGCCGAACAAAAATGACGAGAGATTAGAGAGTCAATCGTACGCTTAATATATGCAATCACCCTCCGGGAAGATGGAAATATACGTGAGTACATGCGAATCTGTGTGTGCGTGTTTGTTCACAAGCGTGGAATCTAACCTATATTCAGTGAAATACACACGCTCGCAAACACACACACACACACACGACGTCGATCTTCCAAAGACGATTCAATCGTGGATCACGAACGAACCCCTGCGAAAACGCTATCTCTTTATAAAAAGAAAAACGTGTCATTGCTCTTATTTCAGCAACGGCGCTAGAATAAGAGAAGTGGCACGTGCGTTAGAGAGAGAAATAACAAGAAAGAGTCAACTTTCCATTATTTTTTTTTCCACGAGTATGTAACATGTTTTCAGTCACGGCTCTTTGGCAGAGTGGTGGAAATCGTATACGGAAGCAAGGAATGCTACGGGGAAGAAAAAAGAGTAAAGAGACAAAAGCGAAGAAGAAAGCGAGAGGGGAGTAAAGTAGGGGAAACAAAAGAAGGCGAGAAGAGACAAAATGGAGGAGGGGGTAAAAGGAGATACTACGAGAAAAGCCTTGGGGGTCCCTCAGTACAATAACCATCGCTATCACGAAGCTTGAATTCCAACCTTTAAAGTCTTCATTTTTCTGGCGCACAAAGATTTAATTACGAACAATTTAGAATATGTATCACTAAAACCCACAGGTAAACGTATTTATTAAAAAATACAACTATATTCTTGTGCAGTGGTACGTAGTCAACGCAGTGCGTAGGGGCAGGGAGAAAAATATTTAAATTATCGATTTTTTTAGATTAATATACTCAATATTTTTTCTATTTAATAATAAAATGAGAATAAAAACAAAACTCCTTTTTCCTATGACAATGAAATCTTATTATCGCATGAATTACCTGCCGTTTCAGTGGGAGGTATGGAGGAATTTTTACTGTACCATTATTAACTTAATTGCGTAAATTTTTATATTGGAATAGCAGATGCTGATCATAAAAAAAGTTTGAAAGCAGATTATTATTATAAAAAAAATAATAAAAAATAGGTGTATGTTCAGTACAAAGAAATGCATAATAAGCGTGATAGTACGGCCCGAGGCAAGCAAAAGCGTTATCGATCCACACTCGACATACTAGCGAAATGTGCCCATTCTTGAACCGGGGCCTACGCAACCGTAGCTACATCGCCTCTTGTGTAGCAGCTTACTCTGTAGCACTCTCTCTCTCCACCCACGCAAGCACACTCGCAAATTTTCGATCCTTAAATTTTAGATATATATTACCCCTTTCGTCACATCTCCCGCATTTCACGACACTTCACCGATGGTTTGCAAACCACTCGGCACATAATTTTGCCGCAGCATCTTTCTCCCCATCTCTCCGCACGCAACCAGAACCAAAACTCGCAGACTCACTCTCTCACACAGTCACAAATGCGTAATCAAACCAACCAGCGTTTCTCTCCTCTTTTTTGTTCTCTTTCTCTCTACGGAGCGTTGGGTGCGCTGCACGAGGAGGTTGGACAGAAATGCGATATCATAAAAAAAGGACGAGAAAAGGAAGGAAGATGAGCATTACCGAGTGTGGTGCTTTGAGTGAGAGGTTTTGGTGGGAAGAGTTATGAAGAACCGTACGTAGAGAGAATGGGAATATTTTACGAGGAAGGGGGACGTGTGAGGAGAGAGAGAAACATGGGAAGAGGGAGAGGAGGAAGCTCTGGAGAAGAGGTTACGTCCCGCAGTTCTGTATGAGAGAAAGAAAAGCCCAACCCGGTAGCGCATGCAAGTGAGCTGAGAGAGGGAGGGGTATTTTTTTATCACGAAAAAAACCGAGCGAACAATGGAGGTGTTTTGAAAAGCGATGGTTTTTTTGTGTTATGTATGCGGTTGGATTTGGGTTTACAAGAGAGAGAGAGAGAAATAAAAGGGAAGGAGTGAGGCGAACATAGGATTTAGGCGGATGCAGCTCTTTCGTGTGAGAGTTTCCCTTTGGAAAGGCGAAACTATTTTTGCAAGTGGCACGCGCCCTATGAGAATGCATCGTGCGGGAGAGGTGAATGGAAGAGGGGGGGTGAGAGAGGGGGGGAGGGAGGGGAGGGGGAAGGAAGGCCCAAAAGGGACGAGATTATGTGGGAGATGAGATAGGTAGTCCTCGCGCGATGCCCCACAATGCCCCAACCATTCTCTCTCACTCCAGGCGGATTCTGTTCTTCCATCCCTTGAAAGAGGATACGAGTGAAAGAGAGAGAGGCATCTGGGGTTTTTACACTGCGGTCGCAACAGATGTTGTTTGTCGGGAAGTACCTAAGTCTTTTCATCCGAGCCCGGTTTGCAGATGCTTAAATCTGAAACGGCGATCGGCTGGAAAATGCGCGCTAAAGATTAGCGTCTTTTCGGTCGGCTCTAAACATCGGTTCGATCGTCGATCCGTGGACACGCATTAGCGTAATGGGTTTTTGACCCGTCGAATCTCGCAACGCCGGATTTTAAAGCAGATGAGCCCAAATCCCTGCTCAAGACTTGAACTAATTGCCATAACGCTTACTCAAGCTTAATTTATTTTGCGTGCGTCACTTGTTATACCGACAACTCTAAATTACAAAATATCTTTCAAATTCTGATGGCGGGAATGCATTTTAACGAAGAGAGCGCCTCTTTTTGCAATGGATTGAAATCCAATTTTTCAAGCGAGGTTGGCGAGTATTTTACTCTCAAAAATATACCTTCGCGTGTCTAAAAAAACCGAACCAATTTCGCTGCAAGCGACGAGGAATTTATTAGCACCCGGAGCGGTTTTAAAATTAATTTACACGGTGTTAAATAAAATTGCGCGGGTCAAAAAAATCACGAAAAAATTAATTTACGCGAAAATATCGCTCCTTCGGGCAGACATATAAAACGAAAAGGCGAATATTACACGTGGTAACCACGATCTTTATAAGTCTGTCGTCACACTAAACCTTTTAGCGAGCGAATTAGGTCGCGTATGCAAAAGAATTGCTCCCGCCCAGATAACACGCGAATGACAAGAATCCATTGCGTCGCGCTAGTAAAAGCGATAAGGATTCGTCGTCATCGACATCAACGCCAGACGGACCCATACAGCGCAGAGCTACACTAGAGAGAAAAAGCCACAAGAACGGTTTAAATATCGACCGACAATTCATGAAATATTCTTTTCAATAATACTTCGGCGGGTCGGATGAACAATCGGAAAGTAAGCTAGAAATTCTGTGGTCCCACGGTAATGAGACGGCAAGTCTAAACAACTGACTAGCGTTAAAAATTCATCAGAACAAGTTTCGGGACCACGATTTTACTGAAAAAATATGAAATCGTCCATATTTAAATTTTGCCGATCGCTTTTTAAACATAGATTCGCGGTCCGCATGTAGCGCTCTCTGGGGCCGCATGCGGTCCGAGAGCCATAGTTTTGCTATCCCTGCTCTAAGAAACACAGCAGCAGAGAGACCTTCTCTATTTACAATTATTAGTAGCTCCACAGATTCTTCACAATTAGATCATATATAACGTACGAACATAGTTCAGGTGTAAAAAAAATAGTATTTTTATATAATAGCATTTCTTGTAGAATCGCTTCGCTTTTTCGCAAACAAATAAAGAACGCTGAGAGAGACATAGAAGTAGAGGAAAGAAAGAAACGCGCATCTTTTCTCTCCCATATATTTCCAGACAGAGAGAGAGACAGAGAGAGAGAGAGAAGAAAAGTATGTATCCCATTTCGAGATCTCTCATTGTTTTTTCCCGATATTTTCATTTCCGCCATCTGTCATCCGTATTTTAAAGTATCTATCGCTCGGTTTTTTCTACCCTCTAAGTCCGATATTTTGTTCTTTTTGAGAGAATATCGTTTTTTCGAGAAGCACGAAAAGATAGAGAAAAATAAGATTGACTTTTTGGGAAATCGACCGATTCCCTTCCATTTGAATTTTTACTAGACGATTATACCCCTGAGGGAAAAATAAGGTCTTTAAGACGAATGAAAAACAATAATTTGTGGAAATATGAAAAATTAGCAAAGCGGAACCTAGGAATAAGCCCAGGTCAAGGAAGGGAATATTATAACTAAAAATCTGATGTGGCCACCACATGACTTTCTCCATATTTGTAATATTTCTAAAAATTCCAAATAGGTTACATAATATTAAATATTTTAAGAAACTGCGAGAAAATTTGAGACTCCAAAGAACAGAAACAAACTCAAACCGCCTTCTGATATTAGATATAGCAACAAAGCTCCAACAATTAAGAAAAGAAATTGGAGCGTCAATTGTTAACAATAGTCGTCGTTAGGTGGTGTGGCAGCTAAAATATAAGATATCTCTTAAACAATGGGAAAATGTTTCAAACAAAGGTTGTAGGAAATTAAATTTCCTACAACGTTTATTCCAATACCGTTATTAAAGCAAATATTTCAAAATAAAGGACAGGTGACTAAAGTAAACACCCTCTTCCGGTTGACCGATTTTTACCACAAACTAATCAGTTCTTGTGACTTTTATAAAAATGTTAAATATAAAATTTCGCGTTTACCTGATAAATAGTTTTTGAGTTAGAGCACCCACAAAAAGCTATCACATACGCCCACACCCACTCACACACTCACTCACACACACACAGACATTATCGAGAAAATGGTCAAACATGTTCAGGGGACCTCAAAACGTGTATTTCCGTTGAAATCTCGAAGTCGATTTTTTCATGAATACAATACTTTCACATATACTACGTATATGGAGAAAATAAAAACTGCTGTATGACTGGAGTGTTTTAAGAGGATTTTGAATATGGAAATGAGGGTTTTTAAAGTGATAAAGTTCATAAGAGCAATGTATAAAAGGGTACGTTTTAACTACCTCTACTTCTAACTAAGAAATTGAAAATAAATTATAAAGTAAAAAATGCATAAAAATAAAGGAGACACCTATATTATTTATTTCGTAAAAGCCATTAAACGAGGTCGCATTTTCATAGGTGCAGCAACCGAAAAACCAAGAGCTGAAATATTTAAGAAATGAGCCGTAACAGGGAAATGAAGTGTTTTCTGTGAATACTACAATATGCAACAGCTAAGAATAAGAGAGATAGTCCATCAAACCTTAAAGAGTAAGGAAAATTTTGCAAGAGTATCTACAGATGTTAACAGAATTAATATTAAATTAAGTTAGCTACTCGTTTGGGGAAACCTCCCGCAGAATCCTATCTTTAAACAAATTCACTGCAATAAAATTTTACCAATTTTACGATTTTCGCTAAAAAATAACCAGCAGTAACAGTTTTATCATTTCATTGTTTGCAATTCTGAAGAGTGCAGAAAAACGGCAATATGTATGCAAAAGTGACACTCACTCAGACAAGTGTTACTACAAGTGATTAGCCACGCACGCATCATTGATGTGAAGGCTACTAAAGGAGTTTCCGTAAAATAGATAGATATTTAAATTTATTGGAGGGGAGGTTGAGACTGGTAAGCTCGCTCTTACACCTAAACCCATAGAGGAGAATTTGTTCGCTTTTAAATTTATTTAAAAATGTCTTAAAGGGGATGAATTACATTATAAATATTTGAATAACACTGCAATTCTATATACCTAGCGAGATATATGTCCGTTTTAAAATCGGAAAAATGCTGCGAATTGCTTTTCACAGGAAATAAAGCGAGTGATTTTATGAGCACAAATAAACCTTGCTATAAGAGCATCCATAAAACATTCCGTTGATGTGATTCCGAAAATTAATCTAAAATTTAATTGGATTCTGGCGACGTTAGTTTGCACCACAAAAACAGTTATAACAACTTCTCATTCATTCGCAAACTATATTTAAGCTAGACCAAAACAGAGCGAACAATTTTAATTTCGGGCGGGAGTGAGAGGAAGCACCAACCACCGGCATCCGATGTATCGCGGAATAGCGAGAAACCCTTCATGGCATTCCGAAACCAAAACATTGATGCTCTAATTTGCAACATTTTCGAGAGAACTAACTCAGCTGTACGTTTGACTTTGAGCCAAAACCATGAAAATTCGATTCTGGAGATATAACCGGATTCCTCTCTTATTGGTACAAATTCCTGAATTCCGGTCGGCCTACCACAGAAGCTGGAAGCCGGACGACCGCGCAAATCTCAAATGCGAATTCAACGACGGAACGGGACCAGAACAGCGTGGCTGCGACTCGTAAAATAACTTTCTAAGGTCTTGGCTTTATTTTAACCGTTTATGCATATTCATTTTTAGGCTGGTTTCCAAAGGAAACATAACCTTATGAAATGGTCCTGGCTGTGTGTGTGTGTGTGTCCCCTTCTAACAACTTTTGCACCAATGGATTTTCATGAAACTTGGTATGAAGCTCGTGCTGCCAGAGCACACCTCCGGGTTATATTTTATTTGGCGAAGATTGAAGTCCTGGGTTTGATTCCAGGAACGTTTTTCCCTTTTTGCTTTCTCCATACGTAGGATAGGGGTAAGTAATGTTTTCATGAAAAAAAATCGATTTCGAGATTTCAACGGAAATACACGTTTTAACCATTTTATCGATGTCTGTGTGTGAGTTTTTTTGTGGGTGCTCTAACTCAAAAACTATTAATCAGGCCAACGCGAAATTTTATCTTTGGCATTTTTATGACAGTCACAAGAACTGATTAGTTTTTGGTAAAAATCGGTCAACCGAAAGTGGGTGTTTACTCTTTTCACTTATCCGTTATTTTGTAATATTTGCTTAAAGATTTGATATATGTAAAAACGTACTGGGATAAAAGTTGTAGGAAATTTAATTTCCTACAACCTTTGTTTGAAACATTTCCCCATATAACGCATTGTTTAAGGGATATCTTAAAAACTAAATATTTTAGCTGCCACCACCACGCCACCTACCGACGACTGTTGTTAACAATTGACGCTTAGTTAAGTCTTAGTAACGCTCCTATATAGTTTATTAACTGTTGGAACTTCGTGGCATTATACAATATCAGAAGGCTATGGTTTGAGTTTATTTCTGTTCTTTGTAAAGTCTAAATATTTCTCGCAGTTCCTTAAAATATTTATTATCATTTAACTTATTTGGAATTTAATCCAATATTACAAGTATGGAGAAAGTCATGTGGTGGCCACGTGATCAATGTAAAAAAGTATTGGAATAAAAGTTGTAGGAAATTTAATTTTACTCACCGTTTGTTCGAAACATCTTTCCATATAATTGTTTGAGAAATATTTAAAAAATTACATATATTGTTTAGCTGCTACCTCCACACCACATGGGAGCAACTTTTGTATACGCTTGACTCCTTTGTTAGTTTCGTCTTAGTAACGCTCCTTTTTACGCGTAATTGTTGGAGCTTCGTGGCTATATCCAACATCAGAAGTTTATGTCTGTTCTTTGTAACGTCATTGAATTTTTCTCGCAGTTCCTTAAAATACTTAATGTCATTTAACCTATTTGGAGTTTTTAGAAATATTACAGGTATGGAGAAAGTCATGAGGTGGCCACATCAGATTTTTAAAATTGAAAACATTAATTGGCATTTGTTATAACTACAGACTTATGCACGCCTTAAATGCCTGGACACATCTCTAAATGCAAAACTCGTTCATTACGAAATAATCCAAAATACGTACATTATCCGTGAAAAGTGCAATTTCACTCATTCGCAAACATGATCAATTTAATTAATACGATTGCGATGCGCACAGTTGCCAAATATGAGTCCGAATTCCACATTACCGCGTATATCTTTATTATAAATTTCATGAATACATCGGCTATTGAGTGTTTATTGACTTATGATACACGCAACAGAATATTTTAAAATTAAATATATTTTTAACAGTCATTGAAGCACGTCATTAAAATGCAGGCCCATTTTCACTCGTTCACAATCCCGATAACGCAACACGACGATTTCAGGATTAAAATGAATTGGCGCACTTTCTAAAATTCATAACATATTGGAGCGGAGTTGTTATATGGCCAACAATACCGGATTAATAATATGAACGCAGGGAAAAAAACATTAACTAAATATCTCGTTTAATTACTAATAACTTTAAAATTATAAGCTCCGGCGATGATGTCTGACGCCTCATTAAAAAACAGCAAAAACGTTTTAATCTTTTACGTCCCGGCCCGCGGAATACCGCATTAACAATTACGCAGAAAGCGTTCCGACGGGATTCGAACTGAAACAAAAGCAAACTAGTTCTTCTCCTCCCCAAAATTCCAGTCATTTTCATTCGCTCTCCGCCTAACAAAAAAGAGCCAAACTATACGTTCCTTTGTCATTCTTCGGGTCCACAATAAAGCACCGTTGCCGAAGAATGGGCAAGGCCGGAAGATATTAAGAGGTTGAGGGATGGGAAGAAGATGGAGAGCGCTGCATATTTTTCATGGGTTTTCCTCCGAACTAAGGCAGATTGGGGAAGAAAACGAAAAAGAGTGTCTTAGAAAAAAGTCTAATAGCACCGTGTGGTTTTATTACGGTAGGAGCGAGGAAGGGATTTTGTGGTTCATTGTGTTCGGTAAGAATAGGGAGGATTTGTTCGCGTGTGTGTTTTGTGGACGAAAATGATGTGCTGCATTGGTGAGTGGCACTGAAAAAAAGTTGGACGGAGGCTGTAGTGCGAGTGTTTTTTTTTTGTTCGGCATCGGGAGCACGTGCGTGTCGGCGGATGGTTTCGTTACTCGAAAAAATGACGGGGAAAAAATAACCATTTGCGTGGCCCCACATAATCTGACGGTTGTTGTTTTTGATTATGCTGTTCGTTGTACTCCCGCTTTTCCGGTGGGAGGAGTAATCTAAAAAAGCTTCCACTCGCTTAAAATACAAAAGTGAAAAAAGAAACATTTGAAAACAAACTCGAGAGCGGGAGATGCGAGAACCAGGGTCCACAGATGTTATGTCCACTTCCTAAATGTCCACAGTATCATATTGGAAGCAGAACCAGCCATGCCAAATAATATTACCTCGTTTTTTTTTAAGGCTTTAAAACTTTTTGTGAAGAATAAAATGCTATCCTTGGGTTAATTAGAATCGTATTAAGGTCTTTATGGCAGTAATAATAATAGTTCACTATTTTTCCGCGTAATGGTAAAAGTTTCGAGATAACGTATCGATTTTTGCTATATTAAAATCCACGCGTGAAATATATTACACTCGTTCACGTGTTCATCGAATGAAGAAATTGAACTTTGCTGGAACTGAATCAGGGTCACTTTTCCGAGATTTTCCGTTTTTATGGACCATGAAATACTATCACCAAATTTCATTATTTACTTCAATAGAGAAGTAACTGAAAATGCGTGATATACTAAGAACACGGCCAACAACGACGAAATAAATTATTCGGAAAAAACAGTAGAATATAATCCGCGATTCGAAACATTTTAAATTTCAGTCCGCCTACTGAAGATTTCGAGGGCATAGAGAGAGAGAGTGTGTGCATTAAGTTTCGCTTTTTAAACAATAAATCTTGCATCAGTGGAAAGGATTTTGGAGTACCAACCACGAGGAAACTAAAAAGAAATCGTTGCATGTATTTTTAAGCACCTCCACCCGAGGCTGTATAACTTTCATTCTCTCTCTATCTCTAGGCTTCAATAGAAGGTTGCCTTGACATTCACATTTTGGTTTTTCTTTTTCTTTATTTTGGCCGATTGTTTGCGCCTGCTTTATCTCCCCTTCTCTATTTCCTCCCGCAAAATGAAAAAAAATCTAAAACAAAAAATTTTGTTCGCGCGTGTATTTTTAGTGACTGGAATAATCCTCCAACAGGATATCATCCTCTTGGTCTGACGTGAGGAAAAAAATCCTTCCCCTTCACTCCTCCTTTCTCGTCCCTTTCCTTCTTTCTCTCCCCCTTCATCCTCTCCCACCCCCACATCATTCCTTCGACCCCTTCCTCTCGTTCTACGTCACAGCGGTCTCGTGCCTCGAAATTACACCGGAAAAAGATTGGCTTTTCCTAAACGCCACCTGTCTTTCACAGCTTTAGAATGCTTGAACTTAGCACTCTACGCAGCAAATAGCATGCTTTAGATGATAGTTGGTATTCTATTCTCGACTTGTTACTATGCTAGTTGTGACATTTGCCGAAAAATATAAGATATTAAAAATATTGGAGAAACTATAAACTTGATTGAATGGATTGTTGGGTTCAAAATTGCCGTAGGGAAATACGTTTGGAATTCAAATTTTGACTACGTGTTTTCAATGAAGAAAGTTACGAAAATTTGTGGAACTCAAAGTAATTTCAGAAGTTACTCTTAACTGGAGATTCGTGGATTCCTGATGAAATACATTACGCTGATGCTAATGTTGTGAGATCTCACGGGTCTAAATTATTCCTCAGATTGCCTGTCGCCCTCTATCACCTCTTCGTCTCTGAAGGTAAAAAATGACCACTCCCTTTCCGCTGGGTGCAACATTTCCTTATCGCAACTGCAAACTACACCCCAGGAAGTCTTTGAATTCCTTTTTAAAACTCCCCCTCAGTGCACCCCAGGTCCCGATGGCATTAGTCCTATATTTCTCCGAAATTGTGTCCCTTCTCTTTCTATTCCTTTAACTCTTATTTTTAACCGTTGTTTCAAATTAGGTATTTTCCCCTCCCAATGGAAATATGACAATATTGTTCCTATACATAAGTCTGGTTTAAAGGCTGATGTTTCAAATTACCCTCCTATTTCCTTACTTCCCATTCTTTCCTCCATTTGTGAACGGATCATTCTCAACCGTCTCTACTACTTTACATTCCCACATCTCCCCACCAAGCAACATGGCTTCCTTCTTGGTCGCTCCTGCTTGGCTAATTTAGCAGTTTTTGAGCAACATGCTGTTGATGCTATAACAAATAAGGCTCAGTTAGACACATTTTTCCTAGACCTATCTAAAGCCTTCGACTCTTTAAATCACGACCTACTTCTTCACAAGGTTAATCACCGTTTCAATATCCATGGTAATTTTCTCAATCTCCTGAGCAGCTTTCTGAACAATCATAATCAGCGGGTTATATTGTCTGGAATAGCATCGGATTGGTCACCCGTTACCTCAGGCATCCCGCAGGGAAGTGTCCTCGGACTCGACTTGTTTAATCTCTTTGTTGATGACTTGGCCGCCACTCTCCATTCTTCCCAGGCCCACACATTACTTTATGCTGATGACAGCAAAAATTTTAAGCAAGTAACTACCATCTCCGACTGTACAGCTTTCCAAGAATCAATTAATCAGGTCTCAAAATGGTGCGACGTCTGGAACCTTAAATTAAATCTCAGCAATTAAAAACAAAGCCATGTCCAGGGCCGGCTTTAGACATTTCGCCGCCCTGAGGCGGGAAATTTTTGGCCGCCCCCTCCCCTCATGTTCCGTTGGTCTCCGATGATCAATAATTTTATTAAATCATTAAAATCTAAAATTACCACACAATCGTGCCAATATTTATTTTACTTAATTTATAAGAGATATGTTAACTACATATATTGGATCTCCGTTTATTGTTTTCTTTCTTTTCCGTAGCTGTGTGTTAAAGAGTCACTAAGGGTACATTGCGTGTTTTCCCTTATCTCCCTCCAGTTTTTGCAAATGTGTCTCTTTGAGCAGGGTTGCCTCCCCTGCTGTAAGACCAAACTTGGCAAGAGGGAACGGCGCACAGTGCGTTATTTAAAAAAAAAAGAGGAAAAACATTGTTCATGTTTTTTTCTGTAGAGTTGCAGCCTCAAAACGAAACGTTTACTACTTTTTTATTTTTCTTGTCATAAAAGAGAAATAATTGACGCTGTGAGGAATTTTAATAATAAAATGTTTTATACGGAATAAAACAAGCTTAATATGTATGAAACTTGCATTTCCAATGCTAGAAAGTAATATTAAAATAGTAAAACAATAGAAAGTATTCTGAAATATAATGAAAAACAATCAGAAAATATAATAACAATAATTATTTTTGACAATCATCCGCATTTCAAGTGTGTGTGTATTTTTGGCTAATCAACTTCTTGGATTATTATAGCCATAGCTCCTTCCACACCGAACACACAAGGAAGGAGGGAAACCCGGTTCCGGCATTAACCTACACTTAACGAAGAGCATCAAGGAGATCAACGGCTTAACGTCCCTTCCGAAGGATGGAACGCTGACCTTGCACAGTCTCCTCAAGCCATACAAACAGGGGCCGGGCAACCTGCATCTCAAGTGTTTAGTCAGGTGAAGTAATTTCTTTGTTAGTCACTGGATTTGATATCAAATAAATTACTTCATCTACAATCAATCAGCTTTTTTGGTGGGCGTTTAAAATAGCTGGAAATAATAGGGTCTAAAGACACAGGAAGCGTATTTAGCAAATCTTCATTTTTATGTTGCCTCGACGTCTTTCTTGTATGAAACTTCATAATTTATTTGCCTGAATTCTTGCGCCTCCTCTGACAACTTACAGACAGGAAGTATGATGGAATTAATTATATCCCCTCCATGAATCAAGACCTTGTGGACGCTTGCAGTCAAATAAAAGCTAGGGGTACAAGGTAACATATAGCTTCACGGTGCCATATGCATATTTCTGAAAATTTTGAGTGTCAATTCCAAATCCAGTTGCTATTCTTTGAAATACGAAACTGAAACGTCTCATTAAATTTTCATTCACGCCTGTAATTTCCGATGAAAGTGCCGGGTTTTGAAAAAAAAACGACGCGATGTATTGTCGTCATTAGTGTTCTGCAAGACGCTTTGTAAACCGCAAAATGAATTCTTCAACAGTTACGACTCATATTTCGCAAAAACAATTACAATTCATCTTCATCTCATCATTCATTATATATCCATTATATTTGTTATTATTACCTATTTTTTTAACGTATTAATCCTTATTACTATTTTTCATTTTAAAAAATTTATCTTGTTACTATTTCACTCTAAATTGGCAAGCATGCTGTATGTGAAATTATGAATAAATAAAATAAATTAATGCAAATCGGATGACGTCGCTCCATTTTATTGTGCGTTCTGGTATTTAAGCTGTTAGGTACACACATATATAGCAACAAAAATTTTTCTGCAACAGCATTAATCTCATTAAATGAAGTAATAAATTATATTTATCTTTCACATATTCGGTATGAGTATTCAGCAGGATGCCGTTCCGAGAACGAGTAGCAATGTAAATACATACAACATAACACATTTTACTTACAATTCTTACATAATAATTTTTTTTTGTTAAAATTCATAATCATTATTTATAGATAGTGAATTTTCTAATAAAACGGCTTTAGGGTAGTACACAAACCTCGGGTCCGGGCCCCATGAGGGTCCACGGGCCCCGGGGCAGCGACCCTCACTGCCCCCTCCCTCCCCCCCTTCGCCAGGCCTTCTTGTAACTCGCGCTTGCGACAATTACGTAACCGTGGAAATAAAGTGAACTTGACCCATATACGGCGGAGAAAGAAGTGCGCCTACTCTAAGGAAGAGATGATGAAATCGATTTTTCGTTTCCTTAATACGGTGATAACGTAAGAATGAGATGAAATAATAATTCGAAAATATATCTGAATATCGTACAAGTGTAATCGCTAAATAAATGCGTATATTGTTTTATACATACAGCCTAGACAGGTGGTTCCCAAACAGTGGTCGGCTTACCCCTGGGGACCGCGGAAAAACTAACATCCTCACTGCTATGCTTAGCAAATGTATTTGCAGGAGTAATAATAAGAATTTCACGAAATTGAAGGAGTGAATATTACAAAAATTGCGGAGTGCATATTATTCCTTTGTTAGATTTCCATATTTAACGGAATGTAAAAAACTAGTAGCAAGTTGCGGACCGCTAAATACTTGTAGGTTGGTAAGGTATCGACGCACTGGGAACCACTGCCTAGACTAAATATGAACAGTACTTCAGTTATAATATTGTTAAAGAATCAGATTTGGGATGCGGAAAACCCAAAACCTGCCGTGAAACCGTGTATTTTAACAAATAGTGAGCTATTCCTATTATTTATTTGAATTCAACTACAAAATTTGAACAGTTAACTCCCAGGAAACGAGGTAAATTCAGATGTACAAGTTGTTTTCGCGACTTTCATTATAATTCAGGTACGAACGGACCATGTGGCACTATAAAAATAAAAATATATGACCACATTTTAATTTTAAATTATTAAAACTTTCTTTCGAATGATCTTGATGGGAGACATTGCGGTAAACATAAAACAGGCACTAATATTACCGCTAGAAGAATTTATCACCCCGCATCAAGCTCTTTAGCCATTCTATTCATGTCGCGATATCATATCTTTTTGAAAACTTCCATTTACAGCAACTCAATGCGATGTTTTTTGAAAGCGCCGAAAAATAAAAACGAAGATTTATAAGGAGTAAGACGAGGGCGGAGGCATCATTCCAAAACCTCATCCGCATTTCCACGACCGCTCAGCTCCGTTTGATTAAAAAAAAGAAAGAAGATCGCCGGAGCGTGACGAAAGGAAGCAAGGGCGGAAAATAAAAAGACGGCATAAAGAACGCGACCGTATACAACGCGAATCACAGCGAATGACTTTCGAACCGCGTGAACCGTTACCTCTCGACGGCCACGGACTTCCTATAACGTTCGCGCGGTTTCCCGCAAGAGGGCGAGCGGTCCGACGCCGCATTCGTGCAGTTACGCAACCCCCCCACCCACTTTCCCCGTACGTAGCCCCATTAGACGCACGCACGCACGCTTTTTAGAGCCCACACCGAGAACCGCTCTCGGAGAAAAACCGCAGGGCGCGTCCTGCACGCCCCGAAAAAAATAAACCGACCCGACACACCCCCCGACACGACCGTGGACGAGAGCTCACGCGCGTGCGCTGCTGACCCGACTGGATAACCACAATCCCTTGCCCCGGAAAGGAGTTGATATTGCCTCGAGGGTGAAATGGTCCACGCCGCGTTGCAGTAATAATATTACGGGGGAGGGGTAACAGAGTTGATAGAGCGATGTGGGAGCACACGTGAGAGTGTGTGCGTGTGAGTGGCCCCTTCGGCGCATGACCCGGGTTCTACGCCCGGTCGTTCACCGCCATCCGGAGGAATTCCAATCCTCCTTTTCTTCCTCCCTCTCTCCTATATAAACTCTCCCTCAGCGACTCCCTTTCCCCTTCCACTATTTCGACCAGACGAGAAGGGAAAGGATGAAAAAAACAACCAAGCGTCGAAAAGAGGAATAAAAGAAAATCGCGAGAGGAAAGGAGTGGGAGGAGATTTCAATGGCAACGGAGTTCGTTCTCGCCTCTTTCTTCTCCCTCCCTCGCACCCCCGCTTTCCCTCTCTCACCCAACAGATCCAGAGACGATTTATTACTTAATGTTTTAAAAAAAGACCGGGCGCTGGCCGTTCTCATCTCTTGGATGAAGGCGATCTTTTAAGAGTTGAGCGAGTATACTCGTCGGGTAAGAAATATACACTGATACCGTTCTTGCGTCGTCTTTTATTTTATACGGTGCATTCGAGTGTGGGAGGCGATGCGTGGGGTGGAGTGAAGATGCCTCGAGTGCTGGAAATAAGTCTCCTACGATAAATCGGCCAAATAATACTCCGGCGGAATTTCCACCGTATGATTCCAGGAGCGGTTGGAATTTTTCTGTTGGAATGGCTGGGGAAAATCACTCCGGCCGATTAATGTGCTCGGGGAATGAAAGAGGCGTTAACGTGATTTTAATATGCAAAAGTATGCAAAGGAATGAACCGTCTAGTGTTTGGGAGGTGAAAGAGCGTATAAGGGCAATAACAGACGGAATCTATCGACTTCTGTAAGCACTTTCTTCGTTTTTCGGTACTTCAAACAATATCAATTTAAATAACCGACTTAGCACAATACGTACTACAATAATAAATAAATTAGATCAACTGCTAATTCTTTGAACGAAGATCGAACTCACGAACTTCGTGTTCGAAGTTTGATACTTCACGTAAATAGCTATACATATATTCATAAACACCGCGCTTCACATTTCCTCAAATAATGTTAAAAAATATTCAAAGAAAACTACGGAAAATATTTTCACATGAACGCCGAACTAAATTCAATTGCAAATCGGCAACTGCAATTGCTAGGAGGTAAATTTCAGCTCGGCGTTGAGTCACCAATTTGACCGACTGCTTAATCTTTTGGGACGGGACAGCATGATAAAAAATGAGCACGTCATTGCGTTAACAGAGAAAAATGGACAGACAGCAAATGAAACGCGACAATTTCTCACGAGGATTCTGACTGAAGTTTATCGCGACAACGAATTCGTTTTCATTTGCAAAATAATTTCTGATACATTCTTTCGTGAATGAAGTGGAACAACAATAAATGAATAAATAGTTTTATAAATGTTGTATAAAAATGTGACACACTGCTTTGAGAGTCACATTATTTCCAATAAAATCCATTCATATGAGAGAAATAAATATTACTAAAACAATACATTGTAATGCTTGTATTTTAATATTTACAAATTCCAGAATTTAATATTTTCCCCAGTGAATACCATTAGGCATTTCCCGATTAATCTGGAAATCATTTTGGAAACCAGCCAAGTCCCTCATAAATATACTAAAAAACTCGAATGGTTGAAAAAAATAACCATTATGTTTTCAAGCGATGAAAGAGAGGAAGGTTTTACCGATTTCACTACGCTCGAATAAAGGCTGAAAATAATTTCCCTATCCGTGCGTTCAACCCGAAGAGAATCACGTGCACAGCGCGACTGAAATAACTCCCCGAGGAAGATACTGCAAGTGGGAACGAACCCACCGCCTCCCCCACACCCCTCACCCACTCACAAAAGAGCTTTCGATGCAATTTTGTGTATTTTTTCTAACTCAACGGCGCTTTCATTAACTTTTTATCCTCGCTTCGAGGGAGATCAAAGTCTCTCTGCTCACGGGATCCTAAAAGGGAGGAGGAGGATGCCAGAATGAAGTCTCGTAGCCGCTGCGCCCAGTAAAAGGTCCACTTTAATTGCATTTCGGCCGATTAAAAACGCAGAAAAAAAACGCGATTCCCTCCCTATGTCTCCCATCCCACACTCGATTCCCACACGACTGCCCCCCTCTCTCCGTTTGGGACACTGACCTTGAATCCTCGCCGCTGCGTCTGCCAGGAGGCCCTGGAGCGAGCGCGAATGGTGATGCAGAACGGAATCGAAGTCGCGGGCCACGAGGGACAAGAGGCCGCGTTCCATTTGGGCGGTGCAGCAGCTCCGGCCGCCAGCATCTCCTCCCGAGTACGGCACAGACTCGCACACGGTCAATCCTGAACCTGCAAATAGAATAATTCATGAGATTTTTTTCGTTTTAAAGAACGGGTGTTAGGTAGGTAAATCCTCCCCGTTTGTGGCGACTCCGCGAGATGAAACATTTGGGATATTCCGAGCGGATTGATTTTGTTTCGGCGGTTCGTGATGCGGACGCGGTTGCCCGTCCGAAATTCCGTCACTTCATCGTGTACGAATTAAAAAAAATGTAAACGAGAATAAAACTTTCATATCGGCGGAATATAAAAAAAAAACGTCGGCGACAATGTTCGTTTCATTTCTAATGAATCTGGAAACAATACAACAAATTTGTTTTTTGGGTGTGGGAGCACAATACTTTAACAGGTCCCAGTTAATTATGTAATAATTAAAACCACCACAAAATAAATCACACTTAAATATAACATTATGGCTATTAAAAAAGCTATTAATAATAATTTATAATTAAAATGAGATGGATAAAATTAAGCTGGAAAACTTCTCTCAAGTCTCTGTTCGTTGTCTGAAGGAAAAGTTCCGTGGAAGCTGAATATATTTAGTGTGCTAGCTAGCGCTTAAGGAAAGAGCTGTACCGAGTGGGAATGCCGAAGAATAGAGATCGTTTAACTCGTTGCTTTTCTATGCGAGCGGATCCGAAACGGCAATTTCAGAAATGGCAAGTCTTTTTGAACAACTCGGGAGGAAAAGAGAAAGAGAGAGAGAGAGACGCCTTCGCTATTGTCGAGAATGACGTTAAGAACTACTTTAAATAAAAAGTTTTTAAGAATCCGACTACATCGAAAGAATGCATAAGAACGACGACTTACTTCCTCGTTAAAACGCGTTTCTTGGGGTAAAATGAATTTCTCTTACGGTCACTGCTAATATTTCCGCTTTACATGCAGATTACGCGAGCTTAAAATGAAAATGGGAGCTGACGCAGACATTCTTGCGGCGAGTTGTCCGAGAAGGGATTCAATCCTACAAAGGTTCGCACTCTAAAAAAATTAATTTATTAATCAATTAACGATCCCAACACTTTTATAGTTAAGGTCGTGAGCGCGAACGTTGAATCGAATTCTTAACGCGCTTCTGTTATTTAAAAAAACCGCCAACTACATCAAAAGAGGTCGAATTGAACGTAACTCGGATCATACGGAATGTTTCAAATAGTTTCCATTTCTCTCTCTTTATCCCGACTCGAGATTGAAAATCCTTCTCTTCAGAGTTAAGTGAGAGACAGGCTAATCCGGGCGACTCGGAATAAATTGGAATGTTATTGCGAAGAGAGGCTTGAATTCCCCAGAGTGAAAGAGACAGCCACATCTAGAGATAGAGAGGGAGAGAGAAAGATTTGATTGCGAAACTCGGTGCATCTTCTGTAGGTCGCGACTGCTTTTACCGTTCGGTCCACAAGACTCCAATTAACTCTCTCCCCCCAACCCCCATCCGTCAATTTCCATCGAAGATGCGCGTTGCCTTTTTTCACGATAACACGAATTTATCGCTAAATATCGGTCGGAGAAAATATTCTCCAGCTCCGCCTTGGCGGGCGTTATCGACGGCCCAAAAATAACCTAGCGGCCGGAGATGATTTCTCTGTAAGAATAAAAGAAATGAGATTTGAACATTAAAGTTGTCTTCCGAGTGATTTAAATGAACTTATTTGGTATCGAAGAATGAATTATTATCTATAGGTTGCGCGTTTATCTCAGATCAAGCACCGTTCGTCTCCGGATTTATCCGCCGCGATTTCCTGCCATTTTTTCGAACGATAATTTATGGAGTTGTTTTTGCGCTTGACTTCAAAAAATCGTTACATAAAAGGTTACCGAGAGTAAATCACTATAGCAGTTGAATGAATAAAAGAGTGCACTTTCATTGCACTGAGAAGTATTTTAGCAATATGTGAATGATTTTATGCTTTTAGTCTTGCAAACAGTCATTACGTTTACGTGAAAATTCCGAGTTCGAAGAATCAAATCAGCAAGTAGAGTAAATATTCTTGAATTGCTCAAATGAAGAAACTAAGTAATTTAGCACTGAAATCCCAACCAAGTCATAACATAAACACACACATAAGCCAATGCTCGATTGTTTTATTGAGCCTAAACCCTGCTGATGGTAAAACTGCGTAAACAACTAACATTGAAATAATTAACATGAGGTTATGAAACACATCAAGGTACAGTCATTATAACGGAAGCATTAGTAAATGCGCACAAACTGGTAAAACTCAATTTGTCTGCAATTATTGCATATTCATTTTTTATTAATATACACTCACTCTTCAGACACTATACCAATTATATTAGCAGTATTATAGATTTCGATGACCTACAAAAATAAAACGCGGCACACTTTTTAAGAATATAGTACACACCAACATCACTTGTACACCAACCATTCAAAGCGTAGGAGAGAAAGCCTCACAAAAAATAACTATCCAGCTGTTAACCAAAGCAAGATTCCTTCCCACGATAAGTATAACATATTATATGTTTCCGGCAAAACCGCACGCTTGGAAGCGAATTTACACGAAAGTTGAAGCAAAAAAATGCATTTCTCCCACAAAATCCGAGAGGTGCTACATCAACCTACACACACGCGCGCGCGCGCTCTCTAACACACGCGTGCACACGTGTAACCATGCTCCTCCTCCTCCCTTTCTCTCCGATGCGAGAAGCTGAGAGAAAAGTGAGATTTCCATCCGAAACAAATAAAGGCCCAAGCCTTTATCCTCCGTTTTCTCTCTCGCAAAAAAAGGAAAAAAATTCACGACACCGAAAACGATGTCTAAAAGAAGGGCGATTACAAATCTCCGGTCCGGTCCGAAGAAAGAGGGATGTTGAAGGAGAGAACAGAGGGAGGGTAAGAGAAAGAAGGAAGGAGGGAGGGAGAAAATGAGAGAGAGTGAGAGAGAGAGAGAGCGCCGCCGACGACACGAGCGACCATCGCGTCTCGAAACGGCTTCCAGAAAGCCGCCGAGACTGCGAAGAAAACGGGGATGAGACCAAGAGACGAGAGACACGGCGGGTCACATACGACTGAAAACACGGCCGTATATTAATCTCTCGGAGGAGAAGAAATTCTTTTTTTTATAAATCCTCCTTTCTCGCCGGGAATAAAAAGATTGGAAAGGGGGGTTGGGAGGCATCAATTCGCAGGGGGTCGCCCGATAAAAAAATAAGAGGAAAAAACGAAGAAACAAAAGAAGCCGGACAAAGCGTCCTCGCTATTTTTTTTCTGACGTGCTCACGCGGGTGGTCCGACTATGAGGAAGGGATGGACGGGACGCTTTCGTAAAAAGCTAAGACGGTAGTGTCTCTGGGTGATATAAGTAGTAAGATGGAAGGAGCGCGTGTTGTGATGGGGAGTGGGTGAGGAGAGAAAGAGAGAGGGAGAGAAAGAGAGAGAGAGAGAGCGCATGGGTTGTATAAAAACCCGGACCATAAAGAGAATATGGTTAATGCGGAAGGTTTTTCGGATGGATGGAAGGAGGTTTGCATGCGGCTGAGATATGCCTAAGAAATGAGCGCAGCGGTGGATGACGCAAGCGAGCTAAATGCGAATACGTCGGGGAAATGGAGGGGAGGGGGGAAAGGGTCAAGTGAAGCTTCGGTCATTACTCCGACAACCTCCCTCCTCCCCCCTCCACAACACCCTCTCTCCCGTTCTCCCCTCCACCCCAAACCTCTTTTCTCTCCTTCTCCTACTCTCTCCCTCCTTCTGAAACTACTGTTCTCCCTTCCCATTCACCCAATCCTACCTCCCTCTTGCGGATCTATCTCCCTCCCTTCTCTCCCTCCCCCGCTGCCTCCTCAGCCTCCCTCCTCCCACTCCTCCCTCACACAAACTCGAGCCTCCAGAGCCGGTTGAAGGCAACACCTCTGCCTCCCTCCTCCCTCTCTCTCAATCCTCCTATCGCATTCCGACTCCCTATAGCTTCTCCTTTCTCTCTCTCTAATCCGTCTTCATCTCCATCCAACTCTCCCACAAGTTGTTTCTGCCCTTATTATCACCATCTCAGCATCCTTCTCTCCTGGCATCCCATTCGATCCCAACTTCTCTCTCACCGCGGTTCGATCTCAGTTTATTTAAATTGTTCGCTATCTCTATTAAGACACGTCTATCTTTCGTGAGATAATTATACATTCCATCATTTCTATACCCATCTCTCTCTTGCTTATCTACTTCTAAATTCCCAGTCGCTTTCGTCGATGAAGATAGTGACGGTTATTTTTTCAATCTATATGCTTCCATCTCTCGCTCCATGTTCCATTTAGCTAGTTGCCTTCCTTGCCTGGTTAGAATATTATCGGCTGTAATTGATCTACGCTCAGTTTACTTTCAACCGTTTTCTACGCTGGTAGAAGACTTATCTACCATTCAAATCTTAACCCTCAGACATGGGACGACGAGATCTCTCGTCCAACTAAATCTCCCTCATCCATAAAGAATGATTATTCTATAACAAGCTCACCGTGAAATTGACATTCCAATTAAGAATTACAATAGTCGCGCATTCATAAAGAGTAGGCTAATGCCGGCACCGAGTTGCCCTCCTCCCTTGTGTGCGTGTGTGTTCGGTGTGGAAGGACTTATGGCTATAATACACCAAGAAGTTGATTAGACATTAATACAAACCAACAACAATAGAATTTACATATTAAAGGTTCTCTATTCGACTATAACTGCACGATGAGTTTGATATATATATATATATATATATATATATATATATATATATATATATATATATATAACAACTTACGGAAAAGGAAAGGTAAAATGGATAAATGGATGTCAACAAGGTGTTGGGATGAGGAAACCCAGTGAGCACTCACCAATCAGACGACTTCAGGTTGGCGAGGCCCCGGGGATGTCGAAGCGACACACGTAAAATAACACAAAAACACAGAAACATCACAAACGTAAAGCTTTCGGAACTACTCCTTCTTCAGCTACAGAGAGAGAACTCCCAACTCCTCATCCCAACACCTTGTTGACATCCATTTATATATATATATATATATATATATATATATATATATACA
Source organism: Tanypteryx hageni (assembly GCA_028673005.1). NCBI lineage: Eukaryota > Metazoa > Arthropoda > Insecta > Odonata > Petaluridae > Tanypteryx > Tanypteryx hageni. Next base: position 53,854,652 of record CM054118.1, on the reverse strand, counting down.
GCCAAAATATAAACAACAAAATGCAACCTGATATACGACACAATATTTTTCACCCCTTACAAACTGCTTAAAGCTACATACTCCATCAACGTTACTTGAATTGAGAGATAAAAACTAGAAAAATAGAATAGAGGCGACGTCTTCTTTCCAAGTCCACGTACCACTCAGCATTTCTACTTGAGTACCGATAGTGTATTTCCCTCCCTCCAACACATCCACCCCTTCTCTCTTGCCCCATCTTCGCCCCCTCCCCCTTCCATAGGATCCTCATTCACCTGTCTTTCCTCACGCCTTCACGCACTGATGCCTTCCATTTCAAATTTGATGTGAGAGGTAGGATGGCAACCTCAACTTCTCCCTCCCAAGAGAGAGGTAGGCAACGATAAAGGCTAGGCTTTGGAAGATTATGAGAAATATCTCGCCGTACAGATTACGATATATCCGACGAATCGTTCCGTGCGTTCTCTTTGCGGTGCATAGCTTCAGAACTCGATCGTGTATTCAGCCGCGATGCCGGTGCTCAGCTAGAGAAACAAATAAAATAGGATTACAGCGCGAGACGCATAAAACACGCGTATCCGCGTCGTTCGAATTTCAATTCGAATTTAATTAGTCAGTTTCCAAGGGAATCCTTTCATAGCGGAAGAAAATCGCATCCAATTGCTAACTTCGACGTTCTAACGCTCATCTATCAATTTCAGTATATTTATAATGACGCAGGTGTTCTTTATTAAGATTTCCCTATTAAAATGGCATTTAAAACAAGTAATGTACGACAGTGGTATATAGCTTTTGGGTGATAAAATAGATGGATATATCGTAAAAACAATTACAAATAGTTAGTAAATAAAATTCTCTTAGAAATGCGCGGAGAGATGAATTATTTGGTGATTTCAAATTACCTAATTATTAAATGTACGTTGCTCATAGTAACTTTTTCGAATTTTATTTAACATACAGAGTATCAGAAATGTCCAAAAGGCACTTGGTTGTTAAAATTAAGTAGGAAAAAACAACACACTAATATATTTAAAAATAAATCTGGTCATCATCTCAACCCTGAAGAAAGCGAGAGTTAAAAAAATTAGATAAAATTGCAATTACGGCTCACAACAACCAGACGTAAATGCACTTATGAAACCCCCATACTGATGTTCTTCATGATTAAAAATAATCGCGGCCACTAAATAAACCACAAATATAAAAATAAATCAAACAATAAATACAACAAATTTAACATGTGTTCTATTTTTGGGACACCCTGTATATTAAACTTGCGCAGTGACTTAGCAATATAATGAACATTCTTTATATATGTAGCGGTAAAGTTGGCCGAGTAAACTCTCCTTACCATGTTGAGAGGATAACATAGCCAATTCGAAAGGGTACCACTATTCAAACGTGTGTATGTGTAGGTATATTCTAGTATGGACGAATTTTACTGTCCTCCAATTCAGTGCTTCCCAAACTTTTGAGCTCCGCGGACCACTACAGCAATCCTCCAGGCCCTACGGACCACCTCATTTCTTACACAAACGTACTTACTGTAACCACGTTTAAGAAAATGGGTTAATTGGATACGTAGTTTATCTGAACATTTTCAAATGTATTACACGGGTTTCTGTCTGTTTGAGGAGCGTCTGACTAGTTTTTGTTTTATTATAATAATTATTTTCAAAAATTGTAGGAGAAATTCGTGAAATATAAAAGTTTTACAAACAACATTATAATAAACATAGGAATTACAAAATACATTTTATTTCTATACTATGAACGTAATACAGAAGAATTGTAAAATACAAAAAACATTATTATAAGAACAAAAATGGATGTATTAATGAGAACCGTGATGTTGCATACCCTGCATAAGTTCATCGATATTTGGAGTCAAAGGTGTCAGATATTACCTTAACGTTGGCAATCAGGTTTGATAACATTATAGTACTAAAAATTTATTACTATAAAATATTAAAAACCGCCATTTTAGGATAAACATTATAACAATAGAAGAATTAATGCTCAAAAAATGAACGTTATTGAAATATTTAAACAGTTACAGACAAATTGCAATGCATATATAGCATGGTAGAAGCGACGCACACAGCTTTGCGTCTGTTTTATTCCTCAAGAACAATAGCTAAAAGCTTGCAGACAACTTATTCGACTACTCAGGCGATTCTCATAGGTTACTTAAAAGGACAATGCATATGAAGCAAAATTTACAAATTGCCAGCATTTCAAATTGCGCCTAACTTTAGGTTAATAGAGTATTGAAAACCTGTGACAGTGTAAGAATTGATTAACTTTTCCAAAAAAATTCAACTAAATATGCGGTTCATTCTAAAAAATTACATTTCGGAAACCTTCGCGGAGCACAAATGGTTTGGGAAGACATCCAGTCGACCTAAAACTCAAAACATTAGCTGTAATGTTACAGTATCCACCGTGATGGTCTTGGAATGTGAAATCCCGAAAAAAAACATCTATGCACACGTATTGGCGAGACATTCATAGCATCCCAGCGGGTTAAAATACGATCCTTGAGCGACGCATGCTTGAACAACCGCGGGGCATGAATTTCACCCTCGCCTACTCGGATTGCCTCGCGCTGTGTTACAGCGCCATTAAGGGGTTCGAGCCTCTGGAGGGCGGTCGTCTCTTTGGCGTTTTATTTCGTACCGCGCAGCGACCGTGCTAGAAGCCGTCGGCGACTTTGCCTTAACGCATGAAAGAAGCGCGTTTTCCTTCCTCCTCGGATCTTATCCGCGATAGAAGAATACTATATTCGATGGTGAAGGAAAAGACGAAAATTTCGTCGAGGCTCGTTCAAGTAGCTATATTTAAAATATTTTTCTGTGATGCCGTTTGGTTTCTAATATTAGCGTTAAATCTAGGATATACTGAAAAATGATGCAGTGTAAAAGAACAATTTGTTCTATATACATGTGGTTGGGTGTTAATGTTCGTTTTCGAGGATTATAACTGAATATTACGCGCAAATTTGTATTAATAGCTCGCGTCTGAATAAAATTATTATTTCTCCACCTGGTATACTTTATTTTCACTTCAAACGAACAAACAAGGAAAAAATTGCTTTTATCTGGCGTTAATTTTTCTGCATTGAGGTAGCATTTCAATTTTTAGCCCACTTTCCAGAATGGAAATAGGCTTATAGTTCTGTCGTTGTCTGCCTGTTCCTTCTATTAACCTTTGAACCAATACACCGATTTTCATGACACTTGGTGGAAATCTCTTGCTACTTGGGCCGAACTCACGAGGATAGTTTTTGTTGTGAAGATTGAAAGTCCTGGGTTCGATTCCTATCCTATCCTTCCCATTTCATTTACATGGGAAATCTGAAATCCATCGTGCAGGGTAATTTTCTCTTGTACATTAAAATATCTTAGGATTGCAATATCGGAGCGGGATTTATACTATTCTCTGAGGAGAGAAATGAAATTTCTAATTTTTATCGTAGAATTTTACTTATCGATCGTATTTCTTCGAACTTTGCGTAAATACTGGCATTTTTGCAATTTTAAGACTCATTACGAGAGTGCTGCCATTTCCAAAACTATTTTTGGACTTGTATTCGGTATCTTATAAATATTTTAGAGTGTATGTATGTATGCTCTTTATACGTTTTTACACCGTTGAAGCTATCGAATTCAAAAGTTTAATGGGCCACCCTATGGACCAAAGGAAGAACTTGGTCTAGGTTTTCAGACCGTGGGGTCTCTTATACCCCATGGGGTCAACAAAATACTATTTCCATAAGAGTGCATGGGAAATGGGGCTGGAGAAACCTCAAAATGTCATGCAGCCCTTCACTGATATGGATATAAATATACCTAAGTATTAACTTACGATCACGGGAAATGGCTTATTTTACGCACGAAAGACTGAATATTTTAATTCAGTTAATGTTTAGTCGTATTACATGTTAAATCGCTCGAAATTATCCTTTAAGCGCAAAATTTATTAACATTTTCCAGGCGGCAACAAAGCTAAATTTCTTAATTGTTGTCCTCCTCGAAGGGAGATAGTCACGTAAAGATTAATGCAAGGAAAGTCCACGCCGTGGCGCGCCGTAGAGGAAGAATAGCTAAATCCAAGATAAAGGGTACAAATGGATTAAATATAGTCTATGAATACTTTTAAAGTGAGTCAAATGATTTTTAAGGAATATTATAACATTGCTTTCTTTTATCATTAACGCTGAAAGATTTATCGCAACATAAATCGTTACATCTACTTACATTTGTTCGGTAACCAAGATGTTGTTTATTGTTTACGTTTTGGCTAATAGTATTGGCATAATCCACATAATTTTATTGCTGCTTTAAAGGTTTCGGTGCATCTATCCACGTGAATATTAAGTAAGACGTTAATGCGTAATTATATGAATGGTAAAACTTTACAATACATTCAAAACTTGGGGCACCCAACAGCAAAAGTAAAGTAAATTTCAAAATTTATCGTATTATTTTTATTATAATATGACATCAAAAGTGATATATCAATAAAAATAATAAATAATAAAAATTGTTTGCTACTTAAAAGAAAATTCTTTCCCGAGTGAAGCCGGTCGTTTCTCCTAGTAGTCAATAAAATACACGCGTTGTTTTTGCCGCACAAATACGCGTGATCAATTTAGTTTTCCATTCGAATGCGTTAGTAATATTTTATAATGCTAAATTATGAAATTTGGAAAACAAAGAGCAACTCATCCGTAGTGAATTCAAGCCAATATAATTATTAAATAAATAATAATGTGGAAAGTAGAAATCATAAGCTCCGTTTTGAATAAATTTCATCCAAAGTGAAATTGACAAACTATATCAGTTCAATAGCCATAATAAGCCCTAGAACAACGTATATTAGGTTCCAAAAAAATTCTTTTTCGGGCTCAACAACCGGTGAATCAATCATCACTGATGACGGCTTTTTTGGAAGACGAAATGCGCACCAGGTTTTCCGAGCCTCTTTACGGTTATTGGAGAGACACAGTTTGCCAATCTGATTTTAACCATATGGTAAGCTCGATTTTTCTATTTTGAATCCATCTTACGTACAAAACGGCTTCCATCCTTTCAACGCAGCCTTCCGAAATGTCCACATAAAACGCACGCGCAGGAGATTTTTTCGCGAACGATGACAGCATCCTTCGAATAGCATAGCGTCCATACGACATCCGACGCAAAACTTTTCTTAAATGATAAACCAGGTGTGTCTCTCTTCCTCGAAAGGCTGCCCTTCCCAATCCCTTCTTTCCACCAGCCAACATCCCAATAAACGCGCATTTGCGAAGAGGAGTAAAAAGAAGTTGCCCGCCTCGAACCTGTTTGACTTGCAAAAACGATCGGGGTTAAGACTGTCGGTATTATATACATTAAAAGCGTCGTTAAGAATCTGCGCTTTAGCAGATTCATTTTTTTCCTTCTCCCTTTACTGCCTCTACCTCGAACCTGACATCTCCCTGCAATCCTTAACACTTCCAATCTCCTATTCTCCCTTCCCATTCCACCCTCTCTTTCTGTCTCCTCCTCCGTTCCTCTCTCTTACTTTCTGGTTCTATCTCTCTCTCTCTCTTCTTGCTTCTTCTGTAACGCCTCTTTCGACCCTTAATGCTCGAGCAGTTCATCATTAGTTGCTTTTTTTCCTTGCGAGAGTTGCCTCATACCTTCTCCTATCCTCCCTCCTCCCCTACTCCGTCTTATTCTTGAAAGCGATCCTTTCCGTCGCCTCTTCACATTCTTAGGTCCCGCACTTCGATGCATCGACCGTCTGTTTGGTTTCTACGCAAATAGTTCGTAATGGAGGAATCGGCGATGCTTTTTCATTTCACTACGGGCGGGTTCAATTCGCAAAATATCCATCCACGAAAATATTTAGATTTTACGCAACGAGTTTAGTCAAAGATTAAAATTAAGAACAGTTTCCGCTTTACGTGATGCGAAATGGAATGCTTTACTCGAATGTATCCTTATAGCACATTTTCTCAGGCCAAAAAATACAAAATAACCGAGGAATTAAAAGCGTTAAAATAATATAGCACATTCTAAACTAATGGATTAGCAAATCGACCAAAAAAAGAGAGAAACTTTATTAAGGCGAGACGGCCTTCGAGTTAATTAAGAGATGAAGAAGAAGACTCGCACACCTCCCACACTTCTTCACTCACCTCCATCACCATCGTAAACCCCCCCACCTCCATCACGACGTGCACAATAGTTCTCAGAGTGTCCGCCAGATGGGGCGCTGAGACGTCGTCATGATATAACAAAGAACGTTATGGAAGTAACGATCGTTTTCTTTTCGGGACGCACTTTTTAATCCACCCACATTTTATTCGCCTCTCCTTTTACGATACATACGCCTCCTTCCGCGTGGTCGCCTACACCAAGAACGTCGCCGACTAGCTCAACTTTCTACAGCCGGACAACACGACCGAACACTCCATCAACATGAATTATTTCTCTCCGCACGTCTCAACCGGGAGGTTTTTCGCAGGAGCGCTCGTAACAACTTTTCCAAACCGAACTGCGAAGACAGAGGGAGAAAAAAGTAAAAAAGAGACCCTTTTAGTCTCGTGACCTCATGCGCGACTCTATTTGAGCTTGAAGAAACGACGGACATATTAGGAAAGAGTCGTCTCAAGAGTCGAGCTGAGCTAAGCTCATCGTGCTTAGTTAGATCGCGTCCATCGGATTCGAGGATCGGAGGCAAAGTTTCACGCGTTACAATGAAAAAAAAACCGATCTATGAAATACGACCTTCTCATTCCATTCTCTGTAACTTTTGGCGCTTGCATTTCCAGTAGTCCTGGGTGGAGGAGGGGGGATAGAGGAAGGAGGAGAGGGAGAGGGATGGGAAAGAGGCATCTGAAAAGGTTCAGCGACCTTCTATGCGAGAGGCAGCGTGCCAAAAAATATGGCAGCGGATTCTTGGAAACATACTTGCCGCATAAATCAACAACCTTTTTTTTACTCTTTCCCGCGGATAATGAAAGTGGAAATTAAACATTGAAACATAGTTTCAAAGAAAACCATTCATTAAGCGCACTCGGACGTGATTTAAGAGATGATTAGAGTAATCAATCATTCCGTTTTCTACTTTAAATACATCTTGTTACGTTTTTCGCGTGCTCCTGAATATACATTTTAAAAACTAAAGATCAAGACGGAAGAAAAATTTTGGACAAAATTTTAAAGTGCGCCCTTTGATTTAATACTTAAATTCCTTACATAATTAAAGAGGAAATTTATAGCGCATTAATATAATAAAACATTGTGAATTAATTGCATCCATACATCTTTGGTTCAGACTGTAACTCCACAGAATTAATAAGCAGGTATATAAAGAAAATTTGCCCGTAAGAAATTAGCAAAAAAAAACCTTTCGGATTCTCCATTAAAATTCTGCAAAAGCGTCTCATTAACCAAATCAGAATGGCGGCCATAAATAAAAAACTACTTAATTCTATTAGAGAAGTCCATCATTGAGGGTTTTTAAAAAGATCGTAAAAGTTCAGCGAGTTGACCAGCTATCTTCGACTCCGTTCCGAAAAAAAAAACACAATTTACGGCCCCTCCGATAAAAAAATAAGCTTTTTCGTTGCCATCAATCTTATGGATCATCCCCGAACGCTTCTTTCATGTTTCTTCAGTCGCGAAGACGGATAACGGCGCAACCTATAAGTAAACTAAAAGGAGCAAGAACGGGCGGGATCCTCTCCATCTAGATTTTAATCGAGTCAAAAGTACAACGCGATGGAAAATATAATCTCCGGTGCAACCCCTTACGAATATAATAATAAAAAACTACGGAACGGAATAGATAACAACTGCGAATGCGGGACGCGAAGGCACTTGAGCCACGGCGATCCCATCCTGAGCTTGAGGTAGAGAGAAAAAATTTCGACAGCCCGTAAAAAGTTTAGGCATGGGAATAGTTACGATGGAGGTGGGCCCAGATGTGAGGGGGAGGCTGCGCGGGGGCGAAGAGTCTAAAAGAGGGCGAATAAGGACGGAAGGGAAGAAAATTTGTGCCCAAATATCCTCCCCCATCGACCATTCTTCGCCCTCTCTTCTCCCACTCCACAGAAATGTTTCGCGCCCAGATATGAAAGCGCCCGTTTTATATGTCCCTTTCCGCGTTTGTCTCGCGAGGTACGGAAATTCCTTCCGTGGGAAAATGGCGGGTGCATTCCCAGGGACGTGAAAAGGGGGAGGGAGAGAGATGTAGGAGCCGGGATGTTGGTTGGACTCGTGCCAATCGGTTGACCCCGTTCTGCAAGGAACCTCTCTCTCTTCCTTCTATCTCCTCCCCCTCCCCCCTCCCTTAGCTTACTGTGCGACCTCGAGCGGTCTCCAAAAAATCTTCCAGCAATCCTGCGCCCACCCTGCGTCCAACTCTCTCTCCTTCTCCCACGTGCCGACATCTCTGTTATCCATACCACTGCCTCGATTCTCCTTTGAGCCGTCGTGTCCTACTCTTCGCCAAAGAAACAACTTCATTCCCTGATTTTCTTAAGTCTTGCAGAGAGAAGAATAAAACATCGCATAAACCGATCGAATGAACTTCGAGAAAACTTTAATCGCTTCTTTTTCCGATTCCGCCGACAAAGAGAGCGAGAGAGAGAGAGCGAGAGAGAGAGAGAGCGAGAGAGAGAGAGCGAGAGAGAGAGAGAGAGAGAGAGAGAGAGAGAGAGAGAGAGAGAGCACGCTTAAACCAAATTTGTTTTTTTTTTTCTAGATCTCGGATTCGGAAAACACCACCATCTCTAGAGGGCGGGAATATCCTTGGGGGCATTGTATGAACAAGGGGTTTGTGTCGTTTCTCTTTTGTTTCCCTTTTTCGAAGATGACGTCCGGCTTCGTTCGAGAGATCTCCCTCGGAAAGACGCCACTGCGTATCTTTTTTTACATGTTCTGGCTAAATCTATCAAAAAGTGTCGTTGCTCGTGATCGCAACACGAAAGAGATGCGTAATTTTTGAGCATTTTCTTCTAAGGCATAATAAAACAAGATGCTAAGCTGACCGTTTGACAAAGAATCATTAACGAGCGAGGGAAGTTACGTGGGAAATTAGACATATTCGCGACTATTTTGATCCATCTGGAATCGGCGAATGAAGAAAAATCTCTCAGGTGAGAAAAGATCGTGGCTAAAACGTCAACTACACTATTTTTATCAAGCTCTCCAGCTTGGTCATGCCGTGAATCATACGCGGATAAGTCACTTATCCTAAATTCTCTTAAAAAAGTATAACGTCCGCTTTCACTTTTAATCCAAAAATATAATTCGAATCTGGCGTGCTTTCAAGAAAATATTCGGAGAATTCTTTGCTTGAGAGATCTTACTCTTCGAAGAAGTTTATTTATATCTAGAACCGAGAAAATAAATTCTACAATTGAACGCACCTTAAGCGAGAAAAGCCTCGTCGTCAGACTTTCCGTGCAGTAAAATTTTAAACAAAAACGGCAAATAAACTATAAAAGGTAAAGTAAATAATTGAATCTATTCTACTCTATATTTTTCGCGAAAACTTCCACTTCAAAATGACAAGAAATTTTTATCGAATATGTGTAACGAAAAAAATTCAAATAGCAGAAAAAGAAACAACACCCGCGATCACAACCTAATTTTCGCGTCGCCACTCTTCTGCGTATCTTACAATACACGGATATAATGGAAACAATTGAACTACGCCAAACTGAAGAATGGATAATTAACTTGATACAAATACCCTCGAGATTTGGAGTGTCCCTCTACACCCTCTAAATCCCAACTCGCTCTCGAAACGGCAGATCGCAGTGAAAAGAGCGGAGAGCGCAAAAGGACGGGAGAGTGAGTGTGTGAGTGAGAGAGAGACTTGAATGCTGCTTGCTGGGCGCTTTTAATGGCTGATGATAAAACTGTTCCGTCCTCTTCCGATCCCTCACTCCCCCTGCCCCCCTCCCCCTTCATCCGCTTCTCCCAATAATAAGGATATTTGCATTCCGCCGGAGACAATTACACGAACGAAGGACTTTTAACGACGTGTGCGCGCTCACTTCAAGGGCGAAGATTACTGTCTTTTTGTTGCTTCCGTTGGAGAGACGTCAGAGGCATTCATTTCGGTACGTCTGGTCTGGTCGAAAATTTGTCGACGTAAAAAACTCGATTTCTTTCTCGCCGTTCCTCCTTTTCCTGTGCGTTGAAAATCATCCCCTCGCACCACATTACTACAACTTCTTTAAAATCTCTCTTTCAGAGAAACGGATTCATCATGCTTCGTAAAATTTGTCGACAAACTGAAAATATGAATTATGCTTACAATTTACGTACGAGTTGGAGGCAGTGATGTAATTGAAAATGAAGTCATAAAAGTAATTGTTTTTCCTGCGTAATTTATTTCCGGATAATTGCAGCTACGATTCTGGCTTTTCGCACTAACTTTTGGATCCCGCCCCTCTAGCGACCATATCTTATACAGATAAAAAAAAAACTAAAATAATCTCAGGATTAAAATAAGAATTTTACGGTTAAGGAGTTAATTTATATTTAACATTAAAATAAGACTTTAAGAATGTTATCTAATCAGATTAGATAGACTAGCGAATATCTCTTACGATAAAAAATTCATGTTATACGATTATTTTTTTCTCATTTTGACTATTGAGAGATATAAAAAGTTTACGATTATTGTTGCTTGTTTGTTCATCAAATGCGAATTTTAAATGGCCTTTTACGCGAAAAAGCTGCTGTTTAAATAACATCTCAAATAAACAATGCCGGCGTCTGTTTTGTACAGCGTTAATGAGACAGTCTGGCATAGTAGTAACTTCCTCTCAACGCCTACTCTTTTAGGTCAAGTAGACTGTTTGTCAGACTGAGTCTTTGTGAGTTGTCGAGAAATATTTCTTATTGCTAGAATCATAACAAAACCTAAGCTGGTTTATATTAATAAAATATTCGGTCCTTCGCGAAATTTTTGTGAATACTAGTTTTTTAATTTTATTCACCATCAAATTCTGGAAAAATAAGAAAAGGTCAATACTCTTTCTCAAGTGTTCGGTTACTCCGCCTTTATTTTCTTAACCATATTTCGAAGATTACAAGTTACTAAAGATAACGCCAAAGAGGCATTTTTTGTTTTAAAAACTGAGCAAATAATTTGCTTGAAATAATATTTTTCCTAAAAAATATCTCAGGTTATATGAAGCATCCCTTTGCATGACAAGAATCTGACTAGACGTTGCAAACAAACTTCAGTAGCGACAAAATGTGTTCACCATTTCTACATTTAACAAGTCACTATTACATATACAATTTATCTGAAAGATTAATAAATAGGTTTACGGCGGATATCAGCAGATTGTATGTCAATGTGTTGTATCCAATTTAATTTTTGCTTGAAATCAGGAAATTAAATATCCATGTGTTGTATCGAGTTTTATTGGCTAAGGATTTGATACATAGGAATATCTAACAGCTATAAAACGGCTGATAAAACAATATGGAAATTTTTTCAATCTTATTTTTGTTCTGAATAATCTACCGACGAATTGAAATAATCTGATTAATTTGTGACTAAACTGCGAATACGATTTCAATAACCGTTTTTGAGCCTCTTTTAAGCTGTCAACTTTTCGACGCAGGGCATAATTAATTTCATCCACCAAGTTTGAATATTTTAGACAAAGTTACCAACGGATGATGTCTTGCAAGATCGACAGAATGTGCTTAAGAGCCTAAATAATGTTATTCCTCGTTCGCAGTGAGCGCCCACGGCTCTCAACAGTTGGGAAGAGGATGGTCAAACTAGCGGAGTTTGGACTACTCTCTTTCCTTTTCTCTTTGGTCCGTTTGTTTAGCATTAATACACGAGTGGACGACTAGAAGACGCGAACTCTGGAGAGACCATACTACCACCCTCCATCAGCGCCAATGGTTATTTGCCCAGAGCAGCTTGAAAGCGGGTCAAAACTAACAGATCCCCCGACCTAATCGCTGTAATGGACAAAAGGACGTTTATTGGGCTGCAAAAATCGCGGACATTTATCTGCAGCGAAGAAATTTTCCGCTAGGAGGAATAAAAAGGGATATGCTTTTAAATGCTACATCGAGAACGAAAATGTTTCCTCCGAAAGAGTATGAGTTCAGAAAATAATTGCTGTTGTAAAAGTATGCTGAACGAGTAATTAAAATGTATGCAAGATGAAAGAGATTTGAGAACTGTTTCACATAAACACACAGAAGTTACGCTATATGTGGAGCGTGTTCCTAAAATGGAATTCCTTAAATTCTCATACCTGCAGCAACTGACATCATTCATTCACTGATTGATTGAGCTCGCTTCTGACTCAGGCGATTCTGCCAGTTGTACGTACATACACAGAGTTAGGGCGAGTCGCAACGTAGTAGCGCAAGCAAATTTAAATCAGGTGCCATCAGAATTTTAGCTGGTATGTTTTTCTTATTTTATCGATCCACTGCACGGTATATTTTTTTACATAATTTCTTTTTTTATCGATAAGGCAATTTATTTTAGTTACCTGCATATTAGAAAATGGGGATGCTCCAAATACGTATTTTTGTGTTTCCATATAAATTTTAATAATGTCTATGTCTTCACTGTAAATATGAATACCTCAATGCGGAACGCAATTTTTTTATTCTTGAATTTATAAATTTGTAACTCGGTTTTTAACGAAATTATTTGGACAAAAATCTTCTATTATTAAACTCTATATGCTTTAATTTAATTGTACGATTTTCACTTCTATACCTATTATATTAACGGGTTAGGAGCTCTTCAAACAGAACGCGTTTTTTGCGTTTATTATATATAATCATCCGAACGGAATAAGAAAGCCGGTATTTATATAAAAAATAAGAAAAATTTATATGCTATTATTATTTTAACCTACGATATATGCAACAAAAATCTTGAATGAAACGATTCCTGGATTCCAACATATATCATATCGGTACAGCGTGAAAATGTCTCTCTAATTAAAAGAGCGATATTTCAACGGGTTCAAGAGGGAAGGCGAGTTCTTCCATATGAACGGATGGATTATACCGACATTCTTTCTCGGAGCACCCTTTTGAATCCCGGGTTACAATAAAACAATGCCCACCGATCTTCCGAACCCTCTTCTTTCCCTATTTCCGTACATATATATCTTTCATCCATCCCTCTTTAATCCCCATAAGGCCCCTACTCCTCCATCAAACTACATTCTTCTCTCTCTTTTCCGCCCAACAACCCCCGAGGAGGAAATCCCATCCATTTTGCAAAAACCACTTTTTCCTCCCTCTCCTCCGACTCCCTTTCTCACCCACAAAGCCAACCCTAAATCCTTACAATGCCTCCTAGCCCCACGTACTATCCACCTATAATAAAAACCCTTTTCACTTCTCCCGCACACACTGACAACTTCCTACTTTTTTCTCCCAAAATACACCAGTCCAAAAATAATGCTTCTCCCAATCCTTTTTTCTATTTCTCACCCTACCTTCATCTCTCTTCTTCACATACTCTTACACCCTACTACCTTCCATTATTCTCCCTTCAATGTTCTTCCTTTCTGCCTGTTTCTTCAAATCTCTTACCCCCCCTCCCCCCTCATTACCTCTTCACTACCTCTTTTTTCTGTACGGCAATTGCATTTCACTTTCGTTCTCCCTCCCTCCTTTAAAACCCTTCCCTCTTTTGCATCATATTTTAAAAATATATTAAAATCCACGCAGGATTTTTAGCAGGTTTTTCAAAGTACTCTTACAGTTTTCTTGCAGTTTTTCCTACGATACTCAAGCCACTAATTTCAAGTTGTTTCCATAACGATATCCTATCTGAAATTTAGATTTTACTTTCTTATGTATGAAATATACATCGAAAAATCATGCGATCATGAAAAAATTCGATTTCGAGATTTTGATGAAAAAGAACGTTTAAAAGACACTAACTACTGGTAAATAACTAATATATATTAATGTATAGTATAAACAAATACATAATACATTTTGCACAATGTACGTCGCACCGATTTTCTCTTGAAATTGAAAACATTAAAAATTAATAAACCAATTTCAACTGTTTGGCGATGGGTTGACTATACGATGGTACTTTATAGCCTCAATTCAGCTCGAATGAAGACGTCTATCTATTTTTCCGTCCCTTGCTAACTCTTTATTCATACCCTCAACTCCCACTCACTCCGCCATACCCACCCTCTCCATCATCTCTCCTACCCTCCACATCTCCCTCCTTCCCTATAAACCTACCCTATTACTCTCCCTCCATCACTTCTCCACTGCCTCTCTCCTACTTTCCCTCTTTTAACTTTAATTCTCAACCTCTCATCCCTCCGCGCGAGAACGAATGCACGGAGACACCCATCCCTATTCCGTCCATTTTATCCATCGCATTTTTCCTCGACCGATTGCCCCTTTCATTCACCTCCTCCCATCCCCCTCCTCTCCCATACCCACGTCACATCCGTTCCTCCATACCTCTCTCTCCCTCCCCAGCCCTTTTTTCACAATTTCCTCGGCCATTTTCGAGAGATATTTTCAACCCTTTTTCCCTCACTCCCCGCTACCGCCCAATCCGAGAGCATACGTTTATTTTTTCACCTTTTAATCAAAAGAGCGCCCATCCCCGTTGCCTGTCGGCCATTCCACGCCGCTGAAAACGACTCCTGGCTAAGATTGGGTCGAAAAGATGTTGCCCCTTTCCTCGAGAACGGCGATAGGAGTTTTACGGGGAGAACGGGAAGAAAATATTAAAGCGAGAGTAGGAAAAGGGCGGCAAATCCTCCGAGCCGTAAAAAAATCTAAAAAAAGTAAAGAAAAATGTTTGCACGGCAAAAATCAGTTTCGTGAGAACATTCCACAGTCGATTGGAACACAGTTATGGTTTTCATTCAGGATAAATGCATATCTCGCCGTAAACGAATAATTTTGAGCAGATTCCTTGAATTTTATCGAGATCCAAATCAAGTGGCACAATTTTAACATCAAAAGTAACGCATTAATTAGCAAAGCGCATGTAATGTCGCGCTATTGAAATAAGCTTGGAGTTTAGAAATATTCATTTAACACCGAGTATTTAATTAATTTGAGGATAAAGTCGTCTCTATCCTAAGCCTCTTTATGTGCCTGCAAAATGTCGAATTGATACATCCTGACTCAATTAATACATGGCAAGAGCTTGTGACCGGGGTGATTCATTCAATAAATAAATTATCAAATTTACTTCATGCTTTTTATTCGGTAAATGATTTAGATAACTCAAAGACCCATTATAGAGTCAAGTAAACCATATGCGCAATTCATTTGCAAAGAAATTCGAAACAAAGGTAAACAATTTACCATTGAGGATGTTGCTGAAGCCTAGCTGAAATTAATTCAATAGTTATACTGTTACAAGAGTTGCCATAATTATCTACGGTAATGATCACATTATTACGTACGACTAATAATTTATATGAAAATCTGTAGTCTATTGCGGCAAAATTGATTTATGTTAATTTCATGATAAATTTCAAATTTACAGAAATTAAATGTTGCTTAAATACACACTCAACTTATCATAGAATTTTTTAGAGCTGTAAGTTAGTTCTTCCAGAATAGTAAAGAGTTATGGTATTTAATTCTGCATAGAAATGCCACAAAAAACTGTCAGACTCAAGCCTGATATTTTACTGTTTACTTAAATAAAAACACGACTCATGATATATAGTAAAACATTATCAAGCTTCAAATACAGATATATCTCTTTAAATTCACGAGTTGAGCACAAAGATCACCCAGAAATACTCTTGAGCATTTTTTTTTAAAGCTTAAAACTTTTTTGCCCTAAAATTAATTCCGAGAAATGTTTTCCAACTAATTTTCCGCCTTACTTAGATTTAACCGAGTTCTGCTGTACCAACATATGCGAGGATTTTCTGAGTTAAACTACGAACGGTCAGCAATCGTAAAGGTGTTAGAGCGATAGCATTAATTTTACCGAACAATTATGGTTGTCTTTCCGAGCTTAAAAAACATCCTTTTTATTTTCCCAGCTAACATTCCTCGTAAGCGAAAGACAGTCTCTCGGCATTTTCCGTCCCATCTCCACTTAGAACAAAAACTTCCCATTCCTCCCAATTCCCTCCCTTCACATCTATCCTCGTAGGCCCTTTCCCTGGGTAACATCGGCCGACCTCCCATTCTTAATAACGCAAAACTCTTCCTCCTGTTTCGCCTTACACGGCTTATTCACCAATCCCGTCGGATGAATCTGGGCCGGAAAAAAAATTCCTCCGCGACACGGACGCAATAAACCTGGAAGAGCGAGCACCAACGCCGTGTACTTGCCCAATCAATTTTATACGATATGCTTTCTTCACCACCCTCGGCATTTCGAGAAGAAATAAACACGGCTCGCTTTTCAAACTGACTTAGCCGCTTTGCAGTAAGAAAATAAATTTAACGTGTTTTAAAGCCTACCTCGAGACAGTTCCAGCAATCGCGATAAACTCAAACGACTTTCCATATTTCAGCGCATTAGATGCCATAGCTCAATGACATTGAACCATTTTATACTAAAAAGTACTGAAATTAATGAGACGGCATGAAATTACTCGAAGTTATTTTCTTCAGAAATTTCCTGGCAGGAGATAAAAAAACTGCTTCAAAAGTATTTCCATTCCGCGGGAAAATGTTTGGCAGAAATGTCGGATCTTTATTTCGGAAGAATACGCCCTAGAATACTTGACCTCGTTTGGTTTTAGATCCTTTTATATATTCATCGTTTCCTATATTGACTCATATGAATTTCACCAAGGTTAAAAATCCGGGAACTATTTTCATTAACGGGTGCGCGTCCCTCTTATAGTGTTTATTAGAATCATGACGATAAAAAATATTGTTTAATTATAATTTCGGAATATATCGCTGCTTCATTAAACGAATCGGATATTGTGTTGGATAGCATTCAGATGTGTCTAGTATTTCTTCCTACGCTTATCTACGCAAAATCTCCGGATTTTGGATAAGAAATACATTTATCCCTAAAGATATCGTAGAGGTGTATCTCCATAGGACCAAACACGTACACAACGCATTTTCTTTCCACCATTTCGTAATCTCAAACCCCTTTTGCATCCATTCTCCCCTCCTCCTGCCTCTTCTCGCCTCATCCTCCATTCTTCTCTCTTCTCCTCACGTACGACCATCTATCCCGTCACTTCCTTCTCCCGCCCTAAACCCAAAAAACCCCAACCGTCCCACTCTCCATTCGAAACTCCCGCACCCCAACACTCTCCCGCTGAATCTTCCTCCATCATTCACTCCCACTGCCACCCCCTCCCTATTGCGTGCCGCACAACATCTCCCTGCATCCCACACGCACGCACACACTACCAAATCGTACCTCTTTTATCACTCTTTCCATCCCCTATCCTCGGGCGCTTCTTTACCCTTTTTCCCCATCCTCTCTCCCCTCCTTCCTCTCTTCGTCTCTGTCATTGCCTCTTGTTCTCTACATCTCGCCCTTAATTCTTTTCCGCATACCGCTCTCAAGGTATTTCTCTTTTATATTATGTACTCGCACACTTAAATATATATATATATATATATATAATATACACAAACAGCCTTGTTCAATGCTTCTTTCAGTGTCTGTGCCTCGTTCCCACATCTGCAATTCCGACGGCGTCCTATTCGTTCAATACGTCCCTCCTCAAGGTTTTTGAGGGTAGCGTGAACTAGGGCAGGAGGTTCACTATGTACACCACCAGGCTTAGTACGTTACCCGTTCGTAAACACGACCAGCAGAAATTTTCTTAAATAATTTAGCGAAAAAAATCTCAAGTAATAGACTCGATGGCTCGGAAAATTGTCCCAGAAACGAAGTTCGTCAACAAACTTTAATTAAAAAAAACGGCTCTCTAACTGATTGAGGCTTATATTATCGAAAAAGCTAATTTGATTGAATTTTTGTCAGCGATACCATAAATCATGAATAAAAACACTGATCTCAACTTTAATTACACATACTTAATGCAACTTTACCATATTATTGTTTATCCTCAATGCTTATCAATTCTTAAAATAACTAAATTACAAGGGATTTCCTTCGGTGGTATCCACCGTGGGATCTCCCACCTAGATACCAAATCGATCCAAAAAGCTACCAGCTTAATTTTTTAAAGATTCACCGTTATATGACACTGATGAACAAACTTATTCAAAATCTTGCCTCGCAAAAATATGACCCAAAAATCATTCGGTGAAAACTTTCGTGAAGACGGAATTGTTCAAGTTGCAAAACACGATAAACATTCGCACAAAAGTTACTTCCTAAAGCAAAGAACGCAATAAAATGCTATTTTATAAACGAAGACGAAAACAAAATTTTAATGCGAGAATACATTAAATCAAAAAATATAACTTCATCCCACTCTTGGAAATAAGAAGTGCTAAACTCAGTCCACTCCACGGCTTTTCTCCAACTTAAAGGTAAAAATTTCACCTTCGGGATTTGTATTTTCTTTTGAGAAAACTTTCTAGAGAGCACAAACTTCTATGGCTTTAAAAAACATTACAAAGCTGCTAATCCTCCACTTACGTCATTAAAAGGTAAGAGTACAGTACCAGAGCATCATAAACGTTGAAAAGATCCGAATTAACGTTTATTCGCCTGCCGTATGACGCCGCTCTATTACATCACGATAAAAAAGAATACGAGTAAAAAAAACTCATTTTGAATTCCGCGTCAGTCGTTGCGGTAAGGGCAGACACTTGAGTCATGCAATTAACAACTTCCTTCCCAGCCGTCAAGCAAACAGCTTACTACCTCTGTTGGCCATAATTCCTTCTAAACGTCCTCAGAGGAAATGCGTGGAAGGATTTCTCCACTTATTAAACCCTCTACATATCCTAAGACCCAATCCGGAAAAAGCTCGTAGAATCGTTGAAAAAAATCAAAATCCCTGGACTTTCTTCTCGCTGCACTTCATCCTCACCGAGTTCTTTAGGACGAGAATCTTTGCTTGATCAGTATGACTTTTAATTTTTCCTTTTCACGACGAGGACAGCAATTCATATGAACGATAAAATTTTCCGGAAAATGGTAGCTTATGCTATGCTTTATGACAAGTTATTGGAAAACCTTGACTCTCTCCCTTTATTGCAAGAAAGTTTCGTTGTGCGACTGTAGTTTGGGAATGTTATTTAGGCATAAATGGACTTGGGCAAGTCCTATTAATCTACAATTCCGCAATGATAATTAGAATTTTGTCTTAACTTGCTGATTCATCGTCATTAAATTTCAAGAGAATCGAAAGTAGTCTAACATGCAATAGTAAAGTGCTGCGCAACACATACGAATACTTAAGAGCAGTGCTTCCATTTTGAATTTCTAGTTCTATTATATTTAAGCATTTTAGTAACGGACTATAAATGGCGTCAAATACCATTTTTGCAATTTCTGTCGCAATTTTTCTAAAAATGTGACTAAATAACCCATTCTATTTGATAAGACACCAGCCTTAAAACTCCATAAAACCTTAAAAATTCCTTTCATTTTTTGTATTTTTTTATCGTTTCCCCTTATTCTTAATCATCCTGCACCAAATGCTCTTAAATCCCATCCCCAAACCCCATCCTACCCCCGCATTCAACCTCCCCAAACCCTCTCCTTATCCGTCGTCCCTAACCCCTCATACTGCAATGGCCAGTAGAGAGCGGAGGGGTTGGGCAAGAGAACAAGGCCTAAGGAATCCTTATCAAGTTTTAGTCGGACCTCACTCCACTCTAATGCTTCTCCAACCTCTCTCTCTCTCTCTTTCCTCTTTTGCGCACACGTACTTACCCTTACCTTCTCCCTTCCCATCCATCGAATCCCTCTCCCCTCCTTCAAAACCTTACCCCATCTCTATCCCCTCTCCCTACACCCACTGCGGCCCAATTCCGAGAATCAGAATCGCTGACGAAGGGGGCGGGAAAAGGATATAGAGAAAAGAGGGGAGTGGTGGAAATGGAGAAGGGAGAGAGAAGGGGCATGGGTGGAGGAGGGAAAGAGAAAGAAAGTAAAAAAGAGGGATGGGAAAGTGACGAGAGATACTAGGGAGAGAAGGGAGAAATGTGGGCGGGGGAAGATTTTATATTTTTTGTTGGCGAGGGAGAAAGAGCGAGAGTCCCAACTCAGGGAGCTTAAATCGATTGCATGCCCGCGCCTTGCTGGAAAATGGGAACGGGATGGAGGTTTTTGGTTCGGGCGGCGTCTTTTTTATTTTAGATTTTTTTTTAAATAGGTCGGGCCGAGTATGCTGCATTGGGGAACGCGTGTTTTATTGCGTGATGACCTATCTCTCAGTTTCCTAAACACGGTCGCATATAATAGTCTCATTCCCACGCATATTGCCTATGTGTGTAAAAGAGAAGCAGTAAAAAAATCCCCTTCATGCTTTAAAAAAGTTCGTTTTTTCATTTTTAAAGATTCGTATTGATCTATGAAACAACGTCGAGAACGAGCAACTCCTTGAGAATGGAGCGCACAGTTTCTTTCTTCTCTTTTTTCTCTGGCAAATGACACGAAAAATGGAAGGATTATTTTATGCACGTGGTACGCTGGGGATATTTTTATTCAAGATCGTGTCTTTCTTTAGAACAAAAAGACGGGAGAAGTCCGAGCGTTTTTATGGATGCAAGTAGCTGGTTCAGTATTTTGACGATATGAGACACGTGCGACACGAATTTTTCTAGGAACGCTGCTTTTGCAAGCTGTTTAATTTTTTTATGAACTGATTTTTCCAAGTTACTGTTTCGGCCTTTGCAATATTTTATTAAATAAAATAATTATGCGCATACATAAATACATTAACATTACAATTAACAGTGCTTAAATCTGAATTCACAATGTTTAGTAGCAGCGTAAGATAAGAATGATGTTACTTTTTCGGCTAATGATTAGGTATTGCCATCAATGAGGTGCTATATTCATCGCTCTAGATCACAAAAAATCTATATGATTTTAGTAGGAAACTTGTGAAGAACAATTTTATGAAATTGTATTTTTGGATGATACGAACTTATAAAACGCTTTTATGAGTAATAAGGAACGATTTGGATATTAATAAGGCATAATACAAAGCAGTAGTCACAAATCCTGAACGTAGGTAATAGGAGCCGATTCGTGTAACCATCACGAAGCCGAGTGATTAATAAACGTCAAGAAAATGTGTCCATCGTGAAAAATCTTCCCTCGTTCTAATCGAAGAATCACACAAGCGAGGAACATTTATATATTCTCCCCTCCATATTTGGTAACCTTAGTCGATTTGATTCAAAATGGTCTCCCATCTACCAGCACCCAGATTGGAGGGGAGCAGTAGAGGGAAGATGGAGTAGAAGAAATTATGCCCTACAAATTAGGAAAAAGAAAGAAAGGAAGTAATACGAGAGAAAGCGAGAGAAGGAGTAGTAGTAGAGGTAAAAACAACCAGTGTATCCCATCCGAGCAATGCATTAGGGGGAAAAAGGATGGGGCAGGCCTACTAAAATATAAGGAGCCTAGGAACTCCATCTCCCGGATGAAAAATTGGTCTTCTTAAGGCACGAGTCCATCCAGAAAGAGGAAGAGGTTGAGGGGGGAGGAGGGGGGCGGTAGCCGAGGGAACGGCTCGGGGATGGGACGGGGGTTGTTAATAACCTGTCGCAGTCCTACGCGGCTGCATTAATCGGCTTAAAGGGAGCGTGGTTAGGGAAGGGTCGAGGGGGTCTTTCATTTTGCTTTTATTTGCTCTAAAAAAACGACCTTCCCTTCTTGAAACCGAACGGGTGACATGACTTAACGGTCTTATCTTCTCCAGATTAAAAAAAAGACGAAGCGTGTCTCTGCAAAAGGGGTTTTTAATGGCTTGCGTCACTAATGCAATAAAATTACTCTAGTTACAATCCTGATTACGACATTTGCCGTTATGTATACTTTTCCGCAGGAAGAGAGAGAGAGAGAGAGATGTGTTTGCGTGCGGGTCGAGACAAGGGATGAGGTTCGTCATCTCCACCGCGACCACTTAGGGTATCGAACGCGTTGTCAGAGGACGAGAAAAAAGATAGCTATATATATATATATATTGGTCACTCTCATTTACTCTACTGCTGAAGAAGGGCATAGACCCGATAAGCTTGCGTGTTTTTTGTTTTTGTGTTCGTGTGTTCAACGTGTCTTTTCGACGCCCCCAGCAGCCTGCCAACTTGGTCTCCGACTTGGTAAGTGTCCGCTGGGCTTCCTTCAACACCTTGTTGCCACCCTCATCACTACCTTTTCATTTCCTTAAGTATATATATATATATATATATATATATATATATATATATATATATATATATATATATGTATATGTGTGTGTGTGTGTGTGTGTGTGTTTTGAGTTAACTAAACGCGTTAGATATACTTATTTCTTGATTTAATTTATTCCATCAAATATCATTATTCATACTACCTTAATGGACTTATCGATGCGAATAACGCAAATCCTCATGAATATTGACATATTTCCTGAAGAGACACCATAAAAAAATTAATCTTCACAAATGTGCTGCCCTAATTTGTCCAACACGCCCCAAGAATAAACAGATAAGAGTTTAAAGCATTAAAAAAAAACAAAAAAGCTTCGCAGAGCTCTCACAAACAATAGTACCTCAAACAAAAAGACACAATTCAAAGAATAACCGTCATCAATTAAAGAAATTTTTCTCAATCCTCTCCCTTATTTCGAGAAGTAACCGAAAAAAGAAGAAAGCACTCAAAAAGAACCAGTGACAAAAATGATGAAGAGTGCCCAAACCCATTCAAATCGATCGCGCGAGGATAATACGATCTCTTACAAAAAAATATAGAAAACTACGGAGAGATCCGACGTGTCCCAGAGTACCATTCCAGGCCCGCGGACATTTTTCATGGGGCGAAAGGGACACCGAAAGGGGCGTGCGTGTGGTTATGTGTGTGCGTGTTGCGTGGAAGTCGCAAAAACTAGACGCATGCGTGTTGCCGAGGGACGCCGCAGAGATATAACCCCCCCTCCCCCTTTTATCCCCCTTTCCCCTCTCTACACAACGCCCCATGGCGAGGCCGACGACAGTGGCGCCAGACGAGTCATTACGCGTGTGTGGTGCCGAGCAGTAGGGGAAACCCAATCTCTAACTCGCTTTGGTTTTGTTTTTGCGGGAGAGGAAGACGACGCCGCCGTCCCATCCCCCTCTCTCCCCCTCTATTTCCTTCCAAAATTCGCATATTTCTCCCTCCCTCCTCCCCCTTCCTCCTTTCCCTCTCTCCCCTCTCCTCCCCCTCTCTCCCTTCTCCTCCCCCTCTCTCCCTTCTCCACCCCCCTCTCTCCCTTCTCCACCCCCTCTCTCTCCCTTCTCCTCCCCCTCTCTCTCACTTCTCCTTAAACTCGCGGAAAATGGAGAGAGACAGCCTCCTCTCCCATCTCTAGGCAATATAGCATCGCGGCTATCTCCCTCCAACGCCGCTCATTTGCGCGCGAGAGTAGTGATTTGTTTGTCCTCCACCTAGACGTGATCGTTAGACGGTGGCAATGTTTGTTCCTTCTTCAGGCTGCGAGAGAGTTAAAAGTTTCTATTTACGTTCGGAAGGTTTATTATCCGACTTTTTAACCTATCTCCCATTTCGACATTTGATGATTCCATGCTGTCGATGGTCAAATATTTTGAAATTCGCATAAACGACAATCTGATTTCGGAGTTCGAAAAAAATTCTCTACAAGAAGAGAAAGGATTACCTCGTGCAATTTTTTTCGTTCCTAACGCAAACGTTACAGCCTGGAGAAATTGGTGGGTATGGTGGCGGAGAGAGGGGCGGGCGTTGGTCAACTGTGGGGGGTCGCAAGCTTATTCATAATGAATGAAATGTCGCGCCATGTACCTAAGTGGGCCACCCTCGGTTTCTGGTGGCCCGGAGGCAATACCGCTCTCGTTGCCACAGGAGTCTGGAATTAGACCTGCACAAAAGATGCTATCTGGCTAAAAATAAAACCTGCTCTTGGCCCAAGATTTTCAAAGATTAAACAAGCCTTTAATTTAAAAAAAATTACACTGCGTAGTTAAAGGGCAATGTACAGAGACAGACTACAGTTACAATTTTGTATCTTTGTTCGCACGTGTCTTGAGCCGTATGTAACCATGAATAACATTTTAAAAGGTAAAAATAAACATGAACGGAGAGTAAAGAACGATAAAAGTTTATAATAGCATTTATTATTCTCAATAAATAATTTTCCAGTTCTCCGGAAACATTCCTTCTTCGTTAAAAGCAAACGTTAAAGTGAATTACTCTCCATGGAGGAATTTCTGGGAGTCGAATGCTGCCTGTAGACGGAATAGAAAAACAAAAGATTCATAGAGTTTCCTTGTATATTCTGACATAATTTACCAAATTGAGCCACACAGAGGGCGACGATAACGGAGTATTTGATTCAAAATTCATCGAGCAAATTCTAAACTCCCTCCAACTTGTGCCTGCTTACGTTCCATATTTAATGGTAATGAATGTGCGGATACGATGGCTCTAGCATGTCCTCCAAACTCCGCAAAAAGACATCTTGTTCTGAGTCGACCCGGGAGCATAGAGCCAGGCATCTGTAGGTTACATGGGTAGTATTTCACTTGTTAAGTTCCCCTTAAATTACTGCATTCAGCAACTGTCAACAATAGCGATGACCAAGCATAACCTTCTGTGCGTTAGTTAGTTAATTTAGAGCATAACAGTAATTTTAAAAATGCATGGGTAAGTAACCCAATGTTTATTTTTATGAAAATATACCACCATGTTCTTTTTCCAATAAAGCAAATCGCAAACTGACAGACAGCAATCACTAAAGCAATACTTACTAGATTTTTTACCTCGATGAGAAAATTCGACAATTTAAAGATTATAGTTTTAGAATTATTATTATTAAATAGTAATGCAATGAATTTTCTAATTATTTATTGATTTCTCAATCATCTTGAAATAAGTTTCAACTAGGATATCCTTCATACGAAAGCAGTTGATTGCAGCTTTAATTAGATAGCCGTCCGCATTCCCTTTAACAAACATTAATTCTTAACGCATTTCCGCGTTATTTTACTGTCGCAAAATTTCCATGATATTTACACTTTTTTAATATATGCAAGTAACAAAAGTAATAAATACAAAAATTAACTGCTGTTATGGCAACAAGAGTCACCCACGTCAACAATATAACGTACGCCATAATCTGAGCTGGCCAATTCATTTCTACATCGATAAAACAGATCTCGACATACACCGTAAAAGATAGGATAAACGAAATTCCGAGCCGGAAAAAAAACACACAGGTTTCTTCTCTCACTCTTTCATGAAATATATAATAAGGAAACACCACCTGGGGAAATCCGTATTGGGTCTCTCATTTGTCAGGGTATTTTATCGACGGCGCGCTGAAAAATTCACCATCCCCGCACCATATAATCTTACGATCAAAAACGTCCGTCGGGAGGCGTGCATTTTTCTCTTGTCGATAAAATTTTCTCACGGAGGTCACTTTCGCCCCCTTCTCCACCTCCTCCGGGGCACGGCTTTGAGGACAAGATGAGGGAGGACTGGAGGGGAAAGGTCTGGTTGGGAGAGATAGAGAGAGAAAGGGGAATTAAATACACCCACGCATCCCGGTTTCCACGGAAAACCAGAGAAAATCCCCCATCTCTCATTCTCTCTCTCTCAGCTACGCGCTTTTACGAATCCGCACAATTATCCAAATTATCCCGCGGGACAAATTGTTGAAGTAGCTGCTCATGATTTAGGAAGGCAGGATTCGCGAGAGATTGGAGGGAGAGGAGGAGAGATAGAGAGAAAGAGTGAGAGAGGTGGAGAGATCCCGGCTGGCAAACCACTTTGTCGACCAATGGGATGGCGGCACGGGGAGACCTCTATACTTCTGCGAAGGCGTCACACGCACGCACACACCGGCGTGGGCAATGCGGCCGACCTTGATGCGGTCTTATGGAATAAAAGGAGATAGTCTGAGAGGAGGAGGGGTTCAAAGGATGAATAATGTATTGTGAGAGGGCATGCGGGCATCTCTTTTCTCCTTCCCTCCCTCCCGGCCCGCCCACACCTTCTTTCCCCCACCCTCTACCCTTCTCCGCCTCTTATCCATGCAGACGAACACCTTGCGAATAACGCCGACCATCGAGCAAGGCGTATGGGATACCTATAGGGTAACGACGCCGCATAACTTTCCAACAATGGTAGTCACGGCCTCGGTGCACGGGAGGGTGATTTTTTTTTCGACGGCGCGAAGGACGGAGTCCCTTCTACATACGTCCTTTCCTTCTGCCCGAGAGGACGGAGACTCGCATCCCGCGCGGAAGTCTCATTTGGGTTGGACGCTTGAGTTATTTATCGAGCCGGTTAGGAGACGAGTCCAAAGTATGGCCGAAACCGGTATGATTGCTGTAGTGTCGTTTCAATTGATTGCTAAAGCTGGAGTCGAAAATGATTTTTTTTAGGACTCGTTAAGACGCCACCGGGATTATCTTGGTCTATCAATGCTTGCGTTACGTCCTGGTTAAAATCGCGGAATTTGTTTTTCCACTGGTAATACCATATGCACCGATTCAGAAATTTACATGATATAAAAACGCCAAAGGATAGTATTTTGAAAATATTTTCCATGTCAAGTAAAGAGCTTCTTATATTTAAAAGTAAAAACGTCAAATTATCATTTCTGTTGAATACGTTGCGATTTTTTCAGATTACAAACATGTCAACAGTGAAGCCGAAAGATCGATAGCAATTGATAGAAAATTTATATTCTCGATGACATAATAATTCCTCCATTCCCTCATAATACGCATGTGATATTAGTTGTCACTAAACCTATAGGCAGTATTCCATTATCCTAACGGTATAAGTTCTTTTGAAATATACAGCCAATACTAAATAAAATACGCATGCATATATTCAAAACAACACTAGAAAATTAAATAAGTTACAGTAAAGTTATATTTAATGGATAATTATCAAAGAAAAGGGTATCGACAGTAATTCATCTTTCCGTGATGTTGATAAAATAGCACTTTCGAAAAATTCATGAATAATAAGTCCAAGAGACTGGAAAAACATCGAATCGACTGCAACAGAGCTTCTAAATAAGCTTTCTCCTAGCAGACTTTCTTAGCGTGCAAAACAGATTCGAGCCTCGGGATGCGCTGAAATTCCTTTCCCTCAATAAAAAAAAACCTGGCCCGCGCAACAATCCCCCTTCCCCCACCCCTTCCCTATCCACTACACCAAACCCCTCCCAACTCCCTCCAATGCCAGTGTTTTACGGCGTCGGCAAGCAAGACCCAAATATGTAGGTGGCCATCGTTATGCTCCTCCTTATCCCGGCAACCTCCTTCCTTCCCACTTCCTTCCCTCCCTCACTCCCTTTTCCCTTCTCTTCCCATCGCACCCTCCTCCTCTCTGTGCAGCATTCCGACGCCCTCTACGCAAAAGAACGATCTCCGACCCGAACCGAAATCTAAATCACTGACAAGTCCTTCCGTCCGATCACGCGGGAAATAAATCACGGACGAGTACTCAACAAAAGGATTTACATCCGCGCCTAATAGGCCGACGGAGGGGAGTGGAATGGAGTTGGGGGGAAGGAGAATGGGGGGAGGAGCATGGGAATAAGGTCTCTCTCTAAGATGTATATATATATAACCCCGCTCGCCCACCTGTCTTATCCATCTCGTCTCTCCCCTCTTCATCACGGCGGTGAATGGCTTACGTATGATATCTTTAGGTTCTCATGATACCTAAGGGTAAATAAAGACGAGATTACAGTGATATTGAAACCCGCACACGTATTTTCAATTCTGTATATTTTCTACGTAGTGACGATTCTAAAGTATGATACCAAATTCCATCATTCTTTGCGGTTTATCTTACTCAAATCACTATCAAAACTTATGGTCGATTCATCGCAAAAATAGTTGAAATTTAAGTCTGTCATTTGGATGCACAGATGTGCAATAATGAGCTTGTTGGAAGAAACTGTTTTTGATTTTGGTGGGTGGAATGTTGACAGTGAGCTGCGAATTGTTGTTTTTCGATTCATCCAAAGTACTTGAATCATTGCTGTACGTTTTATATCAGAGATAATAAAAAATAGGAAGACATCCAAAGGCGGCAATTCTACAGTTCTTTGCAACCCAAAATTATCATTACAACTTAGGATTTTCTCCGAAATGATCTCCATTTTATTTCTCTCCATGTATTGGCACACATGTACGAACACTCACAGCAAGATTGAAAATTCGAATTAAAATTCCACCAACAGAAATGCGGATCTAAAAGACGATTGTTTACTTCATTTAAAGAGGCCGTTTGCGAGTTTTATAGAGAGGCGTAAACAGAATATCAGGAGGATCGAACGCTTTCCTATGCATTGAAACATAAAATAAAAACACGAAATGGAAAAACGAAACATTCCAATTGCCGAGAGACGTTAAAAAAATTAAACCCACGAAAAAACACGGGCGTCGATATTTCCCCGCCGACGCCCATTAACGCATGGATTCATTCGCTCTCTCTTTCCTCAATTTTTTTTTTGGCGGCGGAAATTTTTTACGCGACGACATATAAAAAACCATAGAGCAAATATGAAAATTCCCTTAACAGTGGAAAAAAGTGAAAAGGCAATTCGACGTTCTGCTAGAGTTCCGTGCGAAACGACGGCGCGAAAAAATAGGCATCATAAAAAATATTTGCTGGGAAAAATTGTACATAAAAGCAAAATATTTTGTTCCTTTATGTCCGAGGAATGCACGCGCATTCATCGCGACGGTTGTTTGAGCGGAATTATTGACTCGTCGCTTGTCTTCTTTTATTTTTTGAAGCGCAGAGGGATCGGTCCTCATAATCGTACAAAACGAAAAACATACGAACCTCAGACAGAATTCGATAATCATTTTCGAACGATTCGCGAAAATAAATGCCGGAGGCCATTCCGAAAGTGGAAAGGGATTCGTTTCCACTTGCCTCGAGATCGGAAATTTGTCTGGCTTTTTCGGAGTCGAGCTGGGACGTGGGACGTTTTTCAGCTCGTGTTAAATAGCTGGGACCACATTCAAAGATGACCTCTGCATAGATCTCACGACCGTCATTAACTCGCTTAAGAAGTCCGGAACTCGAGGGTTAGACCCAAAACCGAGTTCACATACCTGTCCCCGAGCAGCAAATCATTTGCAATAAAACTTTAACTTTTTATGTTGTTAAATTAGTGAGATAGCAACTCAAGCATCGAATCCGGGCAAATGCGATGATTAAGAGCGTCTTTTAAGCGCAATTCTACTATAAATAATGAGACATTCACGCTCACATGTAATCTCGACACACAGGAATACCAATCTTTTACTAGCCGTAATAACAATTACAGCCCATTTTGTTAATACCAAGTATGTGCTGCAACCAACCCAACCAGACCTAACCCGATCCAACTAACCCAACCCAACCCGACCCGACCCCCCCTCCCCCCCAACCAACCCAACTTCCATATGATACACATATTTTTAATGCTTTCAATACAATCCCGTCCCAGAAACTCTTTCAAGGTTTGTATTCCTGGGCGTCAAGATTACACGTGAGCGTAAATATCTTATTATTCATTGTAGAATTACGTTTTAAAGACGCTCTTAATCAGCGCATTTATCCGGAGTCGACGCTTGAGCTACTTTCTCACTAATTTAACAACATAAAAAAGTTAAACTATTATTGAAAATGGTTTGGTCGGCTAGAGATCCTCTGCTGCAAGGGGACTTGAGCTCGGTTTCTAGTCGAACCCTTGACTTTCGGACTCCTAAACCGAGTTAATGACGGTCGTGAGATCTATGCAGCGGTCATTTTTGAATGTGGCCCAAATTATTTAACACGAACCCGTTTTTAAATTGTTTTAAGAGGAATATAAATTGATAGAATAAAGTGATCTAAAGATCCTATGCAGACAGGCAGGGCAGGAATAATTAAAACGAATACAAAATGCAGATACGGACACTGAGATTTTATGAGTTAAATAGACTGTGGATCATTTATATTTCGTTG
Organism: Tanypteryx hageni; assembly: GCA_028673005.1. NCBI lineage: Eukaryota > Metazoa > Arthropoda > Insecta > Odonata > Petaluridae > Tanypteryx > Tanypteryx hageni. The sequence goes on along the minus strand of CM054118.1, from coordinate 53,824,538 downwards.
GAATGTTTTGCAATAATAATATTATCTCCGACAGTACGAGGCCAAATATTAGAACAATTAAATTAATGAAAAAATATGAAAAATTTTACCATTTCGCGAAATATAGAGAGATATGAAGTAAAAATATTTCATTTTATAGGTTCTACTATACCCAGGGACGCTTTTCTATACGATTTATTAAATTATTGTGCTGTTAGTACTTCGATTTTGATATCCGTTGCATGTTATAAAATTTGCTTAAGAACTTTGCAGCTTTTAATTAAAATCGGATTCCGAGGCCATTTATTTACTGAACAAATATAATAGTCTTATCGAACATACTTTCGTATTCAAACTTCTACAAAAAGAAAAATTCAAAGATTTTAACTCCTAATCATAGAAAATAGAAAAATAAGCCTCATTAGCATTCTAGTTTGATTGACTCAAATAGTAAGGATTCCAGTGCGGCGTGAATGTTCTACGATAAAAATTAAAAAGATCGGTCCATTTTTTTACCTTTCTTATTACACAAGTAATAAAACTCGACCCTATGGAAGACACGATTAGGGGAGTAGTTCCGAACGATTTATGTATATCACCCCGTTCTTAACGCCAACCCAAAAATAAAGCATTGAAAAAATCCCCACGAAATTACTGCTTTAAAACCCTCGATAACAACCTCCTCCTAAGGCGTCCTCGAGTCGCATGTCGTAATTGAATCGTCTGTCGGGTGGCTCGAGTATGCTTGCACATTTGCACATTCCTCTCGACGCCAAGGCCTTCTATAAATACGCACACGCAAACGATCGCCTCGGCTACATCTCGCTAGCGGATAACCCCACTGAATATCAATAAGTTCCTTATAAACCCATCATTAGCGTTCTGAAAGGAAAGTCACTTGAGGATTCTTTCTCCGCTCCCAGATCGAACAATAGGTGGATGCAGCGGCCGTGCTGTTTGTCCAAGTACAGGCGCCATCTTATTTGTAACCTGTCGGTTGAGAATGTAAATATCGACTGATGCACGGGCATTTTCTAACGCCTCCCGGCCTTCTAATTCTGCCGCCAGAAAAAACCATAGAAAAGTTTTTTTTAAAAACAGCTTTCGCATTAAAGAACTCGTTCCGATATACGTAGAGGAATTGTAAATCGCAAATATAAATTTCATAAAAACATCTACCATTTTAATCGTATATCGTTCGAATTTAAATACGCAATATATAAACAGAAATTCTTATCACAAAATACCGCTTCCTCCTATCTGCTATTAAGATGATCTCGTATTTCATTTTTACCCGCTCACACGCCGTCCTACGAAAGCGTATCACGGTGATGTTAGGAGCGTTGCATAAGATACGGGATGAGCCATTTACGTCCCTAGAGAGGCTTAACGTTGGCACGAAAACTAATCTACAACCTGGGTGTTCGCCAAACAGCATATAACACGCGACGCTGTCATCAAAAAGTGACACTTGCATAAAATACTTGCAATTTTAGTCTACATCTACAGTTTACCCTGCAAGCCACCGCAAGGGTGTGTGGCAGGGGGCAGTCTAAACATGACATGCAATCGGAAATTAACGCAGATTTAGCTTAACTTTCATTTCCAACGACTTCAAATAAACAACCATTAAACTAAAACACCATATCACCTTTGACGCATATTTCTATACATATATTAGGAACATAATGAATCTATAACGTATTCAGATAATTTTTTTACCATTCAAAATGTCAATTCAGCTCCCTTCATTGGAAAATCATCTTTCGACATTCCTATCTTCCGTCTCCTCCCAATTGCCCTCATATAAATTAGTTTTGAGACCGCTCCTCGTCAAAATTTGGATGCCAATTCCGTATTATTTACACTACCCAAATTTTTTAAACATTAATCATCACACGACCAGTTGTTATCGCTGTGCGTTATAAAAATATGCCCGTCGTTTTTCTGCAACCTTCGAGTTTATGGCGGGAGATTTTTTCGACGGGTGACATATTTACCGGCAGGATCTCCGCTGAATTACTTACTGGTCGCTTAATATTCAACACTGGGGGTTCTTACCCGCCCTCAAAAAACAATTCCGCCTGTTGACCTAAAAAAAGAGGATGTCACCCAAACCGAAAGAAGGGACTCGACTCGGGACGCTCCGAAGAATAAGGACAAAACAAATTTTAAGCCCTAAGCCACGGTAGTGAGTCTTTTTTTATATCTCCCCTTCCCTCTCTCTCCATTTCCACCCGAGAGATTAATTATGTAAGGCTTGAAGCGATAAAGAATGCGAAATGAGCAGTGCTACTCCCCTCTCTCACTCCCTCACTCCTTTTCTCCTGCATAAGCTTACGAAACTCACACAAACACACACACACATATATATATATATATATATATATATATATATATATATATATATATATATATATATATATGGATGTCAACAAGGTGTTGGGATGAGGAAACCCAGTGAACACTCACCAATCAGACGATTTCAGGTTTATATATATATATATATATATATATATATATATATATATATATATATAGTCGCCTCCGCCACCTTGCGGTTTTTGGGCAGTCTGTCGCTGTCGGATGCGTGCGCATGAGTTTGTTTCTCTCTCTCTCCATTCTCTCTCTCCACCTCCCTCACTCTCCAACTCCCTTCTGCAAGCCAGAACCATCCCAAGGAACCTCCGTGACGGGCCGTGAATATTCATGAGCTGCTTGCTTCTCTCCTACATCTCTTGGGTGCCCCTCGCGAGAGGCGGCGGCGTACATGGAGGCGGTGGGGGTGGCGCTCGAAGGCCCCCGTGCATAAACGGGCCAAAACCAACCTCCAAACGTCTCCAAAACCTTCCCCATTCCTTTCCTTCCCCACCTTATTCCCTCTCTCCCACTCCAATCCAACACTTCCCCTCCCCTTAACTCGCGGGATTGAAGTGGAAGGTTTAGTAATCCCTCCCCCCTTTTTTTCCTCCTCTTCCCACTCCCCATTTTCTTCTCTCCGTGCAGACAAATGAACATCGGCTAGCCGAAAACGTTGCAACTCTCGCCCACACCCTTTCCCGACTCCTTCAAAAACAGTCGCGTCGCCCACGGCAAGAATTAATTCTCTCTCCTCCCCCTCCACCGGCCTCTCCTGTTCTTTTTTGTTTGGTGGCGTTTTACTGTCTCAGCCGCGCCGGCGCCACTGGAGAAAGGGAGTCGAAAACGCTTAAAGTAGCACGCCCGGGAATCGAGACGATCACGTAATACAGGGGTCTATCTCTATCTTCTCTCTCTATCTCCTTCTCTCTCTATCTCCTCTCTCTATCTCCTTCTCTCTCTATCTCCTACTATCTATCTCCTTTCTCTATTTCTCTATCCTTCTCTAGTCCCCTTGTTTAACGTGAATGCTTTGATTGCGAGGAGGTTCCATGAAAGGACTCAATTTCTTCGTTTCTCTGTCTCTCTCTATCCGCCATTCTGCACCGGCGAAAACTTTCATTGCGAAGTTTCTTCTCCTCTCTCTCTCTCTCTCCCTAAACCTATACTGCATATTCCTTCAAGGGGAAATTGTTGTTTTCATGAAGAAAATCGATTTCGAGATTTCAACGGAAATACACGTTTTGAGGGCCACCGAACACGTTTTGACCATTTTCTCGGTGTCTGTGTATATGACAGCGTTTTTAAGGGTGCTCCAACTCAAAACCTATTAATCAGGTCCACGCGAAATTTTATATTTAACATTTTTATAAGAGTCACAAGAACTGATTAGTTTTTGGTAAACATTGGTCAACCGGAAGTGGATGTTTACCCTTATCACTTATCCGTTATTTTGAGATATTTCCTTTAACATTTTATATATTTAAAAACACACTAGAATAAAAGTTGTAGGAAATTTACTTTTCTACAACCTTTGTTCGAAACATTTTCCCATATAATGCATTGTTTAAGAGATATCTTATATTTTTAGCTGCCACCACCACGCCACCTACCAACTACTATTGTTCTCGATGATATCTGTGTGTATGTGATAGATTTTTGTGGGTGCTCTAACTCAAAAACTATTAATCAAATCAACGCGAAATTTTATATTTAGCATTTTTATGAGAGTCACAGGAACTGATTATTTTTTGGTAAAAATCGGCCAACCGGAAGTGGGTATTTACTCTTGTCACTTATCCGTTGTTTTGAGATATTTGTTTTAATATTTGATAAATGCATTGGAATAAAGGTAGTAGGAAATTTACTTTTCTACAACCTTTGAAACATTTTCCCATATAAAATGCATTGTTTAAGAGATATCTAATATTTTTAACTGACACCACAACGCCACCTACCGACGATTATTGTTAACAATTGACGCTTAGTTACATCTTAGTAACGCTCCTTTTTCTCATCTTAATTGTTGGAGCTTTGTGGCTATATCCAATACCAGAAGGCTATGGTTTGAATTGATTTCTGTTCTTCGTTTTCTAAAAAGTTCTCGCAGTTTCTTAAAATATTTATTATTATGTACCCTATTTGGAATTTTGAGAAATATTTCATTTATGGAGAAAGTCATGTGGTGACCACATCAAATTTTTTATATGATCAACATGAAATTAATTAAAATTCAAACCCTCTAGAACTGAACTTATAATTTTATAATAAAAAACAATCACTAAAAATTTAATGCAGCATAAATTGTATCTAACTAACAATCTGCCCTTTGGTACTAATTATCACAGAACTGCTTACATTCGGAAAGAAAAAAAAATGGCACTACACCAATTTAGCACAGTGCATAAGAGATTCACATACATTGAACTATAATAAACGCACATTTTAAGCGTGCAGAGCTTTAGGGAAAGCTAAATCAGTTACCGAAGTACCCTCAAACGGAGTTCCGCAAATCCAATCGCCACCGTCCGCGGCTCAAGTCTTCACCACCAGCGCTTTTCCAGTAAAGATCCACATAATCTCTCTGCTTAAGGGTCCCGACGCAATTCCGCAAAACCGAGTTTTCGATTACGCCCCCTCCGATCCTCCCTCCCCTCAAAGCACCCCCCTCCCCCCAGCACCACCCCTCCCCCTCCGAAGCACCCCTCCCCCCCAAAGCACCCCTCCCCCCATAGCTTCCCCCAAAGCACCCCCCTAAACACCTCACCCCTCCCCCAAACCATCCCCTTACCACTCCCTCCCTTAACTAAACCTAAGCCAATTGATTTCGCAAGTCCATCCGCACGCGTTCTCACGGGCGAACGTTGAGCCATTAACTCGCACGTAAGGGGAAGAGGGACCCAAGGACCCACGCGCACCCACATACTACTGCACACGCACACACATGCGGAATTTCCGCGGAATTACTCACGTCTCTCCCTAATGTGGAGTGATCCCGAGTTGAACTCCCGAGAAAATTGACGTATGGGCGATTCTCTCTCCCTGGCGCGCGCCGTTTGCAGAAGGGATTGGACACGCGAAATGCGACGGCCGATGCGCTAGTGTCGACCTCCCTATCTCACGGAGGCTAATTAGGGAGTATCGAGCCCGAAGCCACGTATCTCCCCTTGAACTGGTTCAGACGAACCGAAAAACAGAAGGGTCTGGTTGGAGAGAGAGAGTGTGTGTGTGAGCGAGCGAGCGTGTGTGTATATGCGTGTGTACAGTACAAACGAACCCAATTACCGGAAAGGGGAGATGCTAAATAATAGGTACGAGCTGAAATGGAGAGGGAGAGAGGGAGGTTGAAGAAGGAAGGGGAGGAAGGATAGGGATACAAGGGGAGGAGGGAGAGCGTGATAGAGGGAGAGGGGAAAAAGAAAAGAGGGAAATGGAGGCAGGGAAAGGGGAGAATGGAGGAAGGGATAGGAAAGGAAGGGTGGAAAATGAGGGGGAGAAAGGACAGTGGAAGAGAGAAGAGGGGAGAAGGATGGAGGGAGAGAAAAGGAGGAAGAGTGAAAAGTAGGGTAAATAGGGAAAGGAGGGAGAGAGGAAACAGGGAAGGAGGGAAGGAAAATGAGAGTTAAGGCGAAAATAACAAATATGAACATGAGTAGAAGAGAGGAAATGAGGAAGGGGAAAACTTTGCGGAGTGATAGAAGGGAACAGAGATTAGAAAACAAGAGAACAAGAGAGATAGGGAAACAAAGAGGAAAGAGGGTGTGAGAAGAGAGGAGAGAGAGAAGAGAGAAAAGTATAGATAGAGGCAAAGGGAGCCGGTGGGAAAGAGAAAGGAATGCACAGATAAAGATATAAAAAGTTGGAGAGGAATATAGTGAGTGAGAGAAGTGGAGAGGAAGATTAAAAGAAGCGTAGCAAGGTGAAAAAAGGTAGAGATGCAAGGTGAGACGGAAATAAGGAAAGCGTGAGAGGGAGAGGAAGTGTTGCCACCTTCCATTCTAGCCATTCGCCATCTTGATTCGACGATAAATCAGTCGGGCAGATGCGGAGTTATAGCGGCAGTAATAGTAGTTGTTGCAGGAGTAGGTGGAGGAGGAAAGGGGGTAATGCGAACCAATTGATTCATATATCAGCAGATGCGGAAATGCATTTGGAGCGAGTGAGGTAGCGGAATGTATTCGTGACGGGGTAACAGGGAGTAATGCGCCGTTGGTGAATGGTGTAGTCATGGAGTTTTTGCGGCCGTAAAAGGACTCGTGAGAAAGAGAGTTTCACTCGGAGGCGGTGGTGATCTGTTTGTGGGATCGTGATCGCACGCTCTTCGGGAGCAGGTTTAAACGCGAGGTAGAAAGGTTTTTCACCTGAAAATGAGGGTAAGATTTATGAGAAGTAATGAATTTGGTGCCATCAACCGTTGTAAATACACACAAGCAACTGTACTTCGGAATATTTTTTTAAAAGATACCACTGGAGAACTCATTATACGAATAACGTATTATACCTAAATGTATTTTTCTTTATGAGATCAAAGCCAATTAAAATGAAATTATTAATAAACAATAAACGTACTTTGGTCAATCCTAAATTCCTATAAGGTTGGCCAACACATGAGCATTTTCGATACTACTTCTGCAATTTTAGAGGAAACTTTTCTTGTGTCGGTCCCAAGTCTCATTTTTCTCATCAGAAACGACGATCAATGAATTGCCGATGACGACATCTAATTCGTGTCTTAATTCCACGGTTGTTCAACTGTTACGACAGTTCAGATTTGAACTAGAAGGGCCGCACTCCTAAACATAACACTCCGAAACCTAGCACTCCTGCCTAAACATACAATTCGCAACATCTACACATTTTACAAGGGAAATGCATATAACAGAATTGTCGTGGGAGATTTCGATCACCCTAAAAGAATTTACCGAACGAAACCTCTCATTCAATTAACCGCATGGGAAACTCCCTTTCCAGATGCCAATTTTAAAAGCGTATCCGTTTATTTATGGAACCCATTAATTGATTGCAAGCCAATATAAAACTTGCGCCGGGAACCGGAATTTATCATTTCCTGAAATGAAACTTCGAGAAATGAAAAACAATCTTCATTTCCATCGAAATTTTAAAACAAATCATAAAAAAATCGTCGAAACCTCAAAAAATACGAGCATTTTTTTAAAATAAACTAAATGAAATGATAATCGTTTTAATAAATGCTGAACGCGATGCTTTATTAAAATATAGAAACTACGACTGAGCTTTTAAAGCCAGCAATAAACGTGAACTATATTAAGACCAACGTTACACATACCCCAAAACATCAAAAGCAATATTGCGTCGGAACAAAATTATTTTCTAGTAGTAAATGTATAATACAGCAGCCTCCATTAACACCATTCATAAACTGACCAATCCACAGATACGCTCATTAAAATAATTCCAGGTAGACACGCTGATTGGAGGATGAAAAAATAACGCGAAATGCAAAAAATCTACGACCATCAAGTGGGAGGAGAGGCGATTTTAAAAACGACCTCTGGTGCGAGAACCCGAAATCATTGAAAACCACATCGGGAAGTTATATCGGGACGGAGGAGGAGTACCGGCCCGAGGAGGGGGAAAAGGGAGTAATCAGCGCCCAAGCGGGTGAACTACCTGTTATGAATTTTCCTCGAAATCCCTTAACGAGTCGCGATCAGCCGGCGCCACAGATAACAATCTAAAAATGCCGTTTTTTCCTCTCTCTCTCTTTTTCCTCACCTAGGATCCTTTTTTCCTCCTATTTTTCTCCTTCTAACTCCTCGTCCTGCCTCTCTCCTCTCTTATTAACCCAATCTCTGCGTACCTTCTACTAACGAATTCTCTCTTTCATCCTTTTTTCTTCCTGTCTCTATATCATAATTCGACTGTCTTTTTTACCCTTCTCTTTTTTTTCTAACCATCATCTGTCTCATTGAATTTTATTTTTTCTCTCCCCTTTCTCTCCTCTCCAATCTCCACTCATTTAGCCTTTTCTCTTCCTTGCTTCAAGCACTCATACCTTTAAAGTCTTTCTCCGTTATCTTTCACATACTTTTCTCTTTCTCTCCCTTTCACACATCCTCCCTTTGTATATTCTCTCTAGCTCCAATCCCTTCCCATTGCTTCAATCCATTTATTTTCATTCCCTTTCCCACACACCTTTGTTTTCTTCCTTCCTACGATTATCCCTTAATGTTTATCTCTTCAAACCAAAATTCTTTAGCCTTTGTTAACTACTCCTTCCATATCCACATAATAAAAATTTATATGCAACGATTTCACATCAAGGCTTGGGAATTAGCAACTGCATAATGACTCTAGCTGAAAGGATTCTAAAATTTCTGGTTTCCTTAAGTGTTACCAAAATAACTTTCATTTCCTGTTAAATTAATTTTTCCTGTGTTTTATCAAATGCTGTTTCTATTATCAGAATAAAATTATACACTTTGTAATTTTCCACTATTTTTTTATATGATCATGATCATAGTTTAGACGTGATACGCCATCCTCCGGTGATCTGAGGATGTAAGCATATAATAAAATAACCGAAAATTACAACGTGTATAAAGACATTTCTGATAATAGAAATATTCCACAAAGTTACGCCTAAAACAGTTAATTAAATGCTGTTTCTGCTTGAAGCCTCTCCCTCCTTACAAACATGCTACAACAGAAGTATCATAAAACTTCGATGAAAACTGAGTCTATCAACATACACTCTAAAACTACTTGGTAATATATTGGATAGCTACAATAAAACAATGACGTACTATACTAATCATTATTAGGTATATATTTTGAAATTTATAACGTAAATTTTAATTCTAAAATCTTTTGGTTGAATAAGGTGCTATTCGGTTTCGACCTTGCGAAATGGTCAGGTTTTCTTTTTTTTCTCTCTCTCTCTCCTCTTTTTCTTCTCCCTCTTCCTCTCCTCTCAACCCCTCTCACTCTTCTCCTTCCTCCAACCAATACTCCCGACACGCGCAATACCGCCCTTTCATCCCGTCTAATATCATTCTCTTTCCCATCACGCCCATCTCTCTCTTTCCCCGTCAACCCCCACTCCTCTCGCAATCTCTCCCTCGCAAACTTTCACTTTCATTCTTTTATTCTCATCTTCTCTCTCTCTCTCCGCTGCGAGTATTTGATCTCTCTTGCTTTAACTCTTTCGTCGCCATTTTCGCAATTTTAGTCGGTCGATAACTTTCCACGTCCAGTCCTCTCTGGAGTTCTTTCACACTCTATAGTAAAGCCCTCTTCATATCAGTCCTCGTCGTCTCAACCGTTACCTGCATATTGTACAGCACCGACTCTCAATGGGTTTTCATAGCATCCCTTCAGAAATAGACTACGAGGTCAGCTACAACATTCCCTCAAAGAATGATTCGCTAACTACTGACTTAAAGAAAGTCGAAAGTAATTCACTTACAAAAACTTTGTTTTATAGAACTTGATATCAGCGTGTAAGAATATTAGCTGGAAAATTCTTATTTGGGCATTGCTAATTCTAGACTTTGGTGATTAAGTTCCGATTTCATGTTTAATTTACAATAATATAAAACTGAATGAAACCTCTTCAATCATAAACTGATTTTCATATCGACTCTTCGTTTTAAATGCAGTTTTGAATATGACAAGAACAGACATAAATACCGTAAGATACACAAGCATTACATCAAACCGTCTAGCACAAAATGCTACAGCCTATTGAGTATTTTAACTCTGGATTAGAAATTACAATGTATTTCTAATAATTCTTAAAGTGTAAAAACAAATATAATATAAGATGATGATCTACTAATAAAATACAACATTTTGGCATCATTAACGAGACAAATGCAGCGAGGAATCGTATCCCATACTGAATTATTCGCGGCCCATTGTTTCTCGAAAACCTTTGTTTTAATACCAAGATACATTACTCCCCTATCATATCTCCATTTTTAAAATCTTGCTTCCCTTCCTTTCTCGTAATAACTGACCTCTTCGCTCTCCTTGGATTGCGCTCTCTCATTACTTCTCTTTCTAACACTCACTTTTTCCGAATTTATACAACTTTAATTTCTCTGACACTTCACTTCTCTTATTCTCCTTATTTATTCACCAATACCCATTCCACCGTTACCTTTCCGTTGTTCTAGAACACACGAACTCACTCTCTATCTTCGTCTCTTCCTTGCCCTTTTTCGATAACATAGCAAAATACATTTTTTTATCATTACATAAATTGACTATAATTCAATGATTATCATTCAGCATATGCAGATGTCTTTCTCTCTCCGATTCTCTTCTTGGCCATTTGTTGAAATGGTTTATTCTATTATTCCCAGGACAGATTACTCACCAGATTTTACTACAAAAATATTTAGTTTTTAATAGTGTAATGTTTAAAGGTAATATTTAAACTCCAGGTGTTGCGTGATGGGTTAAAATGCACGAAAGTATTTCAGGGGATCGATCTGACGTTTATTTATCTAGCTTGGTTTCTTTCTTTTTCTTTATCGTCTATTCCATACCTCTCTTCCTTTCGTCTCCCACTCTTCTTCTATTACTCTTTCATTCCCGTCATTGATCCATCCATCTCTATCGAAGCATTTACGACCATTTCGCTCGCTTGACTTCTTACCATATTCATCTATGGATATGCCGATCACTCGCACTTTCATTCCTCTCTCTCTCCCTTTCTCTTCCGTAACATATCTAGATACACTTTAACATCATCTGTCATCTATTCACACAGCTCCCCCAATCTATTCAAATCACTTCTCTCCTCTTTATGCATGTATGGCTTCAGTCATTGTGCTCTTTCCTTCCCTTTTCTCTCCATCGCCATTATTCTACTCCCCCCTCATACCGAACTATTCACGTATACGCCAGTATACAAACACAGATCATTTACTCAGCATGCATGCGTATAGACATAGACGCACTCATAAATGGATGATAAATGCATATGGCCATGCATGTATAAACATGCACGCATGTCTGTATATATATATATATATATGTATACATAAAAATATCCAACTAATCACGTATACGCCCGTATACAAACATCATTTACTCAGCATGCATGCGTATAGACATACACGCACTCATAAATGGATGATAAATACATACGACCATACATGCATAAACAAGCACCCATGTTTGTATACATAAATAGACACGCATAGCAACTTTATTATAGATTTAACTATGAATACTTAAATATATTTGGGTATGTGTGCGTGTTTTCGTATCAAGCCCTATCTTTTTCGCCCATCACTCTTTCCCCGTTATACCTCCCGAACACCATCCAATACGCCCCCTCCCCCTCACTCTCTTCAACACTATATTTTTTTTTCGTTCCCTACACCCTCCTCCTCCACTTCGCACACGAGTCCGGAAAAAAAAGGGAGAGAGAGGTAGAGTGAGTGGACGATCGAGTGTGCGGAAGAGACCGTGATAGAGAACGAGAGATAGAGAGAAAGGGAGGAAATGAGCGAGAGAGTGAGAGTAATGGCGAGAGAGAGAGGGGTGGTGAGAGTGGGTGAGAGTGGGTGAGAGTGAGATAGAGAGGTAGGGAGAGAGAGATTGGAGAGGGCTCGCAATGAGAGGGAGCGTGTCCGCCGAGCTATCGATCGGATGCAAATCCGCGGACCATCGGCCGGAGTGACTCGCGGTGTGAAAGGGAAGGCTGCCTCTGGTGAAATGGCGCGGTATTAATCAAACGCGACAAGAGGGAGAGGATTGGGGAGATAGAGGGAGAGAGGTAGTAAAGGGGAGTGGGGATGTGAGGGGAGGGAAGCACTATGCGTATGTATGTGAACGTTAGGGAATGGACCAGAGGCGAATGAAAGAGAGTGAGAGAGAGAGAGAGAGCCACCCTCTACACGTGAGAAAAGAGAGAAGGGAATGGAATGCAGAGAGAGAGAGAGAGGAATTATGGGAAGGGAAATCGGATGGAAGGATGAGAGAGGTTGGTTGATAGGTCGAAGGGGAGGCAGCGTGAGATTAATGGTGGAAAGATTCGTTATTTCCTTTTTTTGTTCGTTTAGAATTTACAGGCGACTAAAGGCTTGAAATGACCAATTACGTCGGGTTCCATAGAGATTTATTTAACTTCAAAAGCTACGGAAAGAGATTCGAGGATCGAACCCCGTTACGTCGATGAAGTGCCAAGGATTGGTTATTGGATGAGAATCTATTATGTAAGTTTCGAAGAGTAGAGAAAATGCTATCTGACGGAGATAGAATGATGGAATAGAGACACGCTGATGGCAATGGTCGATAAGTTTTCACCTTCTTCCACGTAATGCTAAGCTTCTCATCTACTGTTGCTGTTATAAAGTATATATCCCATATACTATTGAAAATACTCACTTCAGAGCAATGGCAAATTTTAGATGCTCGATGTTAGCACTCATTATTAATTTCACAGATATGATTAGAAGTATTCAGTTGCCACTGGTACTGCTAAATTAAACTGATGTTTATGCTATTAATCACATTTCCGCGAGCTGTTATTAAGGATTTATCAGTAAGCAAATAAATATTTCTAAAATAAAATAACTTTAAAAATATCTCAATATGATTTTCAAAAAGCAGTATGCCTTCACGGTTTTTCTTGTTTTATCAAGGATATTCGAAGTGAATACTGAAAACAAAATTATTTCGATTTCTAGGGAAAAATGCATCACAAACAGTTTGATTTCAAACAGTCGATATAAAAAACAACTGACATACAGAACTAAGTCATTTTAAGTCGTTACGTTGTAACGCTGTTAACTTTAATTTGAAAAGAAGGATTTTGCCATGGCAGGATTTGGACGTAAAAAGAAACATTTACAAAAAACAGCGGATATAAATGCTCCGACGGCCTAATGGACACAAAACGGCATTAATTCTCCACCGGATATCGCTAGAGCCAAATTCCCGCGCTAACAAATTAGGGAACATTTCAAAAAACTCAATTTTCTGAACACTTTCGCCGCCGGGCCGGAAAAAGTGAAACACTGAATGTTTTATCTCCTTGATTGAAGCCTCCATCGACTGGGAAAGCGCGCGATTGTCTCGAGGGAAATCACGGCGGTAATCCGATTGAGCTTAGCTTTTTTTCGCATTCCGAATTTCTTTCGTTGCCTTAAATTTTGAAAGCTATTTTTACCGTTTGTACGCTAATTTATAGCCGAAAAACCGCAGCAAAAAATGAGGATCTTGGGACATTTTTTTTCATTAAGATTAACATTCAATTAAAATTTTTGTGAAGCATAGTAATGCAAGTACCTTTAAAACAAGATTTACCCCACGCAAACGGCTATTCTGCTTTAAGATTATTTTCTTAGAGGATAATACGGATTAAATATAATGTTAGTGGGTGCACACGTACATACGTGTGTAAAGGTAAGCGGGTGATTATTTGTTTGAGATTAAAGGTAGATTAGCCTTGGCAATCTCAACAATGAAGAGGGGAATCTCAGCGATAGGATCTCTATAACAGAAAACAGTCATAACGGAAGGGCCAGCAGAATATCAAATCCACCCTTCGTTAAGAAACTCTGATCGTAAATTCCTTCAAACCAATCAAGCACTTTCCGGGGGAATACGCAAACATACATAAAACGTTGAAAACGTTTCATTAGAGGCAATAGGATAAACCTTCATAGAAACCTATGCGCACAATCAAGGTAACTTATAACATGGTTGGGCAAACCAGATGAGCAGTTGAGGTACATAGTTGCCGCCTTCAGCGGTAATTCCGCAATAAATTGTTTAAAAAAGAACCTTGTGTTTTTCACTAGTAAAATGTAAATATCTACACTGACACCGTTTAAATTTGATTGTATCCTGCGGAATATGTTGATATCGTTGGATTGGCAGACGATTTTATATTTGAAAAAAGCTTTTTATTTTTAGTTGTTCCGTATTTTAGGGAAACATTTAATCGGTAATGATACAGGAAAAGTTTAAGGCGAAATAGTAACTATATCAGCAACAGAAATAAAATTAGACTTTCTATTCTATAAAAAAATGCCAAACACAGAAGGTATGAACACCCATTTTTAAAAACATCCTCAGATTCGTTCGTCAGGCATAGCGAAGACTAAGAAAATTCTCAAGTTGGCAACTCGAGTTCCGGTTGCGGGATGACGCGAGAGGGTTGGTGCGTGGTAGGAAGGGGAGCTGAAGGGAGGGAGGAGGAAAGAAAGGGGGTGGAAGGAAAGACGGAGCAAGAGAGGGTGAGTAGAAAAGAGAGGCTAAGAGCGGATGAGGTCGCGCGGGATCCTCGGGAATAGCCCCATAGGCACAACAACGGTGCAGCAATTTTAACCTCACTCCTCCCTTTCTCCTTCCCTCAATCACGTTCAAGGTCCTCGAAAACATTATGCCGACGCCTCCGCAGCGCGTCGCTAAACAACCCTCGCCGTTGAAGGCGGCCCACGCTCCTCATTTGTTGCCCGAGGGATCCGCCGCCTACGGGCCTTCGAACGATCGAGAGATATGAATAGACGAGAGGGAAGGGTTTGACCCTGGCCCTTGCGCCTCACGGACGGTGGCGCCCCAATGGCCCACATGTTACATATCCATCCGCGCTCAAACAGGGGCCAGAAACGGGAGTGGAAGCCGTGACCTCTATATTTGGGTCACGTTTTATGTCAGCAGCCGCGAATCAGCGAAAATTTTTAAGGGCGCGGCTAAAACTCGTTTAACCTTCTCTTCGTCTTCCCTCCCTCTTTCTATCCTCCTATCTCTCTCCTTCCCTATTTCTCTTCTCTTATCTCTCTTTATCTATCTATCTATCTCCTTCCCTCTTACTCTTCTCTCTCTCTTCTCCCCTCAGTCTATCCTCCCTTCTTTCTCTCCTCCCCTCTCTCCTTCCCTCTTTCTCTTCTTCCCTCTTTCTCTCCTTCCCTCTTTCTCTCCTTCCCTCTTTCTCTCCCTCCCTCTTTCTCTCCTTCCTCTCTCTCTCTCTCTCCGTCTATTCTCCCTTTCCTATTTCTATCCTCCCATCTCTCTCATTCCCTATTCCTCTTCTCTTATCTCTCTCATCTCCTTCCCATTTTCTCTCCTCCCACCTTTCTCCTTCCCTCCCTCAGTAGCCTAACATTTTTATATAGTGTCCCTTTACGTTTTTATAACCAAATATGTAGCTCATCTGTATTTATGCGGAGAAATGGGTTTAACCAATCAAGGACATGTCTACGGACAGACTATCTATGATGATGATGTATTTTGTCATATGTACATGACAAAAGGGTTAAACGTAACAATGAACTATATAGACTCAATTTCGCCCTTTCAAAAGTCGTTTGTCTGTATCTCTCTCTCTCTTATTTCCACTCTCCTCTCTTTCTCCTTCCCATCCACTTTCCTTAGAAATTGTCGCTGTTTTTTACACCTCTCTTCTCTTTGTAGTAGGTGTTTTCCGCAGTGGGAATTTTTTCTGTGTTAAAACATAACTGATACACAGTTTTTTATGACCCGCAAAACTAACATTCTTTGGTAATGCTCTGTTATCTACTAACAAACATATTAACTTGTAATTAATATGTATTTTGTTGAAATCTGTATGTAATTAATTTCATTTAAATATTGTAATTACTTATATGACGAAAGGGTTAAATGTAAGAAGGGACTACATAGTCTCAATTTCGCCCTAATAAAGTCGTTCGTCTGTCTGTCCTTACTTTCCTCACCTCATCCCTTCCCCTCTCAACTTCTTTCTCTACCTCTATCTCATTGTTTTCACTGATATCTTTCTCACTTCCTTCCTTTTCTCTACTCCCTTCTTCCCTCCGTATATCTCTCCCTCTTCCCTCTCTTTCTCGCTCCATCTCCACACATCTCTCTTCGCAATTTAGACGTAAAGATATTGACTCGCAAAAAACATACTGTACCAAAACGAGTTTTTTTTAACGTTGGTGTGTTTTTGGTCTTGTCAGATGGTGTTCCCCATTGTCGCTCGGCGCTGTGTAATGAATGGAAACCCGCAGATGTATAATTCTCGCTCCTCCGTGGTATAACAGTCCGTCCGTTCGTTTCATCGCGCCCTCTCGTGTGTGCACTCGGCCTTTTGTTTTCTCGTAATCCTGATTCGATGTGACGTCGGAATCGGAGGTTAACGAGGCTTGAGTAAAACCGCCGCTGCGCCGCTGAACTTATTTTTAGGGCGATTTTTTTTGAGGTTATCAAATGCTCGATCTAGAGTCGCTTGTTTTTGTTTGTGTGATACCAGGTTGCGGTAATTCGTGATTTCAACACTTACGTTTACATTCGCTGAATAATCCGCAGGAACAAATCCGTCAAAGAAAAATAATTTGCTCGTGTACCAAAATTTAAGATAAAGGAATATACTAGTTTGCCTGGTCTGTCGTTGAATTTTGTGGCGATAACGCGAAATTAGATTACTTGTCAGAAGATTATTTATCCACACCAAAATATTTCGATCTATTGTAAATAGATAAAAATTTGGTTAATAAATACACGTATTTCTAATATGCTATTACATTAGGCTATAATGAAAATTTTGGCTCTGGTAGTTCCTAGTTAACCACTTTCAAAGATCCCCACGAACACAATGCA
Source organism: Tanypteryx hageni (assembly GCA_028673005.1). NCBI lineage: Eukaryota > Metazoa > Arthropoda > Insecta > Odonata > Petaluridae > Tanypteryx > Tanypteryx hageni. The sequence continues at coordinate 53,807,615 of CM054118.1, read as the reverse complement.
CAACTCGGATGCTGGGTGTTATTTCTTTAGAATAGAAGAGAAACGGGACGAGTAAATAGTTAGTAAAATATGTGAATTTTACTCATGACAGCCTTTATGAAAATAAAGGATGAAAAGCGGTCCTCGAGATAGCATAAAAATCTTTACGAGAAAACAATTTCAGGGCTCCCTTTACCTGAGACTCGTTCTCAGGCAAATGCCAATTCAGATAATCAAAGCGTGTCACTCTCGGATTTGAGCGCGTGGGAATTCTGGGTCGCCATTTGTATTAATTAACATCCGACATCAAACGGTCAACATTTGGTACCTACCTCCATATCATCGCGACAGGTGTAAGCATCCAACGGAAATATCGGTCAAAATGCCCGGTTTCTTAATCAACAACAACACAAGCATCAGACGGCCGATTACAGTCTTCCAAGGGGAAATAACCGAAATGGTCTGCTTTGTCTTCTCTTTTTCGAAATCGATAATGCAACGCGCGATCAAGCTGTTTGACATATCTTCCAAGCTAAGTATGTCATTGCATGGGGCCGAACAATGGCAGGAAATTTGGGACGGCCATTTAAACCCCGAACGACGCAGGGCGTTTTAATATCTCGTACAATTTAAGGCCGTTAGAGCGAAGCGATTCAATCAGCGCGAAGTTCTCTCTCTCTAACTCCCTCTCTACACACACACATACATATCATTTTCACCCCTTGAAGGAGAGAGAGCCGAAATCATATCGTAACGGAAGACGCGGAAACCAAACTCACAAACCATCCTTCGTCAGTCGGAGCACGTACACCGATTCGCAACGAAAAGAGAGAGGGAGATAAAGAGAGAGGGAGAGGTGGTGAAAGAGAGTAAGAGAGAGAAAGAGACTGGAGTGAGTGTTAGTTGGGATGAGGAGGCGGAAGGAGGGTAGAGGAGTTCGCGAGGGGGACAACCACAGGCACATACTCGCGCGCGCGCCGCAAATCACAATCGAACGCAAAAAGCGCACCCTTTTTAACTCTCGGAAGGGGTTGCGTTTGTTTGTTTTTTTCGCGTAGGAATAAAATAAAACTATTTCAACTTCGCTCGCTCTTTTTCTCCCTCCGGGGAACAAAGCTAAAAAGGCTCGCCAGGTATGCCTTAATGGAAGGTTCGGTGGCCAATGCTCTGAGGCCCTTTAATGCACCCGACGCAGGTTGGAGTACACGGTTTTCGAGTTATTTCGCTCTTTTTTAGATAAGAGGTATTTCCTGTTTGTCCCTAACGGTATGGTACAAATGCTCCAGCTGAAAACAGCATCGTGAATCGCGAACGTTAAATAACTTTTCGCAACCGGGCTTTAAAGTGGTAAAGCGTTTCAGAAAGAAAATTTAAATAGGTTCAAGAAAAGGCAGGGAGGTCTCTGAAGAAATTCGATTGATGGGTTTTGTTTTAAACAGTAATTGGACGGCCTTCTATAGAAACTTCATTTCCACTATACAAGTATGCATAGTTTTATATAATACTTCTCTCGCTCTTAAAACATGAATCAATAAATTACAAAAGTTAATATTAGAAATCTTTAAACTGAATACCCTTGCAGAATTTAATTACAACGTTTAGAACTTTTGCATCTCGAATTATCCAAAGCTCTAATGCTTACTCGAATCATTATTTTAATTTCGACATAACAATGACTTGAATATTTTAACGTTTTCTAAGCTTTAGTTTTACCGATATAAGGCACATTCGGCGGATTGAAAAAAAAAATGCTTTTCGATTGATAAAAAAAGTGACGTAATTGAAGCTTATCAAATTATGCAATTCTCAATATCTTAAATGCCGCTAAACAAACACGTGATCTAGGGATCACAGAAAGTGCCTGAAACTCAAGCGCAAATCTAAAGATAATAATGAAAAAGACCTTAATATGCGAGAATTCAAAGAAATGTCTATCAGTTGCGAAATCACTTTATTGCAATAAATCGCATCAATTAATCAAGTTATAAAAAGTTTTATCGCGACAAAGAAGAGAAATTTAAATTTCTGAGAAGCAGCATTACTTTTTGCGTAGGGATTGCGTTACTTCCATTCCCATTTCTCTCGTTCTCAACGCAAAATTTCCATTAAAAGCTTAACCTTTTATTTTTTGGGACCATGAACAAAAAAATCTTTCCAAAAATACGCTTACGATACAACTCTCGGAAGAAAAACATAATTAACGATTTGCAAACACATTTAAAACGTGTTATTCGACCCGAGATTTCGAATTCCACGAGAATTAAATCGAGGCGGTATCGAAACCAAAACACGTCCTAATCGCTTCCCGCAGCGCCACCCTCTCCCCAACGGTAGACAAAGCAAACAACTATCAAAGGGGAGGGAACCTTCCCCCCCTTAATTTTTCCCATACAAACCGCAATGACAAAACGATAACGGTTTTAATTATTAGCGCGCGCGCCCAAACGGCAACCGTCGGGTCGTGTCGGGGTCGAGATGATGGGAGCGCAGCAACCCGCCCACAAACGTTGCGCAGGAGAAGGGTGCCTTTTATTTCGTTCGTTATTTGGTAAAAAGGGCTGGGAAAAACCACATAGCTTGAAAGGGTTTTAGGGGAAAAATAGAGGTCTGGTCTGCTATTACGGAAGGGCTACATTTCGGTGGGGGTGGAGGAGGAGATGGGAAGAAATGGAGAAGTGGAAGGGGTGTCGGAGCGGAGGAATGAGTTCGGACGGGGAGAGATACAGATAGAGGAAGTGAGGGAGGGACCATAGGGGTTAAAGCTGAGATAGATGGTGCGTGGAAGCCAGATAGTGCTTGATCGATATGGAGGCAGGATTTTGTGTTAGGGTCGTTTTGAGAGAGGGCGGAGGATTTTGAGGAAGGGCTTTAGGTGGCATATGGGATAGGAATTGGGTATTTTTTGTAACGGCTAGCGGGGTGAGGCCGGGTAAAGGTTTCTGGGGGTTTGGAGGAGCGTGGGCGAGCGAGGGGAGGGGGTTAGTTAGAAGGTGAGGATGCGCGTGAGAGAGAGAGAGTGAGGGTTGAAAGGGCTTTAGGGTGGAGATCAGCGGGGAATGGATACCAAATTGCCATTTCGCCCGTATACACGTATATTAGAGGGGTTTGCGCTTTTGATTTGTACGGGGAAACACCGCGCGGCGAATTACCAACCTACCTCGGAGCCTGCTGTCGAAAATGGGGATACGGGTTGTGGTGACCATCAGTCAAAATATCAATTACGTTAGCGGATAAAATTAATTTTGGGCGGGTGGAGAGAGGGATTTTTATTGATTAATATCTCCTACAGGACAATCTCATCTGTAGTTGTCGCGTTCATTTTGCAAGAAACACATTTACGGAAGTTGAGTGAATCATTTACGCTGTTTATACCTAAGATACCATCTTTCAAACTTCCATACTAGTCGGAAACACAAGCAGACCTATTTTCTATAAAAACATAATTAACGCTGCTCTTTGTTAAGTTGACTAAGCTGTTTTTCAACTTGCGCGAACTTCGGTTAAAACTACTGTGAGGCAAAAACGACATCTATAATATTCTAATCTATTTAATCACTGCATTATCGTTGGAGGGAAACGTTTTTTTGAGTGTGGGAATCGAAGCCAGGTCCTCCACATACGACGACATCGCCTACCGAACACAGAATTCCAAGAACTCGTGAACAACATCGCGATAATGACGATACGTGTGACCAAAAGCGCAATACTGAATAAAAATAAAATGTCAATAACGCTTTAGCTGATTAGAACGTCAAACACATTACGCAGATGAATTGCAAGATGGTAAGCTCCACCGGGTGGCTGATGAAAACGATCCCTGAAATTGAAATACGCTCTCCCGATGACGTCGCTCGATTGTAACCCACACACTAAGCGTAGGTGAAGGAATGCCCATTATAATGCTTTATAATTCATGGCGATGCAACTATTTCTCCCTGATTCATTCGGGTAAATTTTGTAATAAATATAGATTTAACAAGATCGAGTAACAGGGGATAATTTCAACAGGTCTTTTACGATAACAGTATCGCAAAAATCATTAAGGAGCCCCATCTTGAATGGATATTTCTCCTTAATAAGTAAAGGGGTAAACATCTAAAATAATACCTAACCTTTCCTAGATGCGACATGGATATACAAGTCTGGACAGCTGGGAGACGTTTTCATCAGTTAACTACTTTTTTAATAAAAACCACAGGCTATGTCTGCTCATAGTTGATGATAGGTTGGGGTATAGAGAGGACATCTATCGGAGACGATCAGAAAAGAGACTCATATGGAAGGCATCGAAGAGAAAGAAACGGAAAATGGATTAACTGTCCTTTTTTTTCTCTCCCCCAAAAACTGGGGTGGCAATGGTGGAGGCCAGTCTTAGAAGAGAAGGACGGGGATATTGGTAAGTAAAAAGAAATAAAAGGAACGTGGAAGAGGTTAAAAGATAGGAGTCAATGCATTACCGGTCAACGTCGAAAAAGCAAAGAAGAAAAAAAAACAAAATAGACTGGCGCAAGGCGCGAAGACTTACAATCGGAGAAAAAAAATCTTATTGGAAAAGAACTTACATTACAAAGGCTTCTCTTCTTCGCTTCCTATCTCATCTAAGAGTCAAAGATATTAAGAGATTTAGTATATCTGTTTAGAGTAGGAAAAGGGGAATAAATTGCCGCCATTTCGTAAAAAGAGACTTGGAAGCGATTACTTTGTACCGAACGAGAAGGATATCTCGCGGGAACAATGACGAGATTAAACTTTTTACTTTCTCCATGCGTAGTGAAGGGGAAGGTATTATTTTCATGAAAAAATCGACTTCGAGATTTCAACGGAAATAAACGTTTTGAGGTCCCCTGAACAAGTTTTGACCATTTTCTCGATGATGTTTGTGTGTGTGAGATAGATTTTTTGTGGGTGCTCTAACTCAAAAACTATTCATCAAATCAACGCAAAATTTTATATTTACCATTTTTATGAAAGTCACAAGAACTGATTAGTTTTTGGTAAAAATCGGTCAACCGAAAGTGGGTGTTTACTCTTGTCACTTATCCGTTATTTTGAAATATTTGCTTTATTATTTGATATATTTAAAAACACATCGGAATAAAAGTTCTAGGAAATTTAATTTTCTACAACCTTTGTTCGAAATATTTTCCCATATAATGCATTGTTTAAGAAATACTGTCTCAGCCGCGCCGGCGCCACTGGAGAAAGGGAGTCGAAAACGCTTAAAGTAGCACGCCCGGGAATCGAGACGATCACGTAATACAGGGGTCTATCTCTATCTTCTCTCTCTATCTCCTTCTATCTATCTCCTTTCTCTATTTCTCTATCCTTCTCTAGTCCCCTTGTTTAACGTGAATGCTTTGATTGCGAGGAGGTTCCATGAAAGGACTCAATTTCTTCGTTTCTCTGTCTCTCTCTCTCCGCCATTCTGCACCGGCGAAAACTTTCATTGCGAAGTTTCTTCTCCTCTCTCTCTCTCCCTAAACCTATACTGCATATTCCTTCAAGGGGAAATTGTTGTTTTCATGAAGAAAATCGATTTCGAGATTTCAACGGAAATACACGTTTTGAGGTCCACTGAACACGCTTTGACCATTTTCTCGGTGTCTGTGTATATGACAGCGTTTTTGTGAGTGCTCCAACTCAAAACCTATTAATCAGGTCCACGCGAAATTTTATATTTAACATTTTTATAAAAGTCACAAGAACTGATTAGTTTTTAGTAAACATTGGTCAACCGGAAGTGGATGTTTACTCTCGTCACTTATCCGTTATTTTGAGATATTTGCTTTAACATTTGTTATATTTAAAAAAACACCAGAATAAAAGTTGCAGGAAATTTACTTTTCTACAACCTTTGTTCGAAACATTTTCCCATATAATGCATTGTTTAAGAGATATCTTATATTTTTAGCTGCCACCACCACGCCACCTACCGACAACTTTTGTTAAAAATTGACGCTTAGTTACGTCTTAGTAGCACTCCTTTTTTTTCTTAATTGTTGGAGCTTTGTGGCTATATCCAGTATCAGAAGGCTATGGTTTGAGTTTATTTCCGTTCTTTGTAAAGTCTAAAATTTTCTCGGTTTCTTAAAATATTTATTATTATGTAACCTATTTGGAATTTTTAGAAATATTACAGATATGGAGAAAAGCATGTGGTGGTCAAATCAGATACTTTACTATAGGAAAACAGGACGACGTATTAAAGGAAAACATTAACTAGCTGGGATTATTTTAGAATAATTTTCTTTGATTCAGAGGAAAGTGAAGGGGCAAATAACGAAGTTAATGATCATTTAAAAAATAAATTACGCGAGAAGCTAATTTTCCTACTATAGAAAAAACAATATTTAACATAAGGATAAATGTGGAACTAAAGCCAACAGAATTAAAATGTGAGTGGACGAACAAAGTTGCTAAACTGTAAATTCCGACCAGCATTTAGAAATAAATGAAATAAAGCATACCTTGTTTGGACAAATCATTGAAAATACAGTAAAACCCCGATTTAGCCTCCCCCTAAATAGCGCCATCCTCGCATACCGCTCATTAGGCGCAGTTAACAGAAATTCCACCTTATGATTAATATTTAGAGCAAACAAAATAACTCGATTTACCACCACCCCCGCCAAAGTCAGTGATGGACAAACGGTGGCGCTAAATCGGGGTTTGACTGTCTATTCCCTTTATGCATTTGACGAAAAACATGCACATTGTGATGCCGTACATAATAAATGAATTTCATTCATTAAGGCGAAATTTAAAATGGCTGACTTAGGATAGAGAATATTTTTTTCTTATGACACTAAACCTATCCCTTATATAGGTACCTATTCCCCGATGCATTCAAATTCATTAAGTAGAATCTCTGCCTATTCGTGATTCTTTTCTTGCGGACAATCAATCCGCGAAAATATATGCCCATTCTTCATCCTGGTAATATTCTCGAAAGATGGATAAAAATATTTTGAGGAAAACAAGCTCCATTTGTTCAATATTAAATTTGTCACATATCGGCAAAGAATATTAAATTAATTCCACATAGAAAATGCAGATCAAGTTTCGCTGCGCTAATTCGGACAATATTGAGCATTGCTTCCAGAAATCTTAGACGAAAATAAGCAACGCGGAATGACTACGACGAAAAAGGAACTGGAGAAAATGATTTTTAAGGAAAATAACTTCCTTTTTTGTCGTTTCACTTGCGGAATAGGCGCGAACTTGAGTCTCTTACCTGAAGGATTCGAAACGCCACCAGCACCGCACGGAAATCTGATCTGACCTATCCCCTTAAATATATTCCTAGCTTCTTAATTTCGTATGGGGAGGCTTGGAAAAATTGATCATTAAAAAAAAATTGAAAAAGTGGAGAAAACGAGGAATGAAAAGGAGTTTACCGCAACATAAGAGGACGGTTTCCTTTCTTTAATGAAACCAAGTTACATAGTTTCCTTAATGACACCTGCGGGAAAAGGTTTATGCGGTCGTTTGTAAGATCTTCCACCTCGTTCTCGTTTCTCTCTACTCCAACACCTTTTCCTTCCTCCCTCTATCTCTCTCCCCCAGCACGCTTCTCTCTAAATCTCCCTCTCTCTCCCGCCCCATCGTCTTGGTTACGCCTTCATTTTTTTACTCCGGTAGCAGTATCGCTTAGCTTATCACTTCATGCTTCGCTCCCTACCAACGGTCTCATCCGTTTATCCGCCGTTTCGTTCCCCCAAACCCATCTCATCCTCTCCATAACTACCTCTTTCTCCCTTCCCAGCATTCTATCACGTGTTTAACCCGGTCCCATTTCGTTGCACATCGCGATTAATATACTACCATTCCGCGTTCCTTTGCCTCGCTATTCTAGTTCCGCCGAGCGCATAATGTTTACGCAAGTATTTAGCAAAGCACCAACACGTCATGTCTTGCTAAATTGTTTCACGCCTCGAGAGGTTAGCTATCGTGAAAAAATGGAATACGACGATTTTTAAGATGCTTATTTTGATAAATAATCAGATCTACCGTGCAAGGGTTCACATCAAAAATAAACCTGTTTCTTTTCTTTATGGAATTTCTTGTGGCTCTCATGTTATAGGTAAAAAAATGCCAAAATTCGCAGGATTAGTAATTTTAACCCATTTAAAACCCAAATGAATCTAAACTAAAATCTTTGGCTGTGGATCCGATAACAAAGTATTTTATCCTACGAATAGAATTATAAACTGCAAAATTCACAAAACGGGGCGGGAATGCATTTAGTGTTCCGCTCTGATGGAACCGTGTTTTCAAAGAGACAATTATTTCAAAGCACTCTACGGGCTTGTTTGCGAGCCGATAGTCGCTCCGAAATTTAATTGCCTGTCTCTGTGTTGCTGCCGTCCATTTGCGCGGGAAAATTATGGGATGCGAATTTCAACTAAAAATGTCATTCGTTGGTCACCAGCGCAGATTTGTCCGCCGACAGGCCTTATCAACGCTAATGAATTTTAAAAAATATTCGGAGGTGTAATGCTGGAGCCGCTTTTGCTTTGCGCCTTCGCACCCTCGTAACATTAATTTCGTTATTTTTTTATGTAGAGGACAAGGATGTTTGTGAGAATATCCCTAAGTTGGACGCATATACAGGATTTTTTGAAGGTCTAAAAGATGATCCTCCTTCCTTGCTAAAGCACTCAGACAGAGCAAACGAGTATTTCCAACTCGTAGGTCATAATAAAGAAACGATAGATTAACACTAGCCGACAAAAGGCTGCCAGTTGGAGCAATAAAAGTCTAAAACGGGGTCATCTGAGCCACTCCATAGATCGAGAGAGAAAGAGAGACATATAGATAGAGGAATAAAGAACAATTCGCGCTGCAGTACTGGCCTACATTTTCGAAACGACTGGGGACGTATAAAATTACGAGGAAGAGCAGAGTGAAGAGAAAGAGGTTAGGGAATGTGGATGACGTTTTTCCATGGGAAAAGCTTGAGAGTTCTTCCTTTGGCCCTCTTCGGGCTAATAAAGCATAATCCTGAGTAAATTGTGTTCCTGCGTGAGTTTCCCTGGCGACGACAGGACACACTGTGGAAGAGGTCGTCGCAGGAATGGAGAAAGAAAGAAAAAATAACGGACGAACGCGACCCGCATAAACTCTTGAATAAGTTAGAAGAGGATTTTTCGCGGCGCAAAGTGAAACTGGGACGGAGTGGGGTGAGAGAGGGATGCATGGGTCAAATGGACGTACACACATTCGCAGACGGAGGGAAGAGATTACATTGAGATACTGGGGATTGCGAGACAGTTGAAGGATAGAGAGTGGGAGGAAGAGAAGGGGGAGGGAGAGAGGAGGGAAAGAGGGAGAATAGGGAGAGAGGAGGGAGAGAGAGAGGAGGGAGAGAGAGAAGAGGGAGGGAGAGAGAGAAGAGGGAGGGAGAGAATAGGGAGGGAGAGATGAGGGGGGAAAGAGGAGGGAGGGAGAGAGGAGGGAGGGAGAGAGGAGAGAGGGAGAGAGGAGGGAGGGAGAGAGGAGGGAGGGAGAGAGGAGGGAGGGAGAGAGGAGGGAGGGAGAGAGGAGGGAGGGAGAGAGGATGGAGGGGGAGAGGAGGGAGAGAGGAGGGAGGGAAAGGGAGGGAGGAAGAGAGGGAGGGAGAGAGGAGGAAGGGAGAGAGGAGGAAGGGAGAGAGGAGGAGGGAGATAGGAGGGAGGGAGAGGAGGAGGGAGGGAGAGGAGGAGGGAGGGAGAGAGGAGGGAGGGAGAGAGGAGGTAGGGAGAGAGGAAGGGGGGTGAAGAAAAGGGAAGGACAGTAAAAAATAGGACGCCAGAAAGACACAATTTTTAGCGCTTGACATGATCCTCTAATTACTTGTATGCTACGCGGATGTGTCGGCTACATTAAAAAAAGTATAATTAACGTAAACATTAACTTTCTACCGTTGGTACAGAGCGCTTGCGTTTTTTATTTTAATAGCATCGTATTAATATTTGTGTGACAGAAAGAAAATATTCCTTTCCGCTCGTTAATTAACTTCTTTTCATGGAGGGAGAGATGGGTGGAAGAGGGAGAGATGGGTGGAAGAGGGAGAGATGGGTGGAAGAGGGAGAGATGTGTGTAAGAGGGAGAGATGGGTGTAAGAGGGAGAGATGGGTGTAAGAGGGAGAGATGGGTGTAAGAGGGAGAGATGGGTGTAAGAGGGAGAGATGGGTGTAAGAGGGAGAGATGGGTGGAAGAGGGAGAGATGGGTGGAAGAGGGAGAGATGGGTGGAAGAGGGAGAGATGGGTGGAAGAGGGAGAGATGGGTGTAAGAGGGAGAGATAGGTGGAAGAGGGAGAGATGGGTGGAAGAGGGAGAGATGGGTGGAAGAGGGAGAGATGGGTGGAAGAGGGAGAGATGGGTGGAAGAGGGAGAGGGGGAAAAGGAAAAGGAGAGCGGGAGAAAAAGAAGAAAAATGAGGATGGTGACTCGGGCCAGAGAGATATTATGCTTTGAAGGACTGAAGTAGTGTCGTTTTATTTCGATGTTTTAAAGCTTCTTAAAAAAGTTCTGAAGTTGGTCGATTTAAAATTTAAACGGATGAAATAAAATTTTTCGACCGAGTGAGCTTCAGGTTAAAAATATAAAAGCTTTTTTCTCAAAAGAGATCTTTCACGGTCGAACGCTTGATTAAAATCTACTGGGTTTCAAAGTAAACCCGAAACTGAATGAAATAATGATTCCTTTTAGAAAAAAGCAGCTCTTTGGCTAAACTTCATCGCTGACAAAGGCCGCGTAAAATTATAACTTAAAAAATCGAAGATCTTTTACCAAAGCGTAGCCTCGAATGAAAACAACTCCGTATTGCACAGCGTTATATATATATAATACATGAAAAATGGAACTTATTCGAAAGCGAATAATTACATATTACTCGAGTAATGTTGAATGAATGTTTAAAATAAATAGGCAGACTAAATTAAAACACATTACATAAAAATATATTATTATAATAGACCTTACCGACAAGAATATTTTCGTGAGCACGAAATTTATCAGGTATTATTTCCCCATAGCCAAAAAACGGTCGAGTAAGCCAATATTATTTAAATATTCTCTTACAAAAATACTTCAGTAGAAATCACCTCGTCCTCGAAAACCCTGCCTTCAATATAAGAATCGATAATGACTCAAATTATCGACACGAACAAGGAGGAAATATAAACGAGTAGAGATCCTTACCTACAGATCAAAATAGGGCCGCCGCCCAAGAGACGACCAACAAGGCCGAAATCTATAGAGACCAGACGCCGTGGCGAGAAGCGTGCTCGCGTGGCAGAAAACCCTTTGCGCGACGAGAGGACTCTTACGCACGCTTCATTCGCATAAACCCCTTCGTGAATACTGTATATAGAAAGGGAACGCAAACCTCTACCCTTTTTGCCCTAAGCCGTTCGGCCGAGGGAAGATAAGACTTAATAAGCGGAGGGAGGGAAAAACGTGTAACAACCAAGTCGGCGAGGGCGATGAAGGGGTGGGAGGTATGAGGAAGGAGAAGGGGAGAGAGAGAGAGAGAGAGAGGGAGGGAGAGGGGGAGTGGAATGCAGGAGCGGCGGAGATACTTGCATATGCAGATGCTTCGTTTTATGAGAGGACACGGAGGGAGAAAGCTCTCCGTTGGGAAAGGCGAAATGGGACGACAGGGAAGGGAGGTGGAGAGAGAGATAAAAAAGAACAGAAAACAAAATAAGAGGAGGAGATGTACAAGGAAGACGAGGGAATGGTGGGAGAGGATTGACAAGAGAGCTGGGAGGGAGTGGAGATAATACTAGACGAGGAGAGTGGAGTAGGGAAAAAGAGAAAGGATAGGTCAATCAAAGACAGGAGGAAGGAGCTGGAAGAAAGGAATGAGAAAGAGGAGGAGCAGAGGAGAAGAGTGAAGTCCTTGGAGAAAGGAGTGGAGGAAAGAATATGGAGGCAGGGAAGACAGGAATGAAGATGGGAGGGAGGAGGGTAAGGGAGGGGATGGGAAGTTAGGAGATGGAGCAGGGAATTTTGGAGGGGTAAAAAAGATGCAGAGGGAACGGGAAAAGTGAAAAGGGGAAAAATGAGCCCAAAGGAAGATCTGGAAGAAATCGAAATAAGAATAGATACGGAAGTTCGGGAGAAGGAAAATATACGATAGGAGACAAGTGCATAACCAGAAATAAAAAAGAATCCAGAATGAAAAGGGGGAATATCGTGAAATAGAGGCGATAAAATAAAGATTGTAGGGAGTTCCGGCAAGAAGGATTGGAGTAAGAACAAGAATGGATCGAAGTTCCTTGCGTTGAAATACAGGCTGTACAGGGATTAAGAAGGAATATTTTCTAAAAATAGGAAAGAGGAGATAGTTACATAGGATACCAGATGGAACAGATAAGAAAGAGTGTTACTGAGATGAGATTGGAGAAGAAATTACTCAAAATCCCGCAATAAAAACATTTTTGGCGAGAAAGGAAGATGAGAAACTTCTAAAGAAAATTCCGACCAATATAATTGCTTAAAACACAGGCTGGTAGATACTAAAATATCGACTGTAAATATGTTTAAAATAATGGATGAGAAGTGATCAAAGGAGAAAAGAATTTAGATTAATTAGGTCGAATAAAATGAGACGAAAATTCACACGAAAAAATCCCACAGGAACCGGCAGAGAACTCCCTCGAAGAGAAAGATCGGCGAGGGAATTAGACTGAGCCAAAAATCCAATAGGAATGCGCACAGACAAAAAAAGAAACGGCGAAATAATTCGCTGTAAAAAATCGGCTAGAACGGGACAAAAACGCCAGGCCGTGTAAGGGCGAGTAGAGAGGAGAACATGGGGGATGAAATGACAACGTTGCGGGAAAACTATGGCGCGAGTTAATATTCTCCGTTGCGTGTTTCCTGCAGAGGTGTAAAAAACCTTATCTTAGGCGCACGAATCCTACCTTATTCTCTCTCCCTCGCCCCATTGCCGCTCCGCAGACAGCGACCTCTAAACCCAACCCCAACATAACGCCGATTCTCCCGGAATATTTACAAGCTGTAACAATAAAAAAGCAAACATAAGCCAGAGTGTTAGTCGGCGTGATTTAAAAGCCCCGGGGTTTATTTCTTGGATGGGGAGAGCCATCACTTTTCCAAATTTGTTTACGCTGCCGGAGGGAAAAAAAACTTTCGCTGGTGATAAAAAACTTGATGGCTTTCGCTTGCTTTTTGAAGTCTCTCCCGAAAACTAGTTTTCGAAAGGTATGCGATTCCTTAAAAGCCACATAAAAGGAGATAAGACGGTAGCAGACGGAAAATTCGCTTTGATAATTCTCAGCCGTGTTTTCCGTCTGAAAACTACATCTATCCTCATTCCTTTCCATCGTAGTTGCATATTCTAAATTTAAGGATCTATTTGGAAAATAACCGAAAAATGGCACCGTTTAGAAACTTATTTATTCGTTTTATTTATTTATTTTTAACAAGTCCACAAACAGCACTTTACAGCCTTTTACAATGAGCGCAACAACGATAGGAAAGACGAAGACATACCACCATGCCCTCGGCAGGATTCGAGCCGGCGACCCTAGAATTGGGAGGCAGACACGCTAACCACTACCACGATCTGCCAGTTTCAGAATGGATATGACTAGGCAAATAGGTTTCTTGCTTGTTTCAAATTTTTTAAAGATAAGGAAATTTTAATTGGGCTTACACATTTTTTACATGAACTATATATATATATATATTTAAACATGAACAACTTTTTAAATTGTGCACAAAATACAATGATAAATTTCTGAACTAATCACCATTGTAATTTTGATTACGGCAAATAATTTGCGTAATTGCTCGCTTTAAACGCGACCTGTAATCTGTTTAACTTCTCATTTATCCTGTTACTAAATAGAGAAAAAGACATTAAAAGGCATTCCACAGACAGAACCACTTCACTATCGTGACTTCAAAGCCTTAGAAAATAGTACTACGAACCAGATTTTGCGACAAAAATTATAAAAAGAATGTCGGATTACTCGAAAGATTCATAAAGCGCTATCTCCTTATCTTTTACTGTAACGACCTCTTAACTACTTCACCGAAATAAAGGAAATAATTTTTTGTTCGCAGGAAACTGCTGCGACATTACCTATTCTATTCCATCAGGCATTTCGGGTTCTCTAAGGCCGTTCATGTCCGAAAAACTAATAACGACGGAAGGAATAAGGCCATAAAACCATTGTTGAGCCTGGAACGGGAGTATATAGGGTCGAGAATCACGCAACTACACTCTTTTTGGAGATATTTATCGTGTGGAGGCAGTAAACGAGTGTTCTCCGACGAGGGTGAGGTTTTCGGGACTTCCTGCAGAGCGAAGGCTGAGACCAACTCTAACCAGGCGAAAAAATAAAAACAATCCACTTTCACCTTTACAAGACCCGAACCGATATCAAAAGCTTCTACTCTTCAAACGGTTCGGATGTAGATAACGCATGGAGATCTTAAGAGCAAAGGTTCTGATACCAAAGGAGCGGAGTCTTTACTTGTGATAGGAAGATTTAGAGGAGATAGGGAGTAGTTTGGATTTTTTACCCAAAAATTGGCATACGTACACTAAATGACCCTGCAGGATTCGAACCAGCGACTTAAAGGAAGGATGTTAGCCCATTACATGCGAACACTGACTTTTTAGTGTGTTTAAAATTAAAAGTTATAATAAAATTATAAGTTATTTTTATGAATTAATATACGAAAATACACTTGTACATAATAAATTAAATCAGATTCAAAGGAAATAACTAATCCAAAATGTTTAGATATAAATAGAAGGAAAACAAAATAAATATAATTAGGAAATTAGTTACTTACTGGAACTTGAAAAAAAACTTCACAATAAAGAGATCAGCATTAACTCAAAATGTCATGATGTAATTCATCTGGAATTTGTGCGGCTCAGAAACTAAATTTTTTCCACACGACATGTTGACTATGCGCAAAGCATGTAAAATATACGAATAAATTGATTTTTAAAACACGTCTCTCGATGGAAACGTAAATTTAAAACGGAAAAAGAGAAACAAGAAACATTTCTTTCTAAGCTTGAGCGACAAAACTTGAACCATTTGCGAACGATTTATCTTCTCAAGAGATCCAAATTACTCGGAAATAATAGAAGCAACTTTTAGAACGATACCAAAATTCATTCCGGCTAAAATCGGGGTGAGGCGATGTGAACATAATTCTCTTATTCACAAAAAAACATATAACTTCCCATAAAAATGTATTCCTTTCATCGTAAGGAAACACGCGATATGTTTTATCTGTAAGATTTAAAAAAAAAACGCCCAATGACCCTCGTAAGCATTAACGGTCAATAAAGATACCAAATGAAAACTTAATTAAATGACGGGGCTATCGAAACAAACAAAAGATTAAAGTTCTAAAAATAAAAGTAAAAAAACACAGAACTTGTGAAAATCGAAGCGGATCTTCGGAGGAACACATTTTTTTCTAAAATCTATCCCCCAGCTAAGGAAGAAAACGTTAGGACATGTCCACGTGGAGACACCTGACGGATACGAAAAAAATATCACAAACATAAACAAGAGATTATAGTGGAACAAATGATGAAATTAAGGAGGATTGGGAGGGTTGGTCGAAGTTAAAAAAAAAAACAAGATTGGAAAGGTGTACTCCACGTCGAAGTGCACAGAGTTTTCACAATGTTCTCAATATTTTTCACTCGGATGAGAATTTTCCGAGAAGCAAGCGAGGTACGCTGCAAAAAACATGTAGGTCTTCATGTAAAGCAGTCGTAATTACTGTCAGATTTTTACCGAAATTGGAATCGGCCGACCGATTTTAGCAAAACTCCCCAATACAAAATTCCGTCACAATATGTCAAGCGGTTCCCGAGTTGAAACAAAGGAACATTGTAAACTACATGTGGATCTTCATGTAAAGTGGTCGTCATTTTTTTTTCGATTTTAACCAAATTTGGAATCGATCGAGCAATTTGAGCAAAAATTCCCAATACGAAATTTTATTAAAGTACGTCGAGCGGTTCCCGAGTTGAAACGAACATTGTAAACTACATGTAGGTTTTCATGTAAAGTGGTCGTAATTGTTGTCCGATTTTATACAAAATCGGAATCGGTCCCTTAATTTTACCAAAACTCCCCAATACTGAATTTCATCATAATACGTCCAGCGGTTTCCGAGTTTTAACATGCGGACGAACGGACGGAATCGACCTCCCCTATATGCATTCACTTGGTGCAAAGAACGTATGATATTGGATAAATAAAAGAGAGGAATACATATGGGACGATAATAAAGATGAATAGAGAAAGATAATGATTTTACATTCATGAGTGTGTGCGTACTTATTAGCTAACTTAGATTCAAAAATACATACATGAATACACACACCGAGAAATACATACATATACATGAACTCATACGCTCACACACATATCTAAGCGAACGAAAATTTGACATGCAATGCATACCTGACGAAAACATTTGTGTCAGCATGCATATTGCAAAAGAATATGTGATTGGTTTTATTGACTGAAAGAAAGTAAAATAATGCATAAGTAAAGATGGAGACTACGGCGAAATAGATGTTAAATAGAAATTAACTCCATAACAGTAAAATTCAAAATTAGAGACACACAATGAAAAAGGGGGAGGAAATACGGATTTAATACGTTTACCTCATCTTTAGAGATCTTGTGTGGGTGTATTCGAGTGCTTGCATGCGTGATTGTTTCGTCTGTTAGGTCCCTGTCGTTGCCGGAAGGCACATAAACCTACAGGCCGCTGTGTGCGATACTAGGTCCCTGGAGTGGTTTAATCTCCAGTAAACCTAATATTATTCCCCCTTCCTTCCCCTTTATTTTTTCCCTTTACCTCTTAGCGTGTACGTGTGCGTGTGTTTGTGGTTGCTTAGTAGGTCCCTGTCGCGTTCGTACTGACTCACAAACCTTCTAGCAACGGTGTGATTTTTTGGGTCCCTGGCGCAGAGCAATTTCTCGCAAACCCGGTCCCGTTTCCTTTTCACCTTCAGGATTAGCGCTTGTGTGATTAAGTGAGTGAATGTGTGAGTGGCATCATGTCCCTGGCGTGGAGTAACAACCCCTAAACCTGTAAGTTTATAATTTTTATTGTCTTTTGCCCTTTCCTTCCTTTCCTCCCCCTTTTTCATTATGTGTCTCTAATTTTGAATTTTACGGTTGAGTTAATTTCCATTTAACAAAAATGAAATAATGCAAACAATAAAACCGGCAAATAAACAACTGCGTAGATTTAGAACGCAGTGAGCGGGAAAGAAATGGAAGACGAAAAAAGACAAGCAGACGCACGTGAATAAGTCGGTTCAATTCTAAGGAAAGAACGCGTAGTCCAAAATACGGGGAAAGATAAAGACCGGGAAGTATATAGTCTTTTCAGTGAAGCGGAATAGCATGCATGCAGCCATTCCAGGAAATACACCAAAGCGGGAAGAGGAAGGTGAATGTATCGAAAAATTCGGAGCATGAGAAAGAAGAATGAGGAGGGAGTAAAGAATGGCAGAAACGGCGGGAAACCTAGTGGGGGGAAGACGGAGACGAAGATATAGATAAACGTGGAACAGTTGAAAATAGGAATAATGAGGTAGAGAGAGAGAGAGAGAGAGAGAGAGAGGAAGATAGGACACGCAGGTGGGAAGAGAAGTATAGAGAAAAGAGAAACAGCGAGGGAGAGATCGATTTAAAAAAAAAACGAAAGGCGAAAAAATAAAATAAATCGGACGGCCGCATAAAAAGAAGGGAGGCGAAATGATAGGGTAAAAACTGCGGCTGAAGCGTACGAAGGAGACTGTAGACGACTAAAAAGAGAGGGAAACGAAAGACGAGCGAAAAACGAAAATGACAAAAAGGGGGGGAAGCAAAGGAATAGCAGATTAGAAAAGAAAGCGAATCAGAATGACCGGAAGAGGGACAGAAGAGAGAGAAAGAAAAACGATCACAAAAATCTGATGTGGCCACCACATGACTTTCTCCATATCTGTAATATTTCTAAAAATTCCGAATAGGTTAGTTAAATAATAATAAATATTTAAGGAAACTGCGAGAAAATTTTAGACAACCATGAACAGAAATAAATTCAAACCATAGCCTTCTGATATTGGATATAGCCACAAAGCTCCAACAATAAAGAAAATAAAAAGGAGCGTTACTAAGATGTAACTAAGCGTCAATTGTTTAACAATAGTCGTTGGTAGGTGGCGTGGTGGTGGCAGCTAAATAATTTAGTTTTTAAGATATCTCTGAAACAATGCATTATATGGGAAAATGTTTCAAACAAAGGTTGTAGAAAAGTAAATTTCCTACAACTTTTAATCCGGTGTGTTTTTAAATATATCAAATATTAAAGCAAATATTTAAAAATAACGGATGTGACAAGATCAAACACCCACTTTCGGTTGACCGATTTTTACTAAAAAGTAATCAGTTCTTCCGACTTTTATAAAAATGTTAAACATAAAATTTCGCGTTGACCTGATTAATAGTTTTTGAGTTTGAGCACCCACAAAAAAGCTATCACATACACAGAGACATCATCGAGAAAATGGTCAAAACGTGTTCAGGGGACCTCAAAAAGTGTATTTCCGTTGAAATATCAAAGTCGATTTTTTTCATGAAAACAATACTTGCCCCTATACTACGTATATGGAGAAAGTAAAAAGAATCACGATATTTATAACCTTAACCGTCCCTTAATACCCACCTCTTCCAAAGGAGGTCGCGTGATTAACGCTAAACGGGCAGGAATGCACGCATGCTATGGTATATCAGCGAGACAAGTGGGGACGCCTTAAGGAATTACAAGCGATTGGTAATTGGTCCAGGCGAAACAAAAAGCGAACGAATGAGGTCAGATGGAGATTGACAGGATCTGGATAGACAGGAAAGAGCGAGGGTATTATTTTACGGCGGGTTGAAACTGAATGAGAGGTGGAATCCGGAAGTCGAATGGGAGAGGAGGGAACGTAATGGCGTAACTCAACCACCGCAGCCGATTAAAGGGACGAAGCCTCGCGTGCTGGAAGACAGAAAAATGAAACCCGCGTAAATGTTTTTTCGCGATCGAAGGTCACAACGAAACTTTTCAACTTTTACAATAAACGATTTCATAATGTAAGCGAGAATATTATTACGCTGTCTTACTCTTTAATCTTTGCGTAGTAGTATAGGGGAAAGTGGTTTTCATGAAAAAATCGACTTCGAGATTTCAATGGAAATACACGTTTTGAGGTTGCCTGAACACGTTTTGACCATTTTCTCGATGTGTGTGAGATAGCTTTTTTGTGGGTGCTCAACTCAAAAACTATTAATCAGGTCATTACGAAATTTTATATTTAACATTTTTATGAAAGTCACAAGAACTGATTAGTTTTTGGTAAAAATCGGTCAACCGGAAATGGGTGTTTACTCTTGTCACTTATCCGTTATTTTGAAATATTTGCTTTAATATTTGATATATTTAAAAACACACTGGGTTAAAAGTTGTAGGGAATGTAAGTTTCTACAACCTTAGTTCGAAACATTTTCCCATATAATGCATTGTTTAAGAGATATCTTATATTTTTAGCTGCCACCACCACGCCACCTACCGACTATTGTTAACAATTGACGCTTAGTTACGTCTTATTGTTAGTAACGCTCCTTTTTATTATGTTACAGGTATGGGGAAAGTCATGTGGTGGCCACATCAGATTTTTTTTTAACTGGCCACAGATGTTTTTCCAGGGCCTTTGCGTGTATAACTGCCGCCGAAGACATAAAGTCAAAATGCCGCCTAGTTCACGGCACATAAGTGCAGGTCAGCGGCGACACTGCTATAATGCCGTCCCTAGAAATGTGCCGCCAGAGGCGGCCGCCTATCAAAATTCCCTCACGCGACGGCCTTGGATTTTTCCAACTAATAACTGGAACAAAATTTCGCAATATACCTAAAATCACTTTCACCGCCATTACTACTCGACATTGCGGCAATGAGATTAACGGAACAGAACCTCGTTACTCGAATAATTATGCAGTTTGAATCGCTACGGATGAAATGTTCAACAGCTTCCACAGTGATGAATTCTTCAAACAGAAGATTCGCACAAGATACGTATTTGAGTTTGCATGTTCTTACATGCGTGTGTAAATTATAATACAAACCCCAACCTCAAGATTTGACTCTCTTGAGGAGAATATATATACTAACATAAAGAGCAGGGAGGAAATAAAAGTGATTACAATTAATAGCTTTTTTACTTCCACTTTTGGATAACACGATTGGGACATAAATATCTCGGCGAGATATGTTAATTGACCACTACCATAAAGAATGGTGTTATGGAGAAAGACGGACTGAAAAGAACTTGTCGAGTGCTGACAAAAAAGGTGCAAGGAACTTAAAGAATAGGAAAGATAACGAAGGGAATGCGCGCGTAATGAGCATGAAAAATAAAAACGGTCAATCTACACACATAAACCTGAAAGTATACTATACTGGCTATTTGTCTTAAAAACGGACCAAAATAAATATTAAATATGATTACAAGGTACTCAAACGTGCGTATTTATACGCAAATGAAACGCATTATATGGGAGATGCTGAGCTGCGCTATTAGCTAGATGCTGGAAACTTCACACCATCAGAAAATGCTTTCAGCTGAGGTGAATATCTGCCTTCCGTCACGTACGGAGGTAAGCCGAAGTAAAGCGCTCCGAGCATTCCCACTGGGAGACCTTGAACAGGACGGAACGGGCACATATGAATGGCAAGGGAGAAGCCACGAATGCCTCTCAACCTTAAATACAGTAAAGAAATTTCGGAATTTTCGGCCAAATTCGGGTTATGCCTTTGCGGACCATCAGCACCATTATGTCAATCATAAAAGAGGTTTCTTTCAACCAGTTTTTTTTCAAATCTCAGATAAAAGGTGAATCGTCCAAAGGTAGTTTAAGGAATAACCCTGGACAATTCTCCATCACTTACGACAAGCGTATATTTCATTAAATAATATTTTTTATTCTTACCTCTACGGGGAGTACTTATATGGATTCATTCCGTGTAAAACTGTATGATACGTTAAACCTTACCGGCCAACAAAGCACACGGCGAAATTATGCAACACATTAGAAGAGAAACAAAAAGTTTCCCTAATTCTGATTTTCAAATCGAATTAGGAAAATGTTAAACTGAAAAAAATATTAACGGGCCTCATTAATTCAAGCCTAATTAAAAACACTCCCTGACAACGAACGCAAACAAACTTCACACACCGAAGGGAGAAGCGGACGATGCGAGGCAAAACAATAATAGGTTAACGAGAAGCGATAGGGCTAGAAGGCGTTCCGAGCAAACTGGACGTACAGGGAGAGAGAGAGGAGGATGTGAACGGAGAGAGAGACAGATAATGGAAGGATGAATAACAAATAATAAACGCGAGAGAAGCGCAGAGAGAGCTGGAAAGAGAGCAGAAAGGACCGGTAATGAGGAGGTAAACGCATAATGAGTCCGGAAAGGTCAGCGGCTCGAAATTAGCACTGGGCGACGTGGGATTTAAAACTGGGCACATTACGGGTAAGAGCGAAACGAGGTGAAAAAGAGAGACATCCGAGAGGTGAAAGATAAATCACACGGAAGGAGATTAGAAGGCGAACGAACGAGGAAGAGGAGCGAGAACAGGTGAGAAAAAGGAAAGCCGAAACTGGTTGGGGTGGCGAAAAAGAGTAAATATGGAAATGAGGTATAAAAGGGAGAAAATAGTAGGATGAATAAAAGGCCGAGGAAAATGCAGACGGCCGATACAATGATATAAAAAAGGAACGACGAGCACGAGAGAGAGAGAGAGACGAATAAAGCGAGGCGGATAAAAGATAAAGACGTTTGAAAGGAACTGAAGGAGCATAGAGAAACCTTGCGAAAAAAATAGTTTGCGAGTGAATGGATTGACCGAAAAAGAAAAAATAAAAAAAAATGAAAGCGATAAAAAAGGTCGCCTTAAATAAAAAAAAGGCGCGAGAAGGGAAGAGGGAAAGAGAAAGGAAGAGGAGATAAAGAGAGCGACGAGGAATCGACTGAAGCGAGCACGAGCGAGACGTAAAGAAGAGGGTGAAAAATCAGGGAAAGGGAGAGTGACAGGCGGCGGGGGAGGGGAAGGGGGAAGAGATATAGCAGAACAGCTTGGAATGGAGACAGGAGGGGTGAAAGAGAAGGCGACACGGGGAAAATGGGAGGGAGTGAGGGGCAGGGAGGATGGAGGGAGTGTAGTAGAGAGGGTGAAGGAGGAAAGAGGGAGTGAGGTAGAGGGAGTGAGGTAGAGAGGGTGAAGAAGGAAAGAGGGAGTGAGGTGTGACGGGTGAACGAGGAGAGGGGAAAGAGAACAAGAGAAGAATACCGAGAGGGAAACAAATTGAGAAGTGGGAGGTCGGGGGAAAAGAGGGGAAAAAGAGAGGGTGGGAAAAAGTGTTGGAGAGAGAGAGAGAGAGAGCATAGGTTGCCACGCAAATCGAAATATAGGGGGGTCGAGTGTTGCTATGAGAGGAAAAAAGTAACAGAGAGGGAAATGGAAAGGGGGAGCAGAAAAGAGTCAGAGAGGGGAGAAGCGAAAGGGAGAAAATCGAGTTAAGAGGGAGAGAAAGCGAGAAACAATGTGGTCACGAAGATGGAGAGAGCGAAAAAGCAGAGAATACTAAGAAGAAAAAAATGAAGGAAAAGAGAAAAGGCGGAGGGATGACAAGGGGCAAAACTGTAAAAAAAGAGCAGACAAAAAAAATAATGGATAACTGAAGCAAATAGACGAGACAAATAATAGCGACGAAGACGTTTCAGCGACTTCACGGACAACTGATTACTGGTACATAGGATACATATAAGATAATGCAAGGTTCGGATTTCGTTCTGCAGTTATTTTATTTTGGAAAAAGTATTAATGCAATGATTCCGCGTCTCGACTAATCCAAGATCGGACCGTAAAGCAGACATTACTGACCATATAGCTATAATCGTACTGCATCCAGCATAATCGGAAACCTGTGCACTGCAAATAAATTGAAGCAGTTCCAGGGCCACATACGTCGGAAATCTCAAATTTCACTGCGTAAACGATTTAGGTGTTTAAAGTTTACGCGGTATAATTTGGGATAAAATAAAATTTAACTGTTTATCTGTAATTCTACATTATTCTGGCTAATAGCTTGGCGATTTTGAAAATTTGAAAAAAAAAATCTCGTCATAGACTCGGTTGAACGACAAGTACCCCGGTGACCGCGTTATAACGGGTTTCTGGATTAAAAATAAATCAGAAGCACGATTTCGTCGATGTGATTTAAAGAGGAAATGATTAAAATTAAGGTAATTAAAGAGAAGAAATAAAAGGTTATATTTAGAAACAAACGGAGCACAATTACGATAGAAGGCTGTTACGAGGATAAAGAGAGAAGCGAGAAGGATAGTGATCTACAGAACGAAAACCAGTCAGGAGTGGAAGAAGAGAAGATACTTAGGAGAGGGCAGATAGAAAATGCGAAGAGAACGACAGGAGGTGATAGAAGGGGGAGAAGTGACACTAGACACCGAGAGGTGAGAGATTGAAGAGATATGCGACAGAAAGAGGAGGTGGAAGTCGGATTGGAAGAGAAGTTCGGAGAGAACGGCAGGAAGTGACAGTATTGGTTCGCTTTGAAGAAGAGGGGATGGGGAGAGAGAGAGAGGCAGACAGAACCCCATCGTGGGGTGTGCAGTAAATGGAGGCGTTGCAAGTGCCGCCAGGAAGGGGAAGAGAGAAAGAGAGAGAGAAAGAGAGAGAGAAAGAGAGAGAGAAAGAGAGAAACAGAGAGAAGAGAGAAAGGAGGGGATAGAAGAGGTTTTGGGGAGGTGAGGAAATACGACGGACTTTTCAGCAGTCTCACCCACTCCGTGCGCGCGACGTCCATATTAAATGAGTCATTCCGGTTGCGAGGGTAGTGATGGGGGTTGAGAAGAGGGAGAAGGGATTGGAGTGGGGGGGGGGGGAAGGAAGAGAAGGGAGGGAGTGCGGATACCACTCGCTCGCTGGGGAAATATTTAACGTGAGAGAGACCCACGTGGCAATCGGAGGTTTTTTTCGGGGAATACGCGAAACATTTGTATAGAAGGGATGAGGGGGAAGGGGCAGAGACGATGACGCGATTGGGAGGGGGGGATGAAGGAATGCGAGGAAGAGGGGGAGGGGGGATGGAATTTGAGAGGGATGCGAAATAAAAGATATCTCCCGAAAAATCTTTCCCTTTTGGTGACTAGGCGTCGGAGTGAAACCGTGGCAGGGGAGAAGAAAAATGTTATCAATCCCGCGAAAAAATTGGAAAGAGGGAATATCAGAGGCTAAGGATAAAAAATTAAAGGGAATAGGACGGCTGGGGAATTCGGTTTCCGGAACAAAGAAGTCGTTACGTAATCCTGTGGAGAAATTAGTCGAGAATTATCTCTCTTTTGGATAATTTCAGCAGCGGCAGAATCCCAAAATGAATTAAACATGCGCGAAAAACGTTGAAGGGTTTCAAAATCAAGAGTAAAATAAATACCGGGTAACACGATACACAAATTTGAGTGTCTTTTAGACAATTTTTTCAATGTCAGAAAAGGCACGAAAAGCAACTCTGAAAATTTTTTAAAATAAAAAATGATAAACTCCATATAGGATACATGATGCAAGTAAAAATAGATATATCTTTTACGGCTGAAAATCCATCTTGCTGTAAAATTAAAAATGTTCCAGTAAAAACAAGGCAATTTAATAGAGAAATATAAACATCAACACGATTAGAAAAGCTAGCTCAGGGATCAGGTTGAAAGTTCCATTTTTCAGAGAAAAGAAATATGTGGATCATTCAATTAGTGAACCGCAAATTTAACCGTGACGGAGAAACGTAAACGGCTAACCACCGGCTTCTTGCAGTACCGAAGAACACTTGCGGGAAAAAAACGCACAGAGAATCCGGAAAATAAACACAAGTCAGTCGGGCTGTATAAAGCAATTATCTACCGCGAGAAACGGAGGGAGAAAATACAAAATAGTGTCTAACGTTAAAGGCGAAGTTTTAGGTGAAAAAATAAACGAAATCCTCGTAGTGGCCAGAAAGGAGGTCAGGGAAGAAGCCAAAGAAAAACCGTTTCGAGCGAAGATCTGAAAAACAAACTTGTACGTGTCTGCAGGATGATCCTGGTCAGACCGTGAGAGTAGAAAATGGAGGAAAACTGGAAAGATAGAGAGAAGAGCCGAAATGAATCGTTTATATATGACAAAAAAGGTTAAGGTGGAAAACGATCATCGAAAAATATTTTGCGCCAAACAACACTCGAGCCAACCCACATAGTCAATATATAGATTAAGTGAAAACACAGGAATAAAACTACAACAGGAAATCGAGATAAAGCATAAGAAGGGCGATATTATTGGGAAAACCCTTTTTTATCGAAACAAATTTCAATGCGTCTACAAAATAAAATCTGATCGTCGCTTTAATTTTCCTATGTCAAATCTGACGTAATCACAAGGATCTTGTACGAAAATCTCTCAGCAATATTTTGAATACAAAATGTAATCATGTAAGTAAATTTTATCTAATGCTGGGATTCAATCCTCGGTAAAAAGAAACCTTGAGGAAAGGCAAATACAATATTGAAGTCATGAAAAACTATGTCGTTTTAAAGCTAACTAAATTTAGAATCATAGTGATTGATGAGTTTTAGATCCCAAAATGAATTTTATAATAACTGCGACACTAAAAATACGGCGAATTTTCCTGCCTACCACTGCCGGGGACGTACGTACGTACGTACATACAGACATATATACATACGTACATAACAAAATGGAAAGTTGAGGAAATGATGTGTTATGTATTTGCGCATAAAGCTTAAATTGAAAGTTGACATTTGAGAAGGAGAAAAATCCTGTATTTGACCGGGAATCGAACCCGGGCCAAGTACAGGATTTTTTTCTCTATCTCAAATGTCAATATACATACATCCATACATGTATACATACTTGCGTAATCTTACATAGCTCAAACGAAGTTAACATAAAAGTCTTCAAGCAGACGAGACCGATCGATTTCAGCGCGGACACCACTTCTGCATACGAGAACCAACACCTTATAGAGAAAGTCGGATGGCGAAAGAAAAAAGACAAGGAGTGAAGAGACGAATTCCTCGAAGAAAAAGGAGGCGAAGAAGGATGGAAGAAACGGAGAGGACGAAGAAGTTTAAGAGGAAGAAGGAAAAGGAATTTGGGGTTTCTGAGGGTTCCGAGAGGGCAATAGGGAAATGGAGAGAGAGAGAGAGGGAGAGGAGAAAGAGATGGGAAGGAGGGGCAAAGGGGCTAGAAAGGGCGAGTTTGAGAGGGAGATAAGCCAAGAACGATCTCGCTCCCGGTACATCAAATGCATGCAAACTGCGAGAACGAATCCAATTACGCGGTGGATGGGGAGAGAATGGGAGAGGAGAGAGAGAGAGAGAGAAGGCAGAAAGGAGGCGGAAATAGGGAGAGCGAAACGGGAGGAGTGGGGGTTTATAAGGGTGGAGTCGCGGGTTCACGTGCAGGAGGTGGAGATATGGTAATGGCCGTTGTAAGGATACTAGGGTCGCAGAATAAGAGGGGTGGGAAGTATGCTGTTGGGTATCGAAGGGATACGTAGGTGTACTAGCGCCTATTTCCTTGACGACGGCAAAACGAGAAGGGATTGGCGATCGGTGTTACGTGGATTGAGTTCGGCCAGAAGGGAAATGAGGGGAGAGCGGCCGCGTGAGAAATACGGCTGATTTAATGATGATAGTTGGCAGAGGGTGAATTAACGAACGAAAGGGACGGTGTCGTTGCTGGCTCGTTGCTATGGCAACAGACAATAAGTGCGTTATCGTTGGGATTGCGAGACAAAACGTGAGTTAAATTCCGGAGAGAGATATGGGTGGAAACGAGAAGAGAGATGTGTCGCGAGTAATTTCGAAAGAATCGTGAAAGGTGGTGAGTGATGGTGAAGCTCAACTCCTTTTCCTTACTGAAGAAAAATGAAGGGGGAGAAAGAAATAAAGATTGAAAGAAAGAGGGGAAAGGGGAGGTCTGAATGGCCAAAACCTTCGATTGTTCCCGAGAGGTCTCAAAAAACCGAAGAGCCGAAAGAATGGATTAGCTAAATTACCGTCGCAGAAAGCATGTGTGCAGGAGTTGCAGAAGCAAGAGGGGGGGAGGGCGAAAAAAAAGAGCAGACACCAGTGATTTTTAGTTGGGAGGGAGAAGATTGAGGTGAAGTGCGAGGATTAATAGGTTCGGTCAGGCTGAGGAGGTTAAGGATAAGGAGAAAAAGGGTCTTCTTTAGGGTTTCGGTGGCGAATTCGAGGGAGAGTAGCAGGAGGGAGAAAAAGAGGAGTTACAAATGGAACATTGTGGACGAAAGGAGGGATGAGGAAGAGAGGATACGGAACTGAAGAACCCTCAAGAAAAAATAAAAAGGGCCCTTTTCTTTGACTCTTGCCATCAATTCGAGCCGAATCTTGGCAACCATCTTCTTCTCTCTAGTGGGGTTAGTTGGGAGAAAATGAGTACTTCTTTCGCGCCAATAATGTACTTATCAACGGACGAATAGGCAATTATTCTTTTTCGTTGCCAGAGTGAGGCAAAAATGGATTCAAAGAATAGATCGAATAGTTCCAACATAGAATTTTTAATTTTTTATTACTCTGTAATGTGACACTTTATATTAACACACTGACATGAGTCTTTACAAAAAAACGTTAACATGTGCATATTTTTACTTTCTCCATAGGGGAAGGTAGATATTGTTTTCATGAAAAAATCGACTTCGAGATCTCAACGGAAATACACGTTTTGAGGTCCTCTGGACACGTTTTGACCATTTTCTCGATGATTTCTCTCTGTGTGTATGTGATAGCTTTCTTTAACTCAAAAACTATTAATCAGATCAACGCGACATTTTACATTTAACATTTTTATGAATATCACAAGAACTGATTACTTTTTGGTAAAAATCGGTCAACCGAAAGTGGGTGTTTACTCTTGTCACATCCGTTATTTTGAGATATTTGTTTTAATATTTGATAAATGAAAAAATGTATTGGAATAAAAGTTATTGGAAATTTAATTTTCTACAACCTTTGTTTGAAACATTTTCTCATATAATGCATTGTTTAAGAGATATCCTATATTTTTAGCTGCCACCACAACGCCACCTACCGACGATTATTGTTAACAATTGACGCTTAGTTAGTAACGCTCCTTTTTCTTTTGTTAACTGTTGGAGCTTAGTGGCTATATCCAATATTCGAAGACTATGGGTTGAGTTTAGTTTATTTCTGTTCTTTGTCAAGTCAAAAATTTTCTCGCAGTTTCTTAAAATATTTATTATTTATGTAACATATTTGGAATTTTTAGAAAAATTACAGGTATGGAGAAAGTCATGTAGTGGCCACATCAGATTTTTTACAAACGGGATGCCTTTTGAGTTAATTTATGCCTGCTACAAATGCACGTGCATTTATTATCTTTAATTTATATTGTTTTCATACGGCGTAATACAAACTAACAGAGAAAAACCTTTCTGAAATGAAAGATGTAGAACGCAAGGTATTTCGTGATCGAAGATCTTCTTATTCCACGAATTATACAACTCGACAAGAAAGTAAATGCCAAAATCAGCGCATTCAGTATCATAAAAAAATTACGATTTCAACCAATTACCATGCTCGCAGCAGTATATTAATGCGCAAACTAAAAATCTAACAGCACACGCCGCCAAAACCTTCACCAAGAAATGTTGACATGAAAGATTTGCATCTTTTATTAAAAAAAATAAACAAAAAATTGGAGACGTTATCAAAAATATATAACGGTTTAAAATGAAATTTAATTTTCCGCGAAAGGGTCGAGTATTTACTGAATGCTAAATCATTTACCGGACTAAATAAAGCGTAAAACATTTTTGGAATACAAAAGATTTGAATCGCCTTGGGAATGTACAAAGACCTCGGAAATTCAGAAAACCACTACGCTGATATACAAGGGAAAAATAAGAGATTCCCTCCTTGCGAGAAATTAAACGGAGTAATTAATTGGAGGTTACGAAAGGGAGTGGTGACAAAAACCGCTTGATTAATTCGAGAGAGAAAGAATCTTGGGGTGGGCGTTCTTTGAGTTTTGAGAAGAAAAGAATCTAGAGGGAAAAGTTAATTACGAAAATAGTTGCAAGTGGGTAAGATTGAATAATCAAGGAGCCACCACGAAATGAAATAAATGAACCGTTTCCTAAGGCTCGAACTTTTTTTAATTAACTCCAAAATGCGAAGAGAGTACGGAAGAGAACCTTATGTTCGTTTACGGTTACTGAAATTCGGATTTGAATTAATTGTAATTTGCGTTTTTAAGCGCCATTGTGTTACCATTTGTTAAAAATATCAATTGTGAAGTTAAAATGGAAATTGGTCGTTTACCATCGACCGTTTATTGCTAAATCGTTATGGGTGCCTTAAGACTGCATTAACGCAGATTAAACGAAAATTTAAATTAACCTCGTCGTTTCCAAAAAGCGAAATCCATTCGCTTTTAGGCAATTGTGCGCCTTTCCAAAGGACTCACCAAACAAGTTAGGAAAGTGTACAGTGTATCACAAATAGGCGCGTTTCGTGCGATGGAGTATTTGAAACTATACGATGTAATTGGACCGAACACACCATAAAACAGCAAAACACCACGACCCGATTGTATCTTTGTCTAATAAAAATTTCTTCTTCCCCCTTAGTTGGTGCATCTATAAACATTACGTAATTTTAATGACTAAATACTGCAAAACGATATATCAGAAATGATTCCAGGGAAATATTCAATTTATATTTAGTGATTTATTTTCTAATCAGTTTTAATCAACCGAACAATCGAAAATTACTTAAAACATACTTCACTTGAGTTCAGTAGTTGTAATATTTACGTTTATGTTCTTTTCTTCGCCGTAGAGGATACATTTCCTTCAGCTTAAAAAATCTGTCATGCACACGTAAGGAATTAAATTAAATTTGTAATTATAGCAGATCTTATTTACTTCATTAACCAATAAGATTATTTACGTCAACAACAATTAGGTAGCTCTCCATGAATTTTTCTATGTTCAAAGCGAATTACGACTTTCTTGTTCAATTTCCTTGATAACGGCTACTTCTACGATAAAAATGTATAGGAAAAGAAATACTCTACGTTACTAGCTCTACAAGTTTATTTGAAAACTGCTTTAATTTGACCAAACATTTACGAGATGTAACGGAAAGTTCATTTTTGTCACCAGTAAAGTGGTACCCCTGATTGGCTTAGGTAATTTATTTTCGTGATTTTCTTATTTTCTTTGATTGTGTCCTTAATATCAAATTTCATAAAAATCCATTCAGTAGAAGCCGAGAACGAACATGCGGACGGACGGACAAACCGACGCTAATAGGCGCTTATAATGGTAGCGAAACACGCCTAAAAATGGATTAATTTTTCATTCCCCATCTCATCTATGAAGTTAAGTTTCCAACGTCAAGGGATTAAGTTGACGACGATCCAAAGAGGCCGAGCAATAAATAATAGCTCACGGATTGACGGTGCAAGACGAGCACGACACTTACGGTTTTAGCAGAGGCAAGCGAAGCACTTCTTGAAACATACGACGGACCGAAAACTTACTGCAACCTCAGAAGTAAAGAAAGTACTCCTTTATACACCAAGTGGGAGATTTAAACTTACCTGAAAAGATAAAAAAACGAAAGATTTAGTACAAAAAACACCATCAAATAGCACGATATGAAAATTGATACTTTCACATACAAAGATTGAACCATAATATCTTAAATAAAAAAAACGAGTGATGTTTTCCGAAATTTACGTATAACCGAAAAATCACAATATGTAATTAAACAAGTTTAACAACATATAATCAAATTAATATACCGTCTAGGACAGAGAACTGTAGGAGAGTTTTAATCTTTTAGGAAAGCACGATACTCAAGAAAAAAACGGAGTTATGAGTCAAGGCGAAAATAAAATATCCCCGAGACCAAATTGATTGCGGAGGGGAATGGACTCGAACGAGTGCGCGAATCTAGTCCATCCTTGTATATTTTTTTCCATCTTCCAGAAATTGGGCAGTTACTCGGAAGAAGGGATAAATTTTTCCGAAATGGGATCCATTGCGTCACTCTTTTATTGCTCTCTGTAACGCACCAAATACTTTCATCCCGAGCCAAAATTTTCGAAGTAAACGGCTCTCCTCCGTTTACCAAGATAGGCAGAAAAATTAAATCTACCCACTATCATTTAGGTCTTTAAAAAAAGATAACGCGCGAGACATCATTTTCGTGTAGCAAGCGGGAGGATGAGGCTATGACTGAATTTAATATTCCAAAGTCGCGTTAATGTACAAAGAAAATGTTCGAAATTATTAGGCACGTAAAAATTAATTTAAATATGTGAGGAAATCATTGCAGCTGCCAAGTATATAATTCAAATATAGTATTTATTGCTGATTCAGTTATAAAGTAATTAAACGTTTTAAGAAAATAAACTGTAAAATTGCCTCAAAATCTTCCAAAATGATCCAGTAATACACTGATAATATATAGATATATGAACTCAGAACAAGTTTCAGACTATAAATACCTTGGAAGTATCATAACAAGAGAAGCAAAATGTACGGATGAGATCAGGACTAAAATAGGAAAAGCAAAAGAGGCTTTCAGAAGAAAGAAACACCTACTTACGGGGAATATAAGGAAAGATATCCGCAAGAAGTTCATACAATGCTTTGTATGAAGTAAAGGTTTGTACGGGGCAGAAACATGGACGCTACGGAAAAATGATATCAAATACTTGGAAAGCTTTGAAATGTGGACTTGGAGGAGAATGCTGAAGATAAAATGGACAGATAGGATGAAAAACGATGAAGTGCTACGAAGAGTAGGAGAGAAGCGAGTGATTATACTGATTATTAGAAAGGGGAAGGCAAACTGGGTTGGACATTACCTGAGAAGAGAGAGTATGATTAAAGACGTGTTAGAAGGAAAACTAGATGGAAAAAGGGAAAGAGGTAGGAAAAGGTTTCAGCTGATGGACGATTTGAAAGGGAAAGAGAGTTATCAAGATATGAAGAGGACAGCGGAAAATAGGAGTATATGGAGAACCAGGTTTAACCATGAATAATCACGGACCTGTCTACGGACAGACTACCTATGATGATGATGTACTCAGATCCGGAGGATGCACCCGTCTAGGGCGCAGCACAGTTGAGGGCGCGGCAAATGACAATTTAAAATTTGTGTAACGTTTCATATTATACGTAAAATATATTTTATATACATATTTTATTTTACCTATACATTATAAATAAACTAGTTTGAAAGATAACATTGTTTACTGTATACTTTTTATTAGGAGTGGGGCGTAATTTCCAAACCTTGCCTAAGTCTTGTCTTGTCCCGGCTCTGTATGTAGTGCAAATTTTTTACTTAATTTGGAAATTTGGTTGAAGACTTTTTTACGAAATGACTCTTTCGATATGCACACGCATACGTATAAAGAACACATAGGCCGAAAGGAATCCACAATAGATATTCAGACGGAAATGCCGTCACGTTAAAGAAAGAGGGGAACAGGAAGCGAGTGTTTATATGAATGTAATCAAACTTGAGCGAATTTGAGGAAAGAGAGACAGACAGACAGACAAACGACTTTATTAGGGCGAAATTGAGACTATGTAGTCCCTTCTTACATTTAACCCTTTCGTCATATAAGTAATTACAATATTTACAAAGGGGGAAATAGCGAGAAGGGAAGGATTTGAAAGAAGGGAATATAATATAGAGAAAAACGCAATCCATGGGAATGAACGGAAAAGTTCTCAATTGGGTCAAGGGGGGAGGATATTTTTTCAAGCAATGAGCGGGACAGGAATTCCGAAAAGGGGAAACGTTTATAGAAAAAAATCCCATCTCGAGATAAAAATATAATTTAGAAACTCTGCACATAAAGAGGCTCCATTTAAAATCGTTTCTCGTAGGTTCGCATATGGGGAATTTAATTGAAGTCATACCGCGGATCGATGCGACGTTTTCGCGTTTTTTCTTTAATAGAAAACGAATTAATGGCTTCACTTTAGCTTCCATCCGTCCGTCAGCCCATTGGCAGCTTATTAAAAATGAAATTTTAGCTGAACAAAAATATACGTATAAATGGAATGTACGGTGTGTGTGTGTGTGGGCTAAAGAGATGAGTTTAATAGTATTAAAATTCGATTTCAATCATGATTTCTCCATCTGCTGCGCACTTGCTGAAATTAGAATTGTAATTATAAGACCTACGACGACGATGATTACAGAATTTAATCCTTCTAGTTACTTACATGCATCTGACAAAAAGTGACTATGAAGTGAACCATTTGTAAAACTAATAGTCTTTAAACGAAACTATAGAAAATTCGAAGAAATCTTAGGAAAGCTTCCCAGTTAATTCCACAGTAGGCGTTCTACAGTATATAAAATTCACGAAAATCCATCTACCGAAATAGGTAAATCCGTAGCGTCAACAAGAGAGGAGCCAGTTCCCTACTTCTGCACCACTTCCCTCCTCTACCTCATCCTAGTCCATATCTTTCCCTTCACGACGTAAAGGTCATGAAAGTTCTTTGGGGGCAGTTCGTCGACCTTAACAATGTCGAAAAAATCGATAGCTTGGGCAAATATGCCGTAAGTGGGTTTCGAGCATATCCTTCCTTCACGTCGAATGAACGACGCCTGAAGTAATGAGAGCCGTGTGGAAAAAAATAACCGGCGAAGCGAATATACATGAAGTACAAACACGCGCCCGGTGAATATCCATCACGAGAGGACTCGAGTACTCCTCTCCGCGGGAAATGCATTCGCATCCATTTCCTTATTAACGGGACACATAAGGCACGCGCACGTACGCCTGCCTCCGCGTCCCAAATTTTCCGCCTTGGGAAAATGAACATCGAGGGATTAGGCACGGGTTGATAAGTCTCAATTTTCGACCTTATATCGTCGATCCCCTCAATTTTTTTGCAGTATCTTTTTTTCGATCCGTAGACCAGGAATTGGAAAATATTTAGAGGATAGGGTGAGGTTGAACGAGTCCCGATTCGTTTTCTCCAAAACTGGAGCCTTTTTTTTAATAAATCCAATTTTTCGAGAGAAATAATTGCAGTCTCATCGCAGTGGCGTCTTTCCGAGCGAATGAGCGATAGCAAATAACCCTCTTTTTGTTTCTAAACCCAACAAGTAAAAACTACTGCAAGTCGTATGATCCATCTCACGCAACAAGAGCGTTGTATTGAAAGTTATAAAAGTTAATATCTGGGTTCCTCTCGGCTCAGTCTAAACCCACGTACATAATCGAACTTGCTATATTTTCTTCTCGAGCATTTCAGCGAAGTGCCTACGTATGTTGGCATGGAATAAATTAAGAGTAATCTGTAAATTTCTATTTTAATACTCTTCAAAGAAGCCTCCATTTTGTGGAAAAAAAGACGGAAAATATTATGAGAAAATATAACTTGTACCTGTGTAGACGAATTTTAAATCAGAATAAATTCATAATTTTAATAGAGAGAAAACGCAGGACATTTTCCTGCTCATCAGAAAAAGTACGACACATTAACACGTCAGAAAGTGAATTTTCAATGATAAGACGAGGAAATTTCATTTTAGCAAAATTTTACCAAATATCCGTTGGGAATCGCTCGGCTATAATATTCCAAGGGAAACAGTAAAATTGGCGGAACATTACACTTCTCTTGTTCCTGTAAAAAAAACCCAAGAAATCTTTCGAACGTTCTACCTTTCTCATTGAATAGTTCGGACTTTTATGCCTTCCTTTGTCGTTTTACGAAAACGATAGGTAATGCGGAAAATTGGAAAGTAGCAGGCGATCGGATCCAAAAGGACGTGTAAAGTTTAAAGAAGTGAAATAAAGTAAGGGCGGGAAAAAAAATAGAAAAGCTTTCTGTCGTGATCCTATGAAACCAGAAGCGGGATGAGGTTAGAGTAAAAACAGAAGAGCGGAAAAAGAGGACGAACGAGATCGAAAAGAATGGACGAGAAAAGAAATCCTCTTGATCAAAAGAGGTTCGAACGAGTTGAATCTGTAAAAGGATTTGATAAATCCCTCAATCTCACGACCGTGAAAAAATAATGCGAAGAAAATCGGGAAACATGCCAAGGGTATACCGAAAATGGGTAATATGCAGCACCAAATTATAAGAGTAGACGAATAGCTTGCGTCACAACTTTATGGAAAGGTATAAATTAAGGAGAACAAATCCAAAATATTGAAGCCCTCCAAGAAGCAGGACAAACAGAAATAATAACGCGTATATAGTTTTTAAAATAAAAATTAGGGAAAATAAGCTCAAAAAACCGAAATGACGAGTCAATTCTCGTGGAATCCTGCGAAAATTTTGATTATTTGTAATAAACGCAAAAGGAGACGCGCGGGACATATCTGAATGAAACTTCTTTTGGGCCAAACCATAATCACAAACATCGTTCGAAAAAAACTTCGACGCGTCCAAACGTGAAGCTCAACCATGCGGACGTTAAAAAACAAAAACGAAACGAAAAAAAGCAACTCGGGAATACGGGATCATAAAAGCGATAAATGTCTGTATGCGTAAAAAAAATAAAAGTTAAAAAAAATTACGACTACCACTGAAGATTCGGTGGGAAGATTTAAAAAAAAAAACTCCCGACCATCCTAAAAAAATCGTGGAAACGTTATCCTCGGCGTCGGATCGATGAACGAACGAGGCGTAGGAAATATTCCAAGAAGACGCGAGAATGGCGATTGAAAAAGGAAGTTTCGCGATCGACGCCGGGAGATAAAAAAGGAAGGATAAAAGGAGAAAAATCATTCCGACGTTCTGGACAAGGCGAGGGATAAGACCCAGGTGTTCTCGACCCGGGCGAGAGGAGTAGGGGAATCTGGAAAATGAGGTTTTATGTTCAGGGCGTTGTTTCCGAGTGAGAGGAAGAGGGAAGGAAAAATGTGCGAAGCGTGGGCGATCGGGAGGAGAACGCGGAGAAGAGAGAGAAGGAAACGGGATAAGACGGAGAAAATAGATAGATAGATAAATGTCTTTATTTGGGCGAAATTTAGACCATAAATAATAATGACTGGGTAGACATGAACAGGCGACTAAGTAAACCTGAGTTTGTGGGGAAAAATGATCACAAGTATAAAATAAAACTAAGAAGGCAGAAAAGTAATGTATCTAAGTATTCATTTATAAATCGTGGGGTGTGGGAAAGGAATACGTTACCTGCTGAAGAACTCTTCCAACCCTTACCCAGAAATGTTAAAACTTTTAAATCTAGAGTTAAAAATATTAATGTAAACGATATTCATTACTTTTAGTATTACTATGCAACCATATTTTAAGACAAATTATTAACGAGGGAGCTGGAGGAAGTAGATGGATTGCTTGGTAGGGTGAGGTACAGTGGGGACTTCGAGGGCCCCGTGACCGCTACGGTAGCTGTGAAGGCCTTCCAAGAACCTCTAAAACTCTAAGCTCCTGATATGAAAGATTCTTGGATAGAATATTGTAACTAGTATGTGAATTGTAAATATAATTTTAATGTGTTTATAGGTTAAACTTTTGTAACTTTGCCACCGGGCCAGGTGCCCAATTGCATTGTAAATATATATAAGAATATAATAATAATAATACAGGCCACTCTTACATTTAACCCATCGTCTATGTTAAATTGTATTAAAAAAAGTATAATAACATCAAAACTATTTAGATAATAACATACTAAATACAGACAGTGCGAAATAGGTAGGTACATATTCAGGAAAACTTCTAAGAAAGACATGGTGTTTGTGGGAAAAACCTAGGAAGGACCTGCCTTGACCAACCTAGTAAAAAAAAGAGGGATATTTTGGAAGAGTTTAAGGCATCCGTAAAGAAAGACGAAAGAATGAAAGAAACCTTCCGCGAAAGAAAGGTTGAGACTTTAAGGTTGGAGGTGGGATGGAAAGGAAAAGAAGAGCTGGGGGATAAAAAACACTCGGATTCGACACGGAACGTTTTCACGGCTTTGCCAAAATGAAAAGACGTTTTCTACGGAGATTCGGTAACTTTCTTTGTGCTCTCTTTAAGATTCGAAAGGTTGGTTTATTTTGTCAAATAAAAGATCCGTGAAAATTTTAATTTGCATTCATGCTTCATCCCGATACACGGTATGTAGACAGAATCATGCATGTAGCATAATGGCTGCATATGTATTCTAACAACATGAGATGAAATGAAAGGCTCGAGATATTCCCCAAGTGAATTTTGTCCAACTTTTCTCTATTTGCCCTGAAAAACTGTGCCAAAAGGGCTAAAGCGGGAAAACGTAATCATATATACGAAGACACTGTTAACTCTAACGGCATTTGTCTAAAAAAACGCATTTTTTCCAATTCTGCCTCGATATTCAAGTTTTAAATTACTGAAACTGATACAAAAAACTTTCATCTATGACGCCAATGGATACATTTGGAATAATCTACGGCTTTATTTGCTTAAACTCAGACTCAAATAGGTTTCAAAACAAATGATCCAATTTATGCTTGCGACACACGGAATCGAATGGCATAGCGCCTGAGATTTCAATCGAACGAATCGGGCCCCGCTTTCAATTGAAAATAAAAATGAAGGAATGGCGGTTTTGATGTTTACTCTCACTTTTTTCTCTACATTCTAATCCAACACCCAATAAGTCGAAAACAGGGCTTTTTTCCAGTTTTTTGCTCTCGTAAATAGCATTCAACTTCAAAAGCACGATTGTTTTCAAAACTCGATAAAACTGACTAAACCTCTCCCTCGAAACACCGAAATCAAAGCATCCTTCCGCAAACTCGCTTTTCCGTGCTTTATGACACGAAACTTTTGAGCAAAACGATATCAAACTCCCATCCGAAATTTCCGCATCGCTTAACCCTCTCTCTCTGCCCTCCCACCTTTCCTAAAACCGCTTGAAAATACCTCTCATTTTACACCAAACGCAAAATCTCCGAAAACAACGAAACAACCGAAATTTTTATTTATTTATTTATGTATTTTATTTATTTATTTATTTATACTAGCTCATAAACAGCCGTTAACGACCTTTTACAACGAGCGTAATAACGTTAACAAAGAGGAACACAAACGACCATGCCCTCGAACCCGCGACCCTAGCATTGGGAGCAAGACACGCTAACCACCACTCTACCAGGGTTCCCCATCACAACGTACAAACAAGCTGCCCTTTGTTTCCTGCATTTTTCATACGAAAAAGTCAACCCCCGAAAGTGTCGACTTCCTCTCCGCTTCCTTCCTCTCTTAGGATTTCCTTTTACTCTCTCCACTCGTCCTGTTTTGGAAGTCCCTTCCGGATTAGCTACATTCCTCTCTCATTCCACTGTCCTTTCAATTACCGTCTCTTTTCATTTCTATACATATTCTCATTGTTGGAACTTAATATGCATAAGCGTGACGCTAAAATGTAATTTTTAAATTAGTTAGAATTAAGAAGATGCAAAAAGGGGAGCTAGACATTTGCAGGACCAAAAGACTTGTCCAATTTATTGTATTCAATCATCCGCGATCTCAATAATATTTCAAAACAGGTTCACCATGCAAAATATGGAAGTATTGTCCACCAAATACAAATTATCCTTTTACGGCGCACTTAGGGGCCTAATTTCGGGGCGCCCGCAAAATTAGAAAATTAAAGTTCGGATTTATGAATTTCATGAGCATCTCAATAAAATGGAGTGAATTAAAAATATACGATGACTCATAATTTACCTTTTATAAATTTACGTTTCCTTTTGATGTTTATTTAAAAATATAATTTTGCTGCATTTAGTTTTTTATTTACCTTTTTCTCTTTTTTCCTCTCTATACATACAAATTTTCGAGGACAATAGTTTATAATTTATTATTTCTGAAAAACTATGCCTCTCAATAAGCTATGAAAAGGTAACGGTTTCACTAAAATTTTCTTATAGCTATTGGAGAAACACACTTTGTCGATTTCATTTCCATTCATAAGGTAAGTTTGATAATACTAATACTTTGAACTGAGCACTCTCCGTTTTCCTTCCTGAATCACATTTTGTTTCCAAAGAACCCTTACTTCCTTCTCCTCCCTCTAAATACCAATTGATCCTCCACAGTATATAACCTGACTTCTACCCCGTACTTTTACCAAGTCTGCATTCTTATTTCCTTCCTATATTGCGTTTTGTTTCACATACCACACATCGAAACAATCCCGTCCCTCCATAAGCATTTCTTCTTCTCCTTATCTTCGTCCCATATATCTCTCCTCTTCTTCCCCTTCCTCCCATCCCTCCGTTCTCCTCTCCTCCCAGTCACACTCCGTCTCGCATTCCTCGGCTCTTGTTCTCTCGGCCGTTTTCTCCTCTCCTCTTCCTCTCCTCCCACCCCCCTCTCTTTCTCTCGACGTCTTCATCTACTCTTTCTCATCCATACCCCGCCATTCCATAATCCCTCCTCCACGTGTTACAACTCTTACACTCCGACCGTCAACATGCTCCTACACATCTCCACCCTAGAGCC
This sequence comes from Tanypteryx hageni, assembly GCA_028673005.1. NCBI lineage: Eukaryota > Metazoa > Arthropoda > Insecta > Odonata > Petaluridae > Tanypteryx > Tanypteryx hageni. Next base: position 53,767,989 of record CM054118.1, on the reverse strand, counting down.
TCCTCCTCCCTCTCTCCCCCTACACGCATCTCTCCCCTCCCACTCCATTCGCGCTCTTTCGGAGCCAACAAAAAAAAACCATTCCTATTCCCCGCCAAAAAGCAACCCCGTTTTTCTACACCATCCCTCCCAGCTCCCGTCCCTTTGAATGGTTCCTCCTTCCCTCGAAAACCTCCCTTCTTTCTCTCCCCTTCTCTTTTCGGAATGGAAGCAAAGATCAATAGCGGTCAACGAAAACCCCGGGCAACGCTACGCTGCCAGCGTTGAGGGGTGCAAAAGAGGTTTGTGTGGAAGAGAGGAGGAGAGAGGGAGAGAGGAAGGCCAGGATGTTAGGCGCCCCCGAAATCCACAGGATGGAAAGGGTTATCCCGTGAGAGTCGAGGGACGGAGGTTTGGGGGAAGTGGACGGGAGGAGGGTCGGATGGTCTCCGGTTCGTGAGGAGGATAGAGAAAGAGGGAGGGGATAGAGAGGAGGTGGGAGGAGGAACGGGTGTAGAAGGGAGAGGGGAGGAAGAAGGGTTGAAGGATGAATTAAGGTCGATTTTCTCTGTTTGATCGCAGACCCGTGTTTCGCGTTCTACCCCTCTGGGGAGAAAGTTTGCGGTGAAATCTCCGGGTTGCCTACAATCGCCTGATAAACATGTTAATGTCGGAAGGATCGTCCGTACCCTTGTCTAGTTCTAACCACGTTTTCGATTAATTTGTGTAATTTCTTCGCTCTCTCTCTCTCTCTAAAACTTCTTTTCGGTTATTTTTGGTAAGTTTGAGAAAACCTTACACCATTATCGGGATACAACCTTCCCCATTTATTCTTTCGTTCTTGGATGAAATAACTAAAGAGGATGAAAATATGTTGACTAAAAGATGATCAATTTCGTAATAATACCCTCCCGGTTGAAAGCAACCGACTAACGACTACACATGTTCATGTTGACGAATATTTCACCAGCTACCCTTTAAGGGCAAGGAGCCATAGGTTCGGTTCGACCCGAGAAATCTAAGAAGAAGAAAAAAGAAAACAGGACAAAACATTTCGGGATCTCTCTCTCTCCTCTCCTATCGAATTTCGATCAATCAATTTTAACCACTTTACGGTCTTTTATGAGGGTAGATTTGTGAGGGGGAGAGAGAAGGGAACAAAAGCGTCGAGGGAGCGGCAGAAGATAAGGATAAGTATTAGACTTTCTATTCGCTTGTTCCAGAAAATGCATCTCGCAAAACGGGATCTTTATCTGAACTCAATGAATCAATTTTAAGCAAACATATTCTTTAAAAAAAGAGAAGTTTATGAATAGGTTAAAATTAGCGATGTCCCCAATGGAGAAATATACTGCAGGTATATGGGAAAATAAAACATTTTTTCCTAGGTCAAATAATGTGGAAAGCTTCTAAAAAGCTGGAAGAAAATTATGGAAACGATCATAGGTTTGGATCTCAACTGCTATCAGGATTGGGAATAGTATACGCCATTAAATATTAAGATACAAGCGTTCTAATATTAATATTGTTGAGTATATTTATGGTTATTTTCAACGGAATTATTACTATACATATCGCTGCTACTGAGCAATAATATTTGGAAAAAATTAATAATATAAAAAATGACAAAACGTATTATTAATTCAAAAATGAATTATGGAACTCGGATCGCAGCTTGTATAAAATAATTAAAATAGCAGCTATGGCAACGAGAGTTACATTTTCTTAATTATTCGACAACGAGGGTAATTAGCCGTCAAAAGCATGGCGGGAAAATATTAATTCAATTAAACCTCAGTAAATTTGTTTTTATAATTTTGTTTTTGATTTGGATAATTTTATCATTCAGAGTCTTCCCTCCCCATCCTTCTACATTAACTCCATCCAATTAAACCTATTGAACCTTATCCCTTCCCAATCCACCCTCCTTCCAAATAAAAGGCTACATTTATTTCATGATAACTAAACCTAAAAACAGAAAATTTAAACGCTCCCTTTCATTATTTGAATCATTAAAAAAAACTCTAACGGAAAAATCTTTCCATTCTCTGTATCTTACGCTAAGTTTCAATTACATTACACAACTACCGATCTGCAAGTTGTTGTCCTTTTTCCAACAACGCTGTTATGTAACAAAGCCAGAATTAGTCGTATTAAACTACAAAACTGTATCTAAAAAAATTGAAATTTTCTTTTTGTACTTAAATGTAATTAGTATATGTTGATTTTTATTTTAAACATAATAATAATAATATAAACATGTCATATTTTACGTATTGAGTTTATCTTGAATGGACTCCAATAGTTAAATTCACTAAAAATTAATATTCTTAGATAGATGAAAGTATAGAATACTTAATTTGACATATTGCACAATTTTTGCATTACTTTTTATTGATATTATGTTCATATAAATATCAGCATTTTAAGTTACAGGAGTCGAAATTTTTTTCTTGTATAATTTAAAATATAAGCATAGATTTCAAGTAAACAACCCTCTCATTTATACCTTTATAAGGCAGAAGATAGACTAAAGTTATTATATAATACATTGATTACTACCACAAAAAACGGAACGAAAGAGATAAAAAATACACTGCTCTAGCTATCGCTTTCTTTTTTAAAACGTAGTATTAAAAGAGAGAAATACGGAAGGAGGATGCGAAGTCATTCGAACGACGCCCATTTGGGTAAGGGGAAACCGTCGCGGGAACGATAAGGAGAAGGAAGATAGCATAAAAAATACACACACATATCCACCTCCCTCTCCAAGATTATTTCCTTTCAGAAATCTCGTTTCGCGAAAGAAAAAATATTTCTGTAGGTACACAAAAACCGAGACCGCGGCGAGAGGAAACCGGAAAGGCAAATAAAAAAACGAAGAAGAAATGGAGAAACGAGAAGGAAATTGCGCCATTAAAAAGCGACCGCGGATAGAAAAAAAATGAAAAAATACTGAAATTTACTCAATTTCTGCCGAATTATCCACTATAAAAAAGCGGAGATTCGCGAATTTTTTTATGTAATGCCCCATAACTCGCGCGTGCGCCCGCTACGGCCGCAGCCCCCTTTTCCTTCGCGTGACTCGGATAAAATCGCTTACTCCGTTAGAGTCGGCTGAATAAGAAAAACGTAAAAAATAAATAAAGGCCGGGTTCATTTGTTTTTATTATTTCTGCGGTGGAAGGCCTGGAAGCGGGACGGGTAGGGCCGATGAGGTACGCGAGGGATGAACGGAAGTTCTTCCCTGAGAGAGAGAGAAAGACACAGGAAGAGGAGGAATAAGTAACGAGACGCCTCGGAATGAAATTGAACAGTCGGAAAGAAAACGGAGCAGAGGTGAAGAGAAAGAGAGTATGAAAAAGGAGGCATGAGGCATGAATGGGTTGGGAGGCGACGCGAGCCAGTGCAACTTTTCTACCTGAATGGGACGGCTTTTTATCTCGAAAAAACGACGCCGTACAAGCAATGAGGAAAGCCATTTAGCGACGGCAGCAAAACAGATTTCGAAAATTCAGAAGGGAAATTTAAAGGAAAGCATAAATAACTAACGAACCGAGTTCCTTTACCGCACTTGAGTTTTTATATTAGATATCAAATATAAAGGTGATATATACGAATATGTGTGCATCCAACAACACCAACTGAAAACGTATTATGAAATTCAATACAAACTAGGGTCCCTGCCCCTACGCGCGTCAACCTCGTCCTCGGCTTGCTCCGAAGAACTGGGCGCTGCGCGCCTCATTTATTCTCGCTAATAAGAAAATAATATTTCGAAACTGCCCTTATCAAGGCTCAAGTTTTTTCTTCGATGCACCGTTTCCAAAATATAAAGTTATAAATATTTTAAACGGCAGCCATTTTGTTTCAGGATGGTGGATAAAAACGAAAAGCTTTCTTGGGGTCTCCTAGTTTGTATAAATAAAATATCGTTTACCGCATTTTCTACCACGAACAGCTCTTGAAATACAGAGGGGGGCATAGGTACGGACACTTGGAAATTTATATATAGGATTTTATCCGGAGTAAAACCAACACGATAAATATCCCATGTCTTTTCAAAAGATTTCCTTGAGATTGACATTTTCAAGACCAAATATAATGATGGTGTACGGATTAATGCAGCTAAAGCTTCAATTCTCCAAATAATGCCTTCCCGGTGACGCAGATTCAAAGAGCAAAGCGGGGGAATACGCAAAGGGGAAACCGAGAAAGATCAATAAATAAAAGAAAAACGATAAATGGATTAACGAAGTTCGGCATAAATTACGCGTGAACAAAACGAGCAATGTTTGTAGATTCAAATTACCAGCACAACTCGGGGGAGGAAGCGAGGATGAATGCAAAGGAACGAAAGAGATGACAAAAAGAAAATCGAAAATATTCGCTGATACAAGTTTTCGAAAAAAGATGGCGCTGATACGATGGTGAGCAAGGCGGAAAATAATATAAAGAATGGGTTAATGCGTAAAGGATTCATTTAAGGGGATCTCCCCCAACATCCAAAGAAAGCACCATCCCAAACCCCCCCACACCAACAGAAACGCTCCGACCAAAATAACGAAAAATTAAATAAAAGAAAAAAGATACTCAACAATCGCAGCTCCTAACCGCCCACCCTAAACAACCGAAATGGGTCAGGAAAAAAGCATATTTCTCTCCCTCTCTCGGGCAAAACTGATCCACATTTAATGACCTAGTTCCATCCCTTCACAAAGCCATCGTACCGCATAGCTGCCCGGATTTATTTATTTTTCTAACGGTATCCGAAACAATATTTAGAACGTGTCGGTTTGCCAAGGCTTGGTTGAAGCGACTGGTATTTGCCTGGAATGCATGAAATCTGTCATTGGATATTGATCATTCTCGTTTTGTGTGCCTGCGTGCGGGAGTGTTCCTCCCGTTCGTTTGGTCAGCCAAAAGAGAGAGCGAGTGGGAGAGAGGGCGAGAAAGAGAGAGAGTGCGAGAGTGTGTGAGAGGGAGGGAGAGAGGCGGCCGAAAGTCTCGGAACCGATAGGAAATGGGAAGGATGGAGGTAGAAATTTCCATTCGCAGTTTGCGAATGCCCAAATCCTCCTGCTTCGTTAGCGACAGATAACCACGGCATTTCTGTATTCCCTTCTGTTTTCGATCACGACAGAAGGAAGGTTTATTCGGAAAGGGAGAGAGAAAATAAAAATGCTAGTGTCTTCGATCGGATATTCATTAGAAAAAAATTGGATTACGACCAAATAAATTGAGATGTCATTATGTTGCATTACATATAAATGAGTTTAGATGGACGTGTGATTTTTTTTTGTAAAAGGGTTCATATTTACGCTGTGTGGTTTCAAAAATTATAATTACAACTTTGATTAAAAGGAACGTTTCATTAATAAACCAAAACTTTACCTGAAATATATCGGCGTTTACTGTTCTTTGCGTCCTCGTCTCCTATTCTCAATAAAACATTTCCTTCTTTTCATGAGTTCCCAGGAAAGGAAATATCCGATGCGACATTTCGACAAAAAGCTAGATGTTTCTCCGAGCCTTTGATGTCGAAAAACGGTTTCTTTTGAGTATCCATTGAATGTGACGGTAAAATTTTCTGCAGGCGTCAGTAACCAGGATTTCCAAAAGTGGCGTTTAACGTCGGAAGGAAGCAAGCGGGGAGAGGAGGGAGGACCAAGAAAGCTATGCGTTTGAATCCGCCCCAGGCAACGATATCGGAAGATCTAAAGATACCTGTTTGAGCAATCGACTGTGCGGGATGAAGTGAAGAATAAACAACCCAGAGGGAGGAGGTTGAGTACTATAAAGGAGCTCCATTAGGAATGGCTGCAGGAAATTGTGAGTATATTTAAACAATAGTAATAAAATATGTAACGTTTGACGTATTCTTAATATTGATGTGGCTATAGCTGATTTGCACAATGTTTGGTACGTAAGGGATTTTACAGATTTATTTGGACTATTTTATATCCCTAAAAATTATGTCCTCCGGTTAATAATTAATGAAGTTTATAATAATAGCCATAGATAAAAGAGCATATAAAAGAATCACAAACATAAAAATAGAGAAAATCCAAACTTATGAGGCGTCAATAAGAGTAAGGCGTTTGAAATAAAACATTTTATTATATAGATTTCCGAAATTACGTAAACATTCTACGTGAAATTACATATTAAATATTTTTTTTAAGAATAGATAGTAATACAAAAAGTTAAATGAGTGATATAACTCCTACTTCAGAAATTCTGAGTGCATGTTGCGTACCTTTGATAGGATTGATGTCGTTGGGAAAAATTTGTAGATAGAAAGTTTCTCTAACATAAGAAAAACTGTAACTAAGCAACCGCCTATGATAAGTCGCCCAAGATATTATGTATTCAGATCATTGCTTTCTTTTACATGAAAACGTCGCCACAGAATATTTAATAAATAAAAACGCGTTCCAACAGCATGCAAGCCACTACAAAAAAACCGTTAATGCCAAGAAACAGAGAGGGTAGGAAAGATTATCATAACTAGAAACGTATCATAAAATCACAAAAAAATAAATGCTTTGAAATCTACGCAGACAGAAAGATAGACGTATTGCGCCGATAATCTTTAAAACGATCAATTAAGATTAGGGCGAAAGGAAATTAAGGATGCCGGCAGGAGGAAATGAAATTGAATCCAATTCTGGAAAACGAAATTGCCGTGTTTTCTCGGATGATTCCAATTTTCGAGGGCTCTCGTCCAGAAGACGAAACATAACAACTTTTGAGGAGAGTGACTTCTGAGAGGCGAGGAAACCAACGAACGAAGAGAAGAGGGGGGTGGAGGGGATGAGAAGATGAGGGAGAGGGAAGGGGCAGATGGCGCAATGGAGAGTAAATATACGGGTCTCGAGAGGGAATTCAATGTTACCTTTTTTACAAAAGAAGGTTAATTAAGAAACCTTTTTGGCTAATGTTTTGAGAGGAAGAGAGAATTGGAACGATGGAAAAGCAGTGGGCGTGGAATGAGAGAGATCAACAACAAACTGGTCGGAATTTAAAATTGACTTAGGCAAATGCGGAACGCTACGCCGTAATTGTAACACGAGGCTCATTACTTCGACGCATAAAAAAAGGTTGTGGATGACGTCCTCGCTCTGACAGCGGCTGTTTTTCTTCTAGCGAACTCGTTTAAGTGGATACCTCCATGTACATATTATGTTCCCCAAGTTGGAATACACCAACTAAAATATCCTTATCCTCAATCTTATGCAACCACTCGAACTCCTGAGGACGGACTACATTTGCAATAGGCAACTGATTGTAGGGCGTTTCACGTCGTCCGTGCTCTACATGTTCTTATGGGAGAATCGCTATCCCATGTTATTTACCTATACTGCTAATTCTCGACGTTGCCAACTCGTGCAAAATCCAGATTTTCGTCGTTTTTAGCATAATTACTCACTCACACACCTAACGAAGGATTGGAAATAAACAAAATGAGTAATAAAATAAACAAAATACTTTTAAAACTGAAAAATCGCCGTTTTTTCATGGTTAAACAATAGTTCCCGCGTTTTCATCGAAACTTCCAAGTTTCTTCCGCCGCATTCATATTTGAACGGCCAAATCTCGCAGTCTATTCGCTGAAACCACGCGACAAATTTTCTGTAGCTTTCGCAAGTGTTTTATTGGCCGCACATGCCATTAAAAGGAAGATGTAAAGAAATTCGTTGTTGTTAAAAATTAAATAAAATCGAACGAGGCACTCACATTCTGCATCAGTGCACGAAATTTTCACTCTCTAGCTAACTTACGCATTATTAGGAACAGGTGGGTAGTATACGTGAATAAAATGGTGAGAAAAGATTAAAGTTATTTTTGTTAGTGGAATGAACTCAATATCTTCATTTGCTTTCGAGATATGGAATTTTACTTTTGAGCGCGAGAAACTTCTGCCGCCTCGTCGGAACTTTTTCGCGTTTACGAGGTAAAGAAATTAAACGAAGGATTTTCTTGTATATAAAATTTACAAATACAAACTTGTATGAACTTTAATATTATAAATAATAATTATTAAATATTATTAAAAACAACTTGCGAGTATATTATCCGTTGAGATCGTTGACCCAATTAAATTAAAACTTTTTAGGTTTGATGCGATTTGGAGGTCACATGCCAATTTTAAAAAATCACCAAGTTTTTAGCAATCGCGAAACGCAAACTCCCGATCGAACTACTCAAAAATATAACACCCAAAATTGCCGAAACATATACTATTCGTATATTTTGATATACAGAAGCCGTGGCGTGATTTGCCTTACGGAAAAAACATTCAACATCTAACAGCCACAATGTCAACGCTATCTCTTTTTAATTTCGCCAGTTCATTCCGAAGGTAAGATCGACGATATAAGGGATATAAGGGATGAAAAGAGATATTCAGAAAGTTTTAAAAATTGAGAGAACGCCGATATGAAAGAAACGAAATAAAGGTAAGGTCGGGGGAGAGAGAAAGGGTTGGGGAAAGGCGAGAGGAAAAGAGGTAAGTTTACGAGCAACGTTGCGTAACGTCCCAGAAGGAACAAATGGAAAGCTGGGAGAGAAAAAGAGAGAAAAGTGACACATGAATAAGTGAGTGGGCTAAAAAAAGAAAGGATACGTGTGCAACTTTGATGGCTGTGTTGTGCGGGAGTTGAGTAGGAAGAAGATAAGTAAAGGAGTTTTTAAAGCAACTTTCATATTAAGTTGACTTCCCCTACACACACACATATACATGTATGCATACATACATACATACATTCACACACTCATACACACATACATGCATATATTATACACACACATGTCGTAGTTTCCTAAAGTAATACTGTAACCAACTTTGAGAGTAGAAAATAATACCTCCATATTATATATAATATTATTACTTTCATTAATGCAATTAACATCATTCACACGCAGATGATTATTTCCGATACGATTGACGCCATCAATGGTGGAACGCATGAGAAGGGAGTTTCTGTCGCTCCTTGATTTGTTTCCTGTTTCACCTTTCACGATGAAACTTTGATGGGGTGCGGGCTAGGAACTCGGGAGGAATAGATGAACAGATAAGAGGTGAATAGGAGAAAGACAGATGGAGATTGGTAAAGGAATAGGACGCGAGTAGATTGGTGAATGGATAAGAGAGAAAGAGAGAGAGGATATAGAAACTTACGGTCGAGAGAAAGAGAGGGTGTGTTTGTGGGTTGGAAGTGTGGAAAGGGGGAGATAGGATTGCGTACATAGGAAATTGAGTCGACCGGGGGAGTTCACAAGAGAGAAGGAATGGTAGGCAAGATCATAGGGAGAAAATATGAAGACAGAAAACGACTCAGGAAGAATATTGCAAAAAAACGTCGAAGAAAGAGAAGAAAAGAACTCCGAAAGAGATTCCTAAAAATAATAAAAAGCGCCGACAACGCGAAGTTGCAGCCGCCGACTTTAATGAAGCAATCGGCTGGAGAAGTCTGCTCTCAAAAAAATAACATCTTTTTAACCCGCTACCGCACCGTTCGAAGCATGTTTTTCGACCGTTTAATCACTACGATCGATGTGATTAGAAAAATATACAGAGAGAAATGAAACCGCAAGTTTATTCACGCGACCGAAGAAATCTAATCTTCGGTTACACGTGGAGACAGGAAAATCGCATTTCGCCTCCCTTCTTATCTTGCGTAAAAAAATAAACTTCAATTTAGCGTGAAGCTTTCATTGGTCCATAAGAGAGAAAGAAAACGATGGGAGGTTGTTTCTTCCACCTGCCTCATTGGAAGAGAGCGACCGGAAAAGCATGACAGATACCATCAATAAATGTGCTCCGACTCTTGCAAGAGTTAGCGTAAAAATAAACACGAGTCTGCAAAACCAGATAATTTTACGCTCTTTCCTCCCTTTTCACGCAGGCAATAAACAAATTATACGGAACAGCATTTTTTTAAAGGAGAAAAATTGCCCAAGAAATACATGTGATCTATATTTTAAATAAGCAAAAGAGGAAACATACATGTGGAAGGCCGCGCGTCTCCAAGCATTTCTCTCCCTTCTACACTTCCAAACTCACGAAATGGAGTTGATCATAAATATACTAGAAATGTATAAATATGAAAAGGGGAATGGATAAACGAGATGAAACGGGAAGGGAGACGGACATGAGAACAGAGAGAATTCCGTTTGATGGAGATATGAAAAGGATGGGCTGCATTTGATTTGATAGAGAATACAGGGCAGTAATAGAAATCGATATCGTACGCTTGGATATGAATGGCGGAAAGCTTCAAGTTCTACAGCAGTAGTTTCCAAAGTTTTTGTAGGCGCGGCACCCTTTCAAAGATAAAACAGAATGCCTCGGTACCCCAGCCTTGAACCAAGGTTTCTACCTGCTTACGAGTATTACAACCATACATGCCAGTATTACAATCATTAGACATATCCATTTGTTGGTTCCACACCATAACAAGTTTTTCAGTGAAAAAATAATACCCTAATTACCTATAAACACATCAAAATCGTTGATATATTTACTAAACTAAATTTTTCGCGGCGCCCCTAAAAATCAGCTGCACCCAGTTTCGGAACGATTCTTCTAAAGTAAAGAGTGCGAACATATTTGTTCATTTAAATTTCCTCGATCTGACTGTATTTGGGGAGGTAAATGGCTGCTGAAAAATCTCAACTGTTCAAAAATGTAAATAAATATGTTTATCAGAAAATGGGCTTTTTACGCAAGCTTAAATCCGGAAAAACTCGGTTTCAAAGAAAGCTGCTCACAACGTAGAGAATAGCCAAACTGCTAATGGCATCTGTGTTCGTCTATTGTTACACGCACTCATTTGTTTGCTAGACAGAGACATTAACAAATCAATCTTCGTTTACGCAGGTACAATTTTGCTAGAGAAGAAATGAGTAAATTTTAAGATAATATTTAAAGGGGGAATAAACACCTCAATGCAAGGTGGTATCAGAACACGGTATGGAAAACTTTGTCAGGCGTATGAAAATAGCTAATGAATTAATTACATACAAGAGATTTTCATCGTCTGCATTCATGAGATTCCTTTGAAAGTTTGATACAATTTCCGCAATAATTTTTACGCAGAATAATCATTCTTCATGCAAATGATGATTTGGCTGGGCGAATCAACTCGTCATCTCTGACGGAGTGGTTAACTGAAAATGGGAATACAAAGGCATAAGGCGATTTCCAAGGGATTATAAAACAGAGGCTCTCAAATGAGTGCAAATTTTCGTTCCTTTCAACGATTTCGCCGTTTAACCGACGGGAAAATTCGAAGTTAATGAACCTCCCGGCGAGGAGTTATATCGTACATTCGCTCCTGACATAATATCTCGTTTGATCAGCGTTCGACTTTCGTTTCGATACGCGTAATACGATTCCCGCAGTCACGTGCGCACGCATCAAACGCGTTACCCTATACCAGGGGTCGGGAACGTTTTCCCGTTGAGTGCCATTTTTACCGATATTCACTATCTTTCGCACTATTCGCGTGCCACCCTTCATATAATTTTGTCGAGAACGCTTACAAAAAGGTGATATATATGTTATAATGACATAATGCGGCATAATTAAAATACGAAAGGCTAGTGAAGTCAAAGTAAAATTCTTTTAAATACTTACTTAAATACATATTTTTGTAGTTCTTCTCTGAAATATCGCGCCACGTAAAAAATCTCTTCGCGCGCCATCTTTTGGCCATTGATTGCCAACGCCTACCCTATACCATCGACCGCCGTAAAAGACGCATCGTTTCGATTAAGGCCGATCCACACAGTTTTTTTTAGCTTTAGCGTTTAACATGTCCATTCACTTGAAAAAAAAGGAGATTCTCGATACAAAAAAAGACTCCTCATTCTCAAAAATTCCTTAAATCGCTGTTCATTTTGTAATTTCCGGGGGCAGTTGGAAACTCAACTGCAAGGACAACACTCACTCTTTCTATCTCTCATTCTTTCTTCAAGCGATAAAGTTGCAAAAAGAAAGAACAAGAAGTCCAAACCAGGACTAATGCAGGCTGGTTTCCCAAAGTCTACGATCCGAATTGATTACTTATATTGACAGGAAATGTTTCAGTATGTGTTACTCATTCCAACATACCATAAATACCATTTGTAATTCATAGTTTATCAACGATAGAGAAAAATTGGAAAACAAATAAATAGAGCGTTATCAGGTTTAAAATACTAAAAGCAATCAAAATCTCTTTATTATATTATAAGTATTTTGAATTTGTTTTAAATGAACGAATTTAATAAATGTTACTGTTTATGCGCTAATATGTATGGATCAGCTGTCCACTGTTGAAGGGTAGTCGAGTGGAAAAGATAATAACCTATTTGTTCACTCGTCTGTGTTCAGCCGAGTTCGGTAATTATCGTCTCCATGACAACAATTCAATAAAATGCAATGTAAAACGCAAAAACGCTGTTTCTGTAGAAATTCAAGAAAATACGAACATTTATCAAAATTCTGTGATGAGAATTAGTCTATATTCTTTTCCCCTTAGAACAGTACAAACCTCGCTCCGATATCACAATTTTAAGATATTTTAAAGTATTAAAGAAACATCTCTGCACGATGGATTTACGACTTCCTATGTAAAACAAATAGGAAAAAACGTTCCTGGAATCGAACCCGGGACTTAAATCTTCGCCAAATAAAATATAGCCCGGAGGTGGACCCTGGCAGCACGATCCTCATACCAAGTTTCATGAAAATTGGTCCACTAATGCAAAAGTTGTTAGTAGGGGACACACACATACATACAATTATTATTATTGTAGCAGTATTTCGTGTCCCTAGAAAAAGTAACGGTACCGTAAGAAAAACAAGAAAAGTGACATAAATAATAGGGAAAAATCATTAAAAGCTTATAATAATGTTGTGCATAGGAGTATTTATAAGTATATGTATGTGTGGCAATATATGTATGTATGTATGTACACCTCCACCAAACGTCTTTCAGCTTTAATAGCAGCAAACAGAGACAAAGAAATAATTAAAATTCGTAGATTAACGTAAGAATGATTCTTTACAGAGTCTGAAAATGATTTTTGCTCTTTCATCCCGAGGGACGAAAGTGAAAGTATGAGAGATAGAATGCCCGAAGAAGTTGGAGCGGAACGTAAAGGCACTTAAAACTCCTTTACATTTCATTCCATAAAGCTTCACGCTTGCCTCGACGAAAGAAAAACTTTCTTTAATGGCCCGCTGCTTTCGAAGCTCAGTTTTAACGCAAAATGCGAAGCTCTCAGCCTAGTTGCCTTGCAGAGCACGTTATTAATGACACCGCCTAGGACGAGTGAAATTGCGTCGGCGCTGTTATCCTGCCAGAGTCGTAATATAAATGTCCAAAATGTAACAAAATACGGTGACAATAATTAATTGGCATGCTCTTACTCAAACAAGAACAACAATACCTCTGCTTTGGAACAATCTACGTCTCTCAAATTAATCCGTGAGGAATACTATTCGTTCATTCCAAGGGAAAGTTTCGGCAATATTCCCTTATAAAATATGTAAATGGAGCACTTCTTAGATCCCGACAATAAAAAACAAAAATAATGTTACAAAATTACTGGGCACGTAGACAAGTTATGTCATACCAATATTATAACAATATTATATCTATTAATTTTTATCGAAAAGCATACGCAAGGTTAATTAAGCAATGATGAATCAATGTTGTTTAACTTTAAAGGCAAGGTCATACTTTGGTGGGAACAAATTAATCATAAGAGATTAATTTGTAGTCGGTACGCTTATGTCCAATTTTATAATTTTTAGCGTGAGTCGGAACTGTCTCAACACTCAAGATTCAAAATTCGGTTCATGATAACGCCTATTTTATCAAAAGAAAGTCTTTCTTTTCCCTTTGCTCCTAATGAGCATAAAAAATATGGCACAAGGGGGTCGCAGTGATAACGTCACTGCTTCTTAAAAGTCACTTTGCGGCTATCAGAATAACCACTTCGCGAAGGAATAGTTATTATCGTCACGAAATTATATTTTCCTACGTGCCTATTACGTAGTCGACTGCCGTCAGACTGACTCCAACCGCTTTTCCATTCACCCGCCCTGAGAATAAATTCGAATTCCCTGTGTTAGCTGCATAAATCATCACTCGACGGGAGAATGCCCTCCTCTCCACACCCTACCAAGAAAAAGCTCTTTTTACGAATGTAAAATATCCCCACCCGCATAACGAATCCATTTAATTTTTTTATTTGCCTTTCGAAGGAAATGCACATTTTTTAAATTCCGATCCATACATCGAATACACTGGCGAATTTCATTTAAATAACCACCGCACGAGCGTGGCATCATTCTTTCGATACTTATTTATTTCATTAGTATTCTACATTATCGTTTCGCATTCCCGATATGGAGGAAGTTATTATTTCCGTAAAGGATTTTGTGACCGAAGCGAATAAATGGAATTCCTACGTTGCCAGCTTAATGCGCAACTTCATGAAAAGGTAAGCGGCGGCAATTCTTTTGTAGGATAAAAGGCTCACTTTAAAAAAAATACATTTCACGTTCACACATTAATGTAAACATTAATCCGCCTGAGCAAGTGTAAAAAAATATAAAATCGCGCAAAAATATGAAAGCATTTGGAAGGAAATGAACGTTTAAAACTAAACCAGAACGGCTCAAAGTACGGTTAACTCTGTGTGTTGTAGATTGTAACCATAGCCTCTAAATCTAAAAATAGAATAAAAATCACGATCATCCGCCATAAGAAGGAACTTATTTTTATGGCATAAAAACGGTTTAGCTGAGAACTAAAAACTGAAATCCGATCAATATAGTAATTAAAATAATTTTTCTGTTTATCACTCTTTCCAAATTCGCTCCAAGACGCATCATTACTGTTAGTGACGAGTCGATTGCCAGTGATCTATAGGGAATCATACGATCGTACGGGATTAGTTGCACTACATGGTACATATCGCTATTATTTCATAAACTTGTTTACTTTATACGTTTATTCGTCAACTGATAAATAGAGCCGTTACGATAATTGGTTTGATATTGACGAATAAAATCCTATCAATTGATAAATCCACCGGCACCAATCGTAAAATATGGCATATTAAACAGATGACCGATATAACTCCTGTAGCCGCGAAAATGGTAATGCAAACGTGGTGAGAATTTAGGTTACAAAACAGGTGTCCTCGTTGGTAATCCAACGACCATTGATCCTTAATATAAAAAAGACGAACGATGAATTACCACTGATGAAGGCAAATGCGCATCTTGTTCACTCGACCGTTTTATGATCATAGTGGATGCCTCGATCGTTCACTGGATTTAAAGCCGTAAGCTGAACTCGATAATCCGCTGTTGAATTATTCATTTTTAAGAGCATACTTAGTTGAACCTGGACGTATAAAAGCGGCGGAAAGAGCGAATGGCATAGCGCTTTCTCAGCAAGTGAAATAGGAAAACTGATATAATAAGGAAGGCAGCATAATGAGCGCGGTAAAAAGCACCAAGAGACGGAAGAGTAAATATATCAGAAGATGAGTGAAAGAGAATATAAGGGAAGAGAGAGAGAAAATGATGAATGGACGCAGAAAATAGGGAAAATACTTGTGATAAAATTAGCGAAATAAAGGAAAAAGACTAAGTGAGATGAAAGAAAAGAGGGTGGGAGAGAGGGAAAAAGAGGAGGGAGAACGAGAAGGAGGGATAATGAGATAAAGATAGATATATTTATTATCCTAGGGCAGTGGCCTTTAAGGACATACCGTAGTTGAAAAAAGATAAACATATTGACAAAAAAGTTAACATATTGAAAGGAGGAACGACTCGATAACATAAAAGTATATACACTTAAGTTGGTACAATGATTATCAGATATTATATCACATGTTCACATAATCACATAAATATTACATAAATGGTACATGAATCACATATCACATGTTGTCAGTGGTATAGTAATACATTTCCATAGCGCACAAAGGCGAAGAGCGAAATTTAGTGCGTAGAAAGTTATACATGGTGTTGAAAGACTCATGGTTGCAGTAATTCACTACATAGTTATAAAATTTATTTTTGAACCTGTCCAAGCAAAGAGGGAGAAAGGGAGAGAGAAAGGGAGGGAGAAAGAGAGGGAGAGAGAGAGGGGGGAGAGAGGGAGAGAGAGGGAGAGAGAGAGGGAGAGAGAGGGAGAGAGAGAGGGAGAGAGAGGGAGAGAGAGAGAGGGAGAAAGAGAGGGAGAGAGGAAGGGAGAGAGGAAGGGAGAGGGGGGAGAGAGGAAGGGAGAGAGGAAGGGAGAGGGGGGAGAGAGAGAGGGAGAGAGAGGTAGAAAGAGAGGGAGAGGGGAGGAGAGAGAGGGAGAGAGAGAGAGAGAGAGGGAGAGAGAGAGGGAGAGAGAGAGGGGAGAGAGAGGGAGAGAGAGAGAGAGAGGGAGTGAGAGGGAGAGAGAGGGAGAGAGAGCGGGAGGGAGAGAGAGCGGGAGGGAGAGAGGTAGAGAGAGAGGGAGAGAGAGGGAGCAAGAGAGGGGGAGATAGAGGGAGAGAGAGAGAGGGAGAGAGAGAGAGGGAGAGAGAGCGGGAGGGAGAGAGAGCGGGAGGGAGAGAGGTAGAGAGAGAGGGAGAGAGAGGGAGAGAGAGAGGGGGAGAGAGAGGGGGAGAGAGAGGGAGAGAGAGAGAGAGGAGAAAGAGAGGGGGAGAGAGAGGGAGGGAGGGAGAGAGGGAGGGAGGGAGAGAGGGAGGGAGGGAGAGAGGGAGGGAGGGAGAGAGAGAGGGAGGGAGAGAGGGAGTGAGAGAGAGGGAGGGAGAGAGAGGGAGAGGGAGGGAGAGGGAGGGAGAGGGAGGGAGAGGGAGGGAGAGGGAGGGAGAGGGAGGGAGAGGGGAGAGAGAGAGGGAAAGAGAGAGGGAGAGAGAGAGGGAGAGAGAGAGGGAGAGAGAGAGGGAGAGAGAGAGGGAGAGAGAGAGGGAGAGAGAGAGGGAGAGAGAGAGAGGGAGAAAGAGAGAGGGAGAGGGAGAGAGGGAGAGAGAGAGAGGGAGAGAGAGAGGGAGAGAGAGAGAGAGAGAGGGAGGGAGAAATGAAGAAGGGAAATAAGGTTTAGGGGTGGAATACACTCAAGATTTTGTCCTCTGGGGAAAAGAGAGGGATAGGGAGGGGGTGAGGTTGATGCAGGAAAGGAAGTTGAGGTAGAGAGGGATAAAAGAATTAAGAGGGTAAATCTCCCAAGGGATAAGAGGCGTAAGAAAGGAAGGGACGGATCCAAAGGGAGGGGGGAGGAGTGGGAAAAAGATAGGTGGCAACCCACAGGAGAGGTCCACCCGGATAAGTGTAGAGCCTGCCGAAACTTAAGATGAGATATGAAAGGAGAGGGAGACGGGCAGGAGGAAGGCAGGAGGAGGTGGAGTGGGGAAAGGAGAAGGAAGGAGAGGTTGGAGAGGAGAACTGAGGGAAAACCGTGGACGAGATGAAAGAAGTGAGAGAAGAGATGGACAAATGAGAAAATGGAAAGATGAGAATAAATTGAATGTATCATGGCGAAAAAGGAGCATATGATGAAGAAATGACAGAAAGAAGCTGGATGGAAAAACAGCCTAAACAAAGACAAATGAAGGAGAGCGAATGACCGACGAATACAGAAGAGATATTGAAACAAGAAAAGATTAAAGAGAGAAATGAAAGGCGCATGATTGGCGAATGATTCTAATTAGATTGTGTGCGTATATATTTGCAGTGCCGCATCTGGAAGATAGTGAGTCTCGGAAAAAGTTTATGAAATCGCCTTTCCAAAAAGTTATGCATAATATTATGTAAGTTTAATATTTGGGCATAAAAAAAATATTTATTTAAGCAAAAATTATCTTTTGTGGGAATCGTTTGGTGTCATTTGAATTTATACACATATATAAAATATCCTAGTTCGAACTTCTAAGGGAAGAAATAATCTTGGTTCTTGAAAGCTTCGGATTTTCGAACTTTATGCATGAACACAGTCAGGAAAAAAAACATCTTTCGTCAAAAATTCACGTTACAGAAGTTTCACTTATCGGGGATCGATTTCTTATGTGCATAGTGGGTTGATGCGTAAGGCGTAGGGGGAGATGAAGGACCTTAGATAATGGAAAGAAGGGGATCGGAAAAAAGCTTCATGATAGCCCTGGAGAGAATTCAGATAAGAGGGAATATCTCGAGCATAGAAAAAAGAAGCAAAAGGGAGAAGGATAGCAGGAAGGAGAGAAGTAGATGATGAGATTCGAGGGAGATGAAACGGTGGCCAATAATGATGTTGCAGGGAGGAGGTAGCGTAGGAATATAGGCGTTGCCAAAGGTCATTACGTGTGTACGCGCGCGCATATCCATGTACAGGCACACGCACGGAAAATGAATACGGGGTAAAAAGAAAATGAAGAATTTTTGAAATACTGTGAATGAATTCGGATAACCATAGGACCTGGCGGAAGGTCAAAATAAAAATGGGCGTAGCGAGGAAACACGGCGAATTAATTCTCATGACAGAAATTCGGCATAAGTCGTCGTCCTCGCATTCCCTTTTTATAACGGTTTCATTGTTACATGCAGAAAACCCTCCGGCCATTGGGCAGCGTTGTAAATCCGTCAAGGTACGTATTCCTATGAAAATAACCAACGAATAATTCAAGCCAATGTTAAAGACTAGCTACGATCCAAAAAATAACGAGCATGACTCGGTTCATTGGTTTTCGAGTAGTCAACTGTGCTCTGTGATTAACTCTCCTCCATTCATTTACAAAATAACAAATTATGTCCCCAAAAAAAATCGATAACGCACACTCGGTGTCCGGGACAAAAAGAACCTACGTCTGCAAATTAGAAAAAGCATAACCTTAACGACTCTTGACGGGACCGAGAGCCTCGAAAGAAGATAAAACGAACGACCGCCATATGGTTCCCTTGACGACCAATTTTCGAGAGCAGAAGAATCCGAAGTTTCCTCGACACTATTTCGTCCGAACTGTGGCTTTTCTAGCATAACGCACCCGACGGCTCTATCCGGTCCTATTTCCGACGCGTCAAAATACACCCCACCGTGATGAAAAGTCCTTATTTTTTCCTCTACAAAGAGAAAAATAAAACTCCTTCTGATGTTTATTTGCGTGCCACGGCGTGAGGGGGAGAGAAAGAGGCCTTCCGTGCCGCGAAAAGCGTGTTTGCGGTGATAAATCATCGTCGTTTTAACGCAACGAGATGTATATCGCCGGATGGAAAAAAAAGAAGAGAAAAACAGAGGTTAATAAAATTTTCAGATAAAGACCTCCCCCCTCTTCATGGAGACTCGGTAAACAACGCGAAAGGCTGGCGCGAGGGGCACGGGAAAGATTTTTGGACAGACTCGACGACAACTTAGTCCCGCGTTTTCGAACGCTGGTAACGACCGATAGCATATCTGATGGCCCGGGTGCTTCGAGTCACACGAGATATGCTGAGATCTCGCTCGTACGGATAAAATAATTCGCTACCGTTAATGCGTGTGTCAAATGAAATTTATCTTTCCGAAAATTTTACGCTACGTCGGCACAGGAATTGCCTGCTGACGGGAAGACTTCATCACTCCCTTTCTCCACCACCTGTCTCCTCATCCCTCCTTTCTCTCCCACTCCAACACGTTCCCTGATGTCTCCCTAATGGAAGCAACACTCTTTGCCACAAGAGCGTATTCCGCATCAAGGGGCACAAAATTACCTTTAAAAAATTTAAAATGAGGAAAACTCCGCATTCAAATGGAAGATAGGCAAGTACAGAAAGACCCAACTGGACTTACAGCACTCGAACCATGAGGATGGACAAAGAGACGAGTTGTAGACTTTCGATTGATTGTTGGAGGTAACAAAAAAGTGTTAAATTTGAGCTATTGAACTTGGGGTTAACTTTCAGTGAGTGAAAGTAACGTTAGAAAGTTATCGCCAAAGATAGACCAAATGATTATATAAGGTGCCTCTTCAGTTTGTAAACGTGAATACGAATACTTTGAAATTCATAACGTATTTCAATTGCACAGTAAACTTCATCAAGATTGGGTAAATAGAAAGCGTGTACCAAGAAGGGAAAAAAACATGTTTCATGCAAAGAATGCAGCGAAACTACCATGTTTTATTTTAATTAATTAAATTAAATTTTAATTAAAAAAAAATTAAATAGCTTCTAATCAGCCTTTACCGGCCATGCACAATGGACTAAAAAAATACGAGGAAGATATTTCTTTCAATATTTTGATATTGTTAAGTTCTATAAAAAATAATTTTTGTCATTCCTTGAGGTTGACGTGAACTGCCCATTGCACGAATAACTGAAAAAACGAATGCCGAAGCTATGGATTTTAGAATTTGCATAAACATTTCATCGCTCCTTGCCCTATATGTCGCAAATATTAAATTAAACTTTAAAACCGCTCTCTTTACCTGGCATATGAAGAGAATTGAAGCGGAGTAAAGTTAGAGCAAAGGGAGGAAACTTAGCTCGCAAACAAAAAACACTAGCCTGGTGGGCGTTTCTGAAAATAAGGATTTATTCCGGGTTCATCACTTAAAAATTTAAAGCAAGCCTTGAGTGCTCAAGAAGTTAGAAAAAATCGACGCTTCTCCTTACGCACCTTAAGTTTTGAACTATCTTAAGGCCATAAAACTGCTCCTTTTTTCTCCGGGACGGAATAGTCGCTCGATAAGTGCGTGCCGCATGAAACGCCAATCATCTACTTCATCCATTGAATTAACCACAATAACCATAGCTAAATTTGTTAGTTATATTATCCATTGATATAAGGCATTATGTGAGCTAGATAATTATATTTTTTAATTTCTTCGTCATTTGAGCGAACTGCAAAGTCGCGCAAAAATCTCTTACCTGGGAAAAATTTACAAGGTGAATTTTTATTTTAGGTAGGGGCAATCAAGTATATATGGATAAAACTATTACCATTTATTTTAGTGGGGTATAAGAATTAATATTTGTTAAACCATGCGCATTGCATTAATTTTGCAAAAATGAGAAGATACTGAATAAGGATACAGATATACACAATTGTTTCGACTGTTACTTTGTAGAAATTCATTATTAAGAATTAAAAATAACTCTGTAAACTCCTACAATAAGTATTGTAGGAATTTACAAAGTTATTTTTAATTCTTAAGGATACAGATTATGGTGATTATATGTAGAAATAATAAATTGCATGAAGAGAATTTATGAAGTGAGGAATGGATGCCAGTCTAGAGACATAGATATATTATTTTATAAATTAATATGAGAGATTCTGTAAAATTCTGTAAGAAAAGGAAAGTCACGAGAAAATGTGAATAAAAAAATTAAATCTATGGAAGAAAAAATCCGGTGCACGTGTCTCATTCTTCTAATTCAAGCGTCACCTCTAATCGACAAAGAGCTATGTTCCGCCATGAAACTAGTTTTGTAAAGTAGAATTACACGACCAAATCTCTTGTAAGAGCGATTCGATTATCAGCATCAAATACTGTCCCCATCTACAACTATAAAGCATAAACGTCTCCGATCCATAAGTCACAAATCACATTACCGATACATTTTGGTATGAACACTACGTTGGAGTCAGATTCAATCTACCATCGCCCACGAATATCTCTTATAGCATTAACTGCAAAACTGGAATCATAGACGAAAGCGCCTCTTATCGCCAATCGATCCAATAAAAACTGTTCGGGACAAACGACCAACGCCGCCGTCCATTTTTACGACCGTACGATCAAATCCACGCTGGTCAATGGGGAAGAAAAAAAACACAAGATTTTTACTCTCCGATCTTCGAACACGATCGCCGCAGAGTGGAACTGAGTTCACTCACGCGCGGGAGGGAGAGTGGAGGTGAAGAAGCTTAAGCGAGGAAGCAGAGGGAAGAGGAAAGAGGAGAACACCTACGCTATTTCTAGTTAGCGGGGAAGGACAAAGGAATGAAATAGGTCTGCAAAGGATCGGGGAACACTGGGACTAAGTAATTGGAAAAAATTAGGCCGGGTTAGTTGTCTGTCGGTAAAAGAGGGGTGGAAGGGCTAGAGAGGGGTTGGGTTGGGGCGTGAGAGGCGAGGTAAAATACGACGGGAACCAGAAAGGGTTCTTGGGGGACACAGGTGGCCGGAATGGAGGAAGAGGATGGAGTTTGGGGTTAAAACGAGAAAGCGGGGAAATTAGAGAGGGAGAAAAAAGGGGAGAGATAGAGAGAGATCGAATTAGAAGTAGGAAGAGAGGAGTAGATAAAAGGGAGAGCGAGGAGAGAGAGAAAGAGAAAGAGAGAGGCAAGTGGAAGACGATATCCATGGAAAGGAAAACGGGATCAGGCCTTTTGAATGGATCATTTATTCAGTCAATTAGACGTAATTACCTCGCTTCAAATACGGAATGAAATCGTTCCTCTTTAACTTCGGAGGCCGAGAAATACAAACTTGGTAGACGGGATGAAAAGAGATCCTTCCATATCCGATACGTAAATATTGAGCCTGCTCGGGGGGAGAACGATTAAAAGTTTGCGAATAAAGCAAATTTGTGCGCCGATGAAAGCTCCGAGCATACGTTTTTTGTTAAATTGATCAAAGAATGATACATCAAAAGCTCAAGGGCAACATTTACGAAGGCGATTTCTGTTAAAAAGTATAAATGAACGAACTCCAAATAACCCTTCGACTAAAATCAGCTAAGTCGATAAAACCGCTCATGTTTGCAGAAGAAAGAAATGCTTGTTTATCCAATGCAGACGCATTTCCTTCGCGCTGAGCGAGAGAAACGCTGAAAAAATCACATATTCGATAAACCGATTCGAATGCTACAAATCCCTTCGTGCTCGAGGGTCCTTGTGCTACGAGCAAAAAAACGGCGCACGAATATTGACTGGAATCTTGTTACCCTACGAGCGCGCATTGCGAAACGAATGGCGCCTCCCTATTTCATAGCGGCGACGGGAGCGCATCAAATTAACTAATTATCGGGAGGAAAAAATCAAAACCGGGCGAGGAAAACACATAAAGAGAGGGACGTAGCGACTATCACAAGGAAGCAGAGAAAGAGAAAGGGTATCAAGTCGGAGGAATGTTAAAGTCAGCAACCGGGGCAAGGAACGCTAGAAAGGAGTCCCAACCGTATGGCGCACGAGATATAGGAAGTTGAGGAAAATAAGGAATACGAGAAAGAGAGAGAGGGAAAGAAAGAGAGAGAGAAAGAAAGAGAGAGAGAGAGCGAGAGGCGGAGGGTGGAGCGAGCGAGCGGAACAGGATGGTAATCAACTCGACGATGATGGAAGGGAGATGGAAAGGAAAAAATACGAACTTCAAGGGGGGAAAATAAAGGAAACCGTGTATTGAGATGAATTACTATGAAGACGGCGATGTAAGGATGGAAGGAGAACGAGAGGGAAACGGAGGATATGAAGAGTTCTTTTGACGGAAGGGGAAAAACCAGCGTGTTGAATCGAAAGGATGAAGAAAGAAGTTGAAGAACAGTGAAGAAGGGGAAAAGAGAGAGAGAAGGAAAAGAGGGAACTGAAAATGGAGGGAGTAAAACGGGAAAAAATTCAAATGAAAAGAGAAATAAGGAAGTAAAATGATTTTCCCGCAGGAAAATTAGGATTAAATAAAATTAAGCCAATGAAAAGAGGAAAGAGGAATTAAATGATAACTACAAATCCGAATAAGGTCAAAGATTCAGATGAGTTAATTAGAGTGTAAGGGAGAAATGAAATTTGGTAATAAGTAGGGAGGTTAATAGGTGGGAAATGAAGAAGGAATAAAGGAAAAATATTCCTCTATTAGTCAAGGTTGAAACCTAGTTTCCCATTCTTCTGGATACTCGAAGGAATAAATGTAAGGCGATGGAAAAAATACAGAGACTATCACAGCATAAAGAGACGAAACGATAAAAGAAAAAAGAGAAATTATAATACTATAATAATACATACTATAATTAATACATACTTTAAAATACATTCACTACAGCCGTGGCTCGAACATCAAGCGATTCTTTAATTGCGTTTAAATATAGGCATGTATGACAAATTTTTCGGGAATTTGTATTTATTTTATTATATTAATATGAAGGCAATATACAAACTTATTTTTCTTACCTCAGAGACAATATTTGCTCTTAGCTAATCTTTGTTCATGATACCGAATTTTCTCAGAATTCAGTTTCTTTACTTCCGCTGCGACCTTCCCAAGTACTACTGATATCCTAATTTCGATTGACCTTTGCAATGGCAATCAATAACAAATTTTGTCAATAAACGAACAATTTTTTATGAAGTAGAATTAAAACAAAACTGTACCTAATTTCAGAAAAATGTTTTACCTAGAAAATATAATACCCATTGAAAAGCATTGCATTCCAGTATTCCAACATTTACGTCAGATCGATGTAAATTTTCATCCATTACATCACTAAGACGTACATACATATGAGCTTCATAAACGAGAGCGATAACGTATTAATTTAGATGGCGAAGTAAAAATTCTGTCACAGTATGCGTCGTAGACGTGGCAAGTAAACTTGCTATATATTAAAGATGAAAAATGCTCGTTTTCGGAGAAATTTTCTAGTTAATATAAAATAAATACGAGCAAGTAAAGTCGTCTGAGATGAGACAGAAGATGCGACAGAGAGAGGCAAAAAGTAAAGAGGCACAAAAAAGAAACAAAAAATAAAGAATTTTTAGCGAAGTGGAAGGTGAGAGGCGAAAGATAATAGGGAGTGATAGAGGGAGGTAACGAGGAGAAAAATTGCAAGCACTCCTCGAAAGATGAAACGGAATAAGAGATCTGGAAGAGAGGCGGGATGGGGAACGAGGGCAGAGAGCAAAGGAGAGGGAGAAAGAGTGAGAGGAACAGAATGAGAGGGATAAAAGACACAGGTTGTTTTGTCCTGAAAGAGATGTCAAGGCTTGAAAGACGCTAACCACCCGGGAATGAAAGGATGACAAAAGAGAAAAGGCCATTATATCGACGATAAAAAGAACCCATCGAGATGCAAAGCGGACGAAAATATACCGCGATGAATATCGCAAACAATAACGACTACTCTAACTGCAATGTAGGGAAGGTATGACCCTCCTAATTAGCACTCCAATCCAGCATTTCCCAGAAAACCCATCAATATGAAATTGGTAAATTATTATTATTATTATGTAATGTTTTACACATTTAGAGAAACAAATGTCGGGTAACATGGAAATCGTTGATTATATATTCGATGTTATATCGAGAAATACCTGTTTAAGATACACTTCGCAAAGGAAAATTGGCGATCTTTTCGGGATGGTAGATGAAACGCTTGAAATAATCCGGAAAATATATCAACATAAAACAGGCTTTCCTTACACGAACTGAATGCTAGCGCTAAAAAACACAAAAACCCGACAAATCAGAGATTGCAACGAACTTTCTGAGCCCAAATTTCACGGCTTGAAGAATTGTTAAAACTGAAAACAAATGAAACGAGGAAAAAAACAGAATGCGACAATTCAACGAAACGCAGAAGCGATCTTCTTCCTCCGTCACTTCCTATTTTTCCGAAAGCAGAAAAATAAAACCGTTTCCAGAAATAAAAAAAAAACGCTAATGAGAAGAAATAAAGGGGCAGAGTTCAGAGGTTAAGGAACTGCCATTTTTCCTCTCCGAGAGAGAAAATCGAAAGAAAAGAAATATTAATACACGCTGCGTAGGACTACCTTTTGGAGCAAGAGAACGGTTCTTAGACAGAGAGAGAGAGAGATGAGAAAAAATAATAAACTCAAGAGATCGAGAGGTTCGAAAGACGAAAAAAAACGAACGTTAAAAAATTTATAAACGGGATATTTTTTTCACTTCCGCTCCCTCCTTGCTTAAAAAAGTAAAAGAAGGGCGGTAAAAATCGACAGAAACCTTCGCGAAAACGAAGGAGCGGAAAAAAATCGGCTCGACCGCTGAAAAATAAATATTCCAAGAAAGAGGAAATAATTCCGCCGCGGAAAATAAATTTTAAGGACGGAAAAAAAGTTTTATTCCTAGTTAAAACAACATGACTCGAGGGTGGAAAAAAAAACGCGCCAATACGATGGGACGAAAAAAAATAAAACCGAAAGAGCGCGGTCGGCCTTTTTCTTTTATCTTCCTCACGCACTTACGTGCTTCTTTCTCGTTTCATAACGAGTTTTTTTCGGAGCAGAAGAGGGCGCCTGTAGTGGTCGGACACCGGGAGGCCTTTGCGAGGAACGGGTAAAGACTCGAAACCAAGGGGAAAGAGAGACTCTCTCTCTCTCGAGGATCTGGACCTAACATAACGTTTGATGACTCCTTTTCCCGAACCCTCTCTCTTTGACGTAAAGGTGGATGGGTCCTCTTCGGATCCCTCTTCTTTTCTACCGACTTTAACTCGGCAGTCATCTTATTCCTTCATTCATGCATCCAACACTCGGTTTGACCTCATCATCCTTCAGGAGATGAAGTATTTCCTTTCAGGTTTTGTCCTTTTTATATCTAAACCTTTTTCTTCAGCAGATTGTTTTTATTTTGTTTTCTTTCCGTTGAAAAAAAACCTAGTGTGTTCTACACCTGAATTGACGAACTAGTATTATGGCTGGCAACAAATAACATTTGCGTAAGAGTGTGTGGAAACAACTTCTTAATTAGAAGACCGAGTTTATAATATGTTTACATAACTGAAAATATGGGGGCATATTGAATGGGAGCTCGTATTATAGCTTGCATCAGCCTATATCATTTATGTGAGAGTGTGGTACCAATTATTCAATTAGAGTACCTAATTTATTTTTAGATTATGTAACTGAAAACATCGTAGCTTCATAAGTGCGCCCCTTTACATAAAGAAAAATATCGAATAAACAAGAATACTTTTTCGCGTGATACAAACATAATAGGGCACAAATCCCTTTAAAGGGCATAAAATTAACCGTAAAAATGTTTTTCGTTTACAGTCAAGTCTGTAATTTTTTATTTTAAAAAATCTAAGAAATTTCTTATTCTCCAATTTTATTATCTACTAGGGGCTTCGCCACTGGCGCCTACGGCGCCAAACCCTGATTAGTTATTAATTAGTTCCAAATATTGAATTAATGTTATTAGATGTATTCACAGACTTTAGTTGAGAGTAAAACTTGAGTGTAGTTTTGAATTATTGAATTCGCAGTTTTGTTTGTTTTTCAGTCATCCGTGTCTGAAAAAATGAAAATTCTGGAATAGGATCTTCTACTGCAAGTGGACCCAAAATATGTATTTTCTAAAGACCATTACGAGAGCCTATGTGCAATGATTTGAAGTCGATAAGATTAAAAATGGCCGAGATACAGAGCGTTACAGAGATAATGACCAAAGGACAGAATAAACATTTTAGTGGTATAATGGGCCACTCTTACCTTACAATATTTCCAACAAGGGATCGCGTTAAAAAAAATTACTAAATTATTCGAGAAAACGCTTTAAACGAAAGAAAGAAAGGAAATTCATTTGTGGCATAACGCGTATTTCAGTCCAAACGAAATTTTAATGCTTGCACATCTTGAACTTCACTTTGCGCGTTCGTTTACCCTCTTCGTCCACTGATGGCGCTGTTAAAACGTCGAGGAGAATGTCTGCGCATTCCTTCCCCACCCAAATCCGATCTCCTTCCAGACGCCACCCATCGCAGCGGAAAACATTCGAGATGCATCTTTGGGCTTCTGCGTCTTACAACTGAGGCAGGCAAATAAGGAAATGCTCGGGAGGAGAGTGTCTGAGTGGATTGGAGGCAGGGAGAGGGTGGAAAAGGGAAAAGGGAGAAAGGAAATTGGTATATTCATAGATGTATGAGGAAATGGGATGCCTACTTATATATAACTCGACGTAATTGGTAAGGCCTAACGCCACGATTTTCTCTTAAGGGTACCGTACCAGTACCGTAGATGTCAGAGTGATTGTCAACTCTTATTACTCCTATTCTCGTTAAAATGCTAACGACGCACGAACTCCTTTGTAGGCTATCGTGGATTATAAGATTTCCTATGATTTTAATCGTAAATTAAGTGTAAAAAATAGTAAAAATATATCTTTCGCCTTGAAAAGGATTTTTATCGTAAATCTCTAGCAACTTTAACCTTATTCAACTATGCGTTGATTCCATTTAATATAAATCTAGGAAGTCCCCACGGAGATCTCACGTAAATCGTATTTTCGGTTCGTATTTACACAAATTATTACAATTGTGAATCGAAGTTGGACATTTGGCCAGGTAATCGTGTTGCAGCTTTTACAAGAATAAATTAACAAGAATTAAGAAGAATAAATTATTAATAATAGATTTTTTAAACATTAAACAGATCTCCTGGTATTTACGAAGCAAAAATAGTTTTTCATTACGAAATATCTATATTTCCACGACGATGCCACTTTTGCATGCTGATGAAGCGAATTAATTTGACTTACATTTTCCTAAATTGATGACTATATTTATGCCATGATAACAAAAGTAATTCATTTTTCGATTAAAAATGAACAATGAACTTACACGCGAAGATAGAAATTGAGAAATATAACTAATTACTACGATAAAATTATTTCTCCGACAAAAATATTTATCTTCATTTCTTATTCCGGCCAGATACCAAATGATTAACTTTGAAATTAAACCAATTATTTTCGCGCTAAATTTCCCGAGAAATCCATGAAACCATAGGAACGAAAAAATAAAAACAAAAATACTCTTTCCCGTATAAAATGTCCACCTAGTTTACGTTTTTTTTGCAAATTTGTTAAATATCACTTGAGGCCGTCTCTGGGACTCTCTCCGCGCGAGTGTCGGACAAGCGGAAGTACACGGATCACGCATTAACCTGCGCGGGAATAAGAAAAAGGAGGAATTCGGAGCCAGGGGGAGGCAAGTATGCAGAAGGGAGGGAGGGAGTAAAATGGGATTTAGAATCCTAACCGGCTCCTACAGCATAGTTGGGTTTTACGTTTTCTCCCTGGCAGACGAGTCCTCACTTAATTGTTCTATCTTCCGTCTGGAAATTCTAACGCCATGCCAAGCAGATGGGCGTTCGGAGAAAATATGAGCGCTGAGAAAATTGAGAACGAATGGATGCCTGTGATACGGAGAGATTCTTAGCCAAGGTGATCCGCTATAAAACAAACAACTCTTTACCTCTATTGCGGTGAAATATTCCTTCATTGGTATATCGCGGCATCGAATCGGTAGAAAATGAGGCAATATAGTCCAGTGAAATGGACATCTGAACAATCGAAGATTTTTAAAGGGCAACATTATCGTTACTTAGCACATTAAAGCCATACCGCTCTAAAAAGACACGCAATAAAGTCGGTATTCTTAACGTGTTAGATCTAAAATCATTATATGGTTTCTTGTAAATCAAAGAAGTTGCATGGAAAGAGAAAGAATATTGAACAACAGCCTATTGGAAATAATTTTGAAACAGGAGAAAAATTCAGCCCTGACCGAGAATCGAACAAGGATCTTCCACTTGCTGGGCGGATATTGTATCACTGAACTATCGTGGTAGACATGATAGAATATCCGCCCGGTAGTGGGAGATCCTGGTTCGATTCCCGGTCATGGCTGAATTTTTCTCGTTTCAAAATTATTCTCAAGTTCCCTGTTTAAGCCCGTCTGCATAGGATGACCAATTTATTCCATCAATTTCTAACAAGCTTTTGGACAAGTAAAATCCTGAATTTCGATATAACGAATGATCACCTCATTGTGATTGACATTGAACCTTTCCAAGACTGATTCCAGAGATGCATGAATATTCATTAACTTCTCAAGTACGTTAAAAAGTAAACAGAGTGAAAAATAAACTCTAAAAATCCAAACTAAAACAAGGGTACAACTTTAAACCACGGCCTCGCGAATTACATGCGTTTTACCCATACGCATTTAAGCCTTCCGTCGATAGATGGCGAACGATCGCAGAGGAACAAACAACTCCCAACAATAACACCCGCAGAACATGGTCGATCCCGCGCGGCGGTTCTCGGGCGACATTCTGTTCCACTCCTCTCTCCAATATCCTCCCCCAAACCGGAAAAAACAACGCTGATAATTTATCACCCAAACGGATATAAGAAGGCTTTTTTATAAAACAACATTACTCGTCGAAAATTAAACACGCAGATGAAAATAAGAGGGGATATTTTTTTCGCATCTCCGCTTACCCTCCCTCCCTCCCCCTCTTTCTCGAAAAATCCACAACACCCCCCACCCCTTCTCATTTCGTTGTTTTTTCTAACCCTGAATCCCCTCTCCTAAGTTTCCCTCTCCCCTTCCCAACCCAAAGTCTCCGGGGAAAGTAGCGAGAAAGATAAGCAAAAGTGGAAGAGTTCGAAAAAAGACAAGCCGAATGTAAAGAGAGAGAGAGAGAGAGACGAATCGAGTAAGTAGAGAAGAAGATGAGAGAGCGGGAGAGAGAGAGAGGGTGGGAGATGGCGAGTTGGGAGAGGCGAGAGAGAGAGAGAGGAAGAGGGAGCACGGGAAGGAATCGCAGGAAGCTTCAAAGAGAAAACTGACATTGACAAATGACTCCATTGCAGCCTGTAAGGCATTAAACGCTCTTCATTTTTTTTTTAGCCTTCGTTTTTCGAGGAGTTGAACGATAGCGAAGGGAAGGTTGAAATGGGGGAGTTGGCGTGGAAACGGATGGGAGGAGGAGGGGGGGGGGGTGGTGGTTTTAGAGTGGGTTGGTTGCCATGCGTTACAGATTATGGTGGGGGGAAGAGGAGGTGGGTGGACTATAATGACTGAGATATTTGCGGCTAACGAGTAGGATTCGAAGGGTACGTGCGAGAAAGGGTTTCTGGGAATAGCTCAGTTATAACAGAAACCCCGTAACTCGCATCACTGAGGAATGCAGTGAATTATGGGAGTTGCCCAAAATACGAAAAATCAAAACGATTCAAAAAATTAGTCATATTAACGTGGAGAATAACTTTTGGATAGCAATATCATCCTTATAAGTATAACGGTGGGTTAGCTGTCTACGTTCATGTACTGGAGACAAGGGGTTCGAATCTTGTCGCATGAGCTTGTCTTTACTACCATAAACCTACTAACTTAAGTACGCCGCAGGTACTCGTGAATATACGATTGAAGACGAATTATAGACATTAAAAGTTGGAGAAACTAGACCAACATAGGACCTTAAATACTGGCAGGACCTTAAATACGAGTACATCACGGCTTGGATACGAAATATGAAATAATTCGATTGCCTTTCTTGCAGAATCATCTCGAAACAATGAAAAATAAAAAGTAAACAAAATTTTATAATGCTTAACGAGTGAGATAAAGGGAACGACCATTCGTTTTCTTATTCTGCATGAGAAGAATGAGACAGGCAATTCGCTTTATATTTCTTTCGGAAAAGCTACGCGCTAAAAGAAATATTCCATTACCGAGAGATGCCGGAGCTTAATATATTTTCGAATAAAAGAGAGAAAACCGTTAGCGTAATTCATCTTTAAAAATTCAAGAAGGATGACTAGCCGCGAAAGGGTTTACAGAAGACGACTTCTGCATTCGTAAACAATTCGGAGAAAAACATCTCATGGCTTTGTTTGCCCCGTAGAAAATCCACTTATGTAGCACCACTTTTTGGATTCATTTCGCACAATTACGTAATAATGAAAACATAAGTTGAATAATATATACATGTAAGAGTGTATAAGGGTGTATACAGTTAATTCGTGATAAATTGACCGGTCGTAATTCAAATACACGCTAACTCGAAGAAGAAATACATTTTCTCCTCCGTAACCATATACGTAAAAATGAAACTCGAAAAAAGTATCGATAGCTCGAATATTGTTGTTTTCGTTAGACATTTCAGTTGTTATGTTATACACACTCATAAATATTCTAGTCTACATGCCTAAATAAATTTAATAACATATTTTGAATCTACTTTTCGGACGTACTGAATGACAAAAAATATAAGCAGAAATGGAAGAATCATGCTAAATATTCATAATTACAAATCTGTAACAAACTCCTCTTAAAGTCTAGATGTCATATTCCAAAATAATTACAGCTTGAAAATGATTAACTGAAGCCATATACACTCCGCTATGAAATGCTAATTAATGTATACAACTTTTAGACTTTTAGAGCACTATTTGTTATAAATTTATAGTTTACGAATGTCCAATAGAAAGGTCTTTTTAGTCGGGAACAATTTTTCTGGAGACACAAAATAGATATTAATTATAAGGAAAGACTATAGAGCATTTACAAAAATTCATACAAAGAGAGCTACGATAAAATTTCCAAAATAAAAATGTCGTTGCCAGGAAAAATATTTTATGGAGACAACTTCCACCATCTAAGTGTCCCTGCTAAGTAATTACATATTCTTCTGGGATGAATATAAGTGTGTATATATATATATATATATATATATATATATATATATATATATATAAAACAAGATAAGTTAAACTAAAAGTAGATAAAAAGGCAAAAGTTCATGAATAAACGGTCATATTTCTCGACATTTCGGAAGAAAAAAGAAATAATAAAAACTCATAAAACAACAATCCATCAAAGTCACACGGCAATTTTTAGAAGGCATTACAATAATGAAAATATATACATTTTCCTGCAAATTGTCATCCCTCCTCTCGGAGAGAAAAAAAACATAAAGAACACACGAAGGACAGAGGAAGGGACCCCCCTCGGTCTCACGACGGTTCGTCCGCATAAAAGAAGCGAGTTTAGGAACGCAAAAGCGCAACAATCACTCCGCGAACGGAGAAGAAAGGGTGCGCGCGTGCAGAATGTCGAACAATTGCATCGCCCGAATCAATTTTAGCGTTCTTGGTTCATCATTCAGGCTGGGTATCGCGGCGAGTCGATGGTAGAGAAAGAAGAGGAGGGTCTGGCGAGGGTGTCGGGGGGAGTGGAGGACGGACAGAGGGGAGGCGGTCACGTGATCACGCGCGGCCACACACACACAAACGGGCAGACACACGCCAAATAAATCTTCCCTCCCCTTCATCTAACTCCCTTAGCGAGTGGCAAATGAGAATTGAGCGCGTCATAGGCTGCAAGCACCACGCTCTTCCTTCCTTCCTCCTCCTCGCCCTCCCTCTCCATTCCTTTCCTCTCTCCATGCGCTCCCTCTCAAGGCAATCATGAATCTCGCATTCCTTTACGGGTCTTACGAGGCGGCATTGGAGAAGAGCCAAGGTGCCTTATCATTACTCTGCCAGATGACGAAGAGGAAGAGAGGGAGGAGAGATAGGGAGGTGGAAAGGAGAGAGGAAAGTGGAAGGTAAAAGAAAGGTGAAAGAAGAAAGGGAAAGAGGGAAGTAAGGAGAAAGAAATTAGATTGAGGGAAAGGAGAATGAGAGGAAAGGGAATGAGAAAGGGCAAGAGGAGAAATTGGAGTGGGATAAAGCGAAGAAGATAAACAGAAATGAGAGTTAGAAAGGATATCAATGAGCATAATTGGGAAATTATGGCAAGGAAGAATGAAGAAAGAAAAAGAGAGGGTGATGTAGGAAGGAGAGATTGGGAGGAGAAAAGGCCGAGAACGTGGATGGAAAGCCGAGAAAGAGAGGATAGAATGAAAATAAAGTTATATGAAGGAGAAGCGTAATGTGCAGAGAGAAGGAGGCAAGGAAAAAGTATGAGTTGAAATTACGAAACGTTAACATTAAAAAAGTTGCGGGACAGCGAGGAAAAGAAGAGATGACAGAACGCAGGAAAGCGTGGAGGATAAGACAGGTCGCATGAGAATGATCTGCTATGAGTCGGAAGAACAAAAGAGAGATTCGAGAGGTTGGAGTGCGAGGCCATAGGAATGGATAAGTAACGTTTTACGCCATGCGTATGAACTGACATATTGACATATGGTCCACTGTGAAAAGAAGCGGAGAATTGGAATGCAGGGCCAGAATTGTGGAAAATGGGACGATTTTAGGGACGTTCCATTTAGGAGGGGGGTGAGAGTGGGGGGGAGGAGAATGAAGGATTGGACATGAGGTTTGCACGTCAAGAAACAACCTCGACAATTACAATCACGAGCCTTCTCTTCTTGAAATATGTATCCTCTAAATTTTGAAACCTTAAAAGGGAAATATAAATATACCTATCTTAAAAGTTTCATTCTTGTTCTAATTAAATATTATCGCGCTCTTTACGTTAAAAAACAGCGGTTTCACTTTGGCGTCAGTCTTTTGTGACTTAAAATACAGGTTGCATTAAAGGACTAGAAATATTAGATTTCCGGAGTACGTTTATCTAATGACTTGTGTTACGAGCATTATCTTTGTTCCAACACGCCCGCTTGTATGCTCGTTAACCGTGGACTAAACGAAACCAAAGGAAGAAATCGCAGAGTAGAATATCTAACATTATTCTCAGTCATTTTTCTCGTAAAATAACGAATCCATTATGAGACGCACCGAGCCCATTCATCTCCACAATGGAAATTCTACGTGCTAATTTATGCATTCAGGATGCATCAGCGATGTCAACCATCTTAGCCCGACCCGAGTCTCACATTGCCACCTTTCCAGACACGCTAATACGCTTAGCCGCTGAATAACAATTGACCATTGTCTTTATGATTCTGAATGAATTCGACCATTCATCTTGTCTTCAGGGGTGCATCTCCAGAACTGTGCGGGATGAAAATCTTCTGATATATACGTGATGAACTTATGAGCATGTTTCAGCCAACTGAATAGGAATACAAAAGAATTATCGAACACTGAATCGCAAATACGTGAATATCGTATACAATCAATCCATTACTCATACTATGTTCATTACTCGTTTTGCGCAAAGGACCTTGAAATCTTTCGCGAAATGAGATTTCAGCTGATTACGGAGGAAAATGTTTTTCCGACCACGTTCGTCCAACAGCTACACCGAGTTTTCCATTCCTTTCGTACATTTAATGAAAACGGGATTCCCTTCCGCAGGGCCTTTCTATTTGGTGCCCATTCGATATGGCGTCTTCCGAGATTGTGTCCTTTTTTGAGGTCGCGTCCTTTCGGGATTGCGTCTTTCGAAAATGCGACTTTTGCGAGTCTGGGTTTTGAGGTTGTGGGACCCGAGTTTGTGCCCGTAGACATAAGATTCGTCCCGTATGGTAGAGCGAAAATGGACGGGACAGGGTGGAGCGACGGGGAAATGCGTGTGAAGGTGAAGTACCTGCGGAATAGAGAGAGAGGTTGAGGGAGACGCAATGGGCAATGAGGGTGGGAATAGCGCGAGGGTTGAAATCCGACGGAATTTCAGAATGGAAGGCAAGGAGGTGATAAAGGACGAAGCTTTGAAAGAAAGGAGGAGAGGAAGGTAGGAAGAAGTGGAAGACTGGAAAGAAGAGAAGTATAAGAGAAGAGATAGAGAGGGAGGGGGATTGGGAAGAAGCCGAGAAAGGGGTTTTCTGAATGGGAATGTAAAAACGTCAAGCAGAGAAATACCTAGCGGAAGGAAGCCGTGTGGGACTTCCACGTACCAAAGGGAGAAACAAACCCCACATGTGCCGACGCAGCATGGGACTTTGTGCTACAACCTCAGATTTTTCGATTTTAAGCAAAAGAAAATAATGTTCTCATCAACCATCCCCTCCAGTCTTGAATAAAAAATGCAACGCCATTTGAAGCTAAAAATATTATGGATGGAACGAGCTAAAAGTGTCTAAGAAAAAAGTTAATATCAAACGGATAATATGAAGAGTTGGTATTTCTGACCGGAGTTTTGCATCTACAATTTTTTCGTGGACTTTAAAGAAAGATAATACACTAAGGAAACATTCGTTGACTAGAGAAAAACATAAATACCTTGAAAAGATCTGCAATTATTACATCTATTTAATTATTAAAATACTGAAACTCATTGATTATTTTTAACTCTGGCAATAAGTGTCTTTCAAATAGTTCAGAAATGTATTATGATAATATATACTAAACTTATAAACAAACTTATTGATACATAATATAAATAAGAACATTAATTTCACTTAGAATCAGGAGAAAATACACACTAAGGCTCGTTTTAAAAAATTTGCCGAAGAAATAAATAATTTCAATTTTCTTTTTATTCGAAAAACTGTTTATACATATTCAGTCTAACGATATTGTTCAACGTTTTGAATAGGCACATTCAATGTTTTGTAGAAATCTATGAAACAAAAATAATCAAACTGGAAGGCATTTATTTAATATTCTCCTTGCTATTAAATACTACATATTTAACCCAGCAGCATCATCATAATATTTCGCCTTCTAGTTTTAAAACCAGCAAATAACACTGCGAAAATAATTTCCCCATCGTCGCTGCGGAAACATCCACACCAAACCGCGCATTAGCCGCAAACAATAAATATTTTCCGTGCATTATCAGCTTTGTTTCGTTTCGCAAAAATCACAGTGCAACTGCTCCCGACAGATGGACGCCGGAGCGTTAACAAACGGGAAGATGGAGAAAAAAAACTTGATGGAAAAAACGAGTCGGGTTGAATCGTTCCATCGGCAGCGAGAGATATAGAGGGGAGGACGGCTGTCGGTCGAGACTGACATCATCACCAAACGCCCATGAGACTAAATAGTGACGCAACGAAAATACATTAAATCCTAGAGCCGAAGGACGAGGAGAAGATGTGCATCCTGCATCGCAAGCATTCCTCCGCAGAGAGAAGCGAAACATGACACGACATGTTCCGAGAATTGGAGGAAGTCGAACCGTGTCATGCGGACGACACGCAACCCGGAGAACGGCTCGAATTACCGCCCCATGACGCATGGACGCCCGATTAATAATTTAAGAAACGAGACCTAACACTATCAATTAGGGCCAGATGGATTGGAGCGAGTAATTTTATACGCCAATTATGTATCGCCTTAATGGATGACTCCTCGTGAAAGCATTTTCTTCTTCCACTTTGAGATATATTCGTGGAAGAATCATTATATACGAAGATATATATATATATATATATATATATATATATATATATATATATATATATATCACAATAAATAAATAAATAATAAATTTAATATTTTTAGAAATATTTATAAAAATATTATATACATATCAAAATATATATAAAAAACAAAATGCATTAATAGCAGTAACCTATTCTAATTCCTACAATGCTATCAACACATGTTTTGTTGTATATGTTAATTAGTAAAGTCATTACTTAGAATAGATTTAAGTTTAAGAAATTATTCAAACCACATACAATTTAAACAAAATGTAAATATTATCATTATAGCACATGTAATGAGCACTATCCGACCGGCTGGGAACGCGGGTGTTACCACGAGGGACAGCCGACTATTTCCGGTAAACATTAACCACTCCATAAGAGAGAGAGGCGGACACACATCACAAATTCATGCACATAGACTACAAATATTTATATAAAGTTTAAAAGAATACGCTACTTGTGATGCAATGATGCACAGCCACTTTTATGCCGATATAAAATTTGGGAAGTATATCAAACAAATGCTCACTGTACTGTAATTAACTCAGTCAACTAGTGTTCGTTCGTTTTAAATCTGTAAGATTTTTAACAGAGCATATAAATGATGATCAGCGGGCGCAAGAATCAATTATTCATTGTAGTAATTTTAGAATTATCAATATCGTGAATTTTAGTGAGTAATTCGCTTACAATTTCCACGAAAAACTTATTTTCTCAGTCCATGGCTTTATCCTTGTTTAAGGAGTTTTACCCCATTGAAGCGTTTTTCGAATTTCGCTTGGCTAACAAACGTCTACAAAAGATTTTGCGCCGAAAAAATTGACTGCTCAAACCACTCACATCACGCTCCAACTGAGATAAAACGAAACGGTTCGTTAGTTTATTTTAGGTAGCGGAAATGAGATATTAGCGAAGTATAATATTTTTAACTACAGGAACATCAAAGCCTCTTAATAGGATTGGAAACAGGGTACACTCCACGGTCCTAAAGGGTCATTCGTGTCATACATTTCTCTCTCTCCCCCATCCTTATATCACCTCCCAGCCCTGCAGCGTCGTTGCAAAATGCGTCCCTCTTCTGCCATCAGCGACACAAAAGCCCGTGTGCACCGAAGGGCTCACGCATTCTAGATCGGACGTGAGATGTTTGCGACTTTCTGTTAAGCACCGGAAGTCCATCGCAGAAACCTACCGCGCTGGAGGGCACGGAGGCTAATGCAATGACCCTTTGTCGCCCTCTCTCATCCTTCCTTTCAGCCTTTTGTCCTTCGCACCCGCATCGCAATATCCGACGGGAAATATTCCCACGACTCTTTCGGTAGCCGGATAAGTAGTGCATCTGGTGCAAGAGATTGATCATGGCCTTCCTCAGTTGGATTGCAATATCCCGCAAAAAAACGACGAGGCCAGCGTGGTACTACGAATAACTCTCATTTTCTTGCTCTGATGCGAAGGAAACTTGTAGGAAAAAAATAAACAGCTCGCGCGACGAATGACAGCGTCAACTCGGTGAAACTACGTCATTTGGCGGAATCGTATGGGAAATGGCATTAAAAACTGCAAGTGCGGGATTTCCAAGAAAATGCAAAGAAATAGGTTGCGAAGAGAAAAGAGCGGAACTGATTTTTTTCGAAATGCTCTCTGCCGCTGCATGCGCAAAAGGGAGAGAAAAAACGTAAGCAAACATAGAAACGGAATTATTTGCGTAATTTCAAGTGCTTCGCAATAACGTACGACGAATTGTTAATTCCTCGAGGAAACTGCGAGTGATGTTAAAGGAAAAAAGCCTACTTATGGAAAACTTTTTCTTATTTGCTATTTATTGTGTATTGTTGCCTTATTTGATACGTGCAAATAATATTTGATAATAATATTTGATACGTGCAAATTATTGTGCCGCTTGTTCTCAATCGCATCTGCAAAAATTATAATCCGAGTAAAATGAAAATTATTTTAATTCTCTAAGCTCTCGTTCTATCTATTGTTCTCAACTTTCATTTTATTTATTCATTTCACAATTATTCATTTGTTAATTTTTTCAATTTATATTCTATTATTTTCCTAGGTTATCTAATTTTAAATCGCTATGATCGAATTATGAAAAAATCTTAAACGATTTCCAGTGACAAATTTTCCTTTTTTTATTAGTTTATTTTTCAGCCGCCTTAATTGCTAACGATGGGATGAAACGCTTAAAAATGGATATGATGCAAAAAGGTATTTAAAGCCTATTAGATGAAAACATACCTCGTGGCTGTAGGTAACTCTCTAACCCAACAGCGACACGAACTTTCCCCCAACGAGCAATAGATAAAGAAAGCCCCGGACAACCCACCGACCACGACGTAACTGGAGAAAACATGACAATGGGGAAAACTTTTCTTTTTATACGAAAAAATGCGGCGTAAAAATAATAATAACAAAGCGTAATGATAGACCGTTAGAAATCGTCCTCCTTTTTATCACGTTTTTTCCTCAAAAAACGGCTCCCCCGCTTCATGTTCCTTTTATTCCAATCTCGTTGAGATTCTTTCCGGGACGAAGGGACGAGTCCGGTCCATTCCAGACGCAGCACGCATGCGTAATGACAGGGCGGAGGAAGCGTTATGTGCGGAGAAAGGAAGGAGAGAGGGGGAAGGCAAAAGGGAGGAGCAGTGCGTGTCTATGGATGGGAGGAAACTCCTTTTGTGAAGAAAGGACGAAAAAACGCATTGGTCTGTCCCCCCGATAGTCTTTGAGGGAGCCGAAAAAGAACGAAGGGAGAAGATTAAACGGGACAATAAAGGATGAAGGAAGGAATGATTATACCGCGCTTCTTCCTCTGATTGCGTGTCGAGAAAAGAAAAAGAATGCAATGTTATCTTAATTAGGTAGTCGAGAGACTCAAATAAAATTGTATATATAAGTATTCATATGCATATGAGCGTATATGCGTAAATAGGACTATACACACTTGCACATGCATCATGGTCGTACTCGAAGAATTTAAGATGAAATATACATATTTTCTGAGTTAAATATACAAATTTAAGCGTAATAATTTGTAGAAATTAATGTTTAAATTCTCCTATGCAACCATTTGAAGAAGCATAGAGGGGAATTTTCAAAGTTGATCGAAAAAATCTCAGATTTAACACTAACGCACAGAGATAAAATTTGCTTCATGCTTGAAATTACGATATTTCTATGCAGTTCCCACATCCTTAATCTATAGCAAACATTTTTCTTAATCGTAAGCGCAGTTAGGCACATTCTTTTAAATGTTAAGGACATTTTCGGGATTGACAAGATGGCGGCAGAGGATTCTGCAGGAAAATTGCTCCTCTAACGATACGTTTACTATAAATAACTGCATTTTCGAAGGCGACGAATTTTGTTTGGCACTCAAATGGGACTCGATAGTTAGGAAGACGGCATTGTTTACTTTATTAATTGCATAGAAAACAACGAATTAGGAACAACGTAGACTGAAGGAATTTCTACAAGGAAGAGAAAACTGTTCCACAGACACCTACTAATATATTCATTCCCCCCTTATAATTCAGCCCCATGAATGCAAATGTAAGTGAAGTTTATGGTGATTGAAAATGATTACATAGCTACCCGGTCGTTAAAAGTCGATACGAAAATAACCGCCAACCGAAAAAGGACAGGGAACGACCGCTTTTCATAGATGGCAGCACCGCGCCGTTTTGACAAGAACGGCCACAGTCACTCTGTGGAGACGACGCTATAGAACCGCTTTCAAGACTATATAGCGTAGAGCTAGGGTACTACTATCAGAAACAAAAGAGTCCACCCTACCGCGGCAATAAAAAAGATCGTAATTTTTATTCCGAACGGGTGGGGTAGAGCATCTTTCTTATTATTATTCCAGTGCCTCAACAGACCATTATGATTCTCAACGAGGCGTGAAAGAAGGCTTTGCCGGAATCGCTCTTTCGAGTGCTCTAAAGAGAGAAAGAGAGAGTTCTCAAACCAATTGGCCATCGGGTAATTTCGATGGAGTCGGTTCACGAACGAAGGGCGTGCATGAGACGCTTGAGGAATAAAGTGAGGTCGTGTCTAATAGAATGGCCGGAGATACAAAAGTTAGCTTCTCTCTCTCCTCCTCAATCTCGAGGAAAAATATTAAACAAAGAATCCGGAGCGCGTTTCTAGAATTAAGCGTTCGACTGAAGTACTCGTTCAACGGTTAGCCCCACGAAATGACAATCTTTCCACTGTCTCTGCATTTTTTTAGTAAAAGTAAAAAACAAACATTAATCGGCCCAAGATGGAAAGGTTTTCAGCCATAGCTCTGCATAAATTAAGTCAAAACTGACCCTTTTCTGAGTTTGCAGAGAGGATTCATATACTTTAAATTTCTGGGAACCGCTTTATGGGCTCATTTCCTAAAGTTAATGCATGAGAATAATAACATTTCGTATGGTAACTTGGGAAAAAACGATGCAGAGATATTTTTTCTTGGCAATATACTCTAAAACGAGATGAAGAGAATAAAACGATGCTTTTGCGTTGGAACATAAATCAGGATAACGTAATATATCATTCTGCCTTTAAATGAGCAGCGTGTGTGCATATGCATATAATAACAATATAAATGTATGTGTATATTTATTTATATATTTGTGTTTATCTATCTATCTATTACTAATAGAATACAATCTCGGTTTTGCATCTCCGTATTTTATATGGGATATATATATAGTTTTTGTGTTTATTTTACGTGTGTTACTTCGACACCCCCAGCAGCTTGCCAACCTGAAGACATCTTATTGGTGAGTGCTCACTGAGCTTCCTTATGCCAACTACTTGTTGCCATCCATTTATCCCATTTACCTTTCGTCTTCAGTAAGTATATATATATATATATATATATATATATATATATATATATATATATATATATATATATACATATACACACACACACACAAGTAGTTGGTGCTAGCATTCTGCAAGCATTTCATCTCACCTTGATAAAACATTACTTTTTTCCGAGAGATATTTCATTATTAGAATTATTTTTTTAATTCAAAATATTTCACCTCCGCACTGATTTTCGTTCTTTCCTTATGGAACAATATTGAAGTAAAACAATCCCTAAAATTTGCAATTTTAAGAATATTATACTTGATCCATTGTGGGGTTCTAACGCCACACATTTCTGCCTATTTTTCAAGATGTAACACATTTAGAAGTGAAAAAATATTAATCTAAATGTTTAAATTTAAAAACTTTTATCGGTCGCAATAACAACTTCATGGAGACTTTGAAATGTTTATTTGTGCACATGCGCTAAGCTCTACATAACTTAAAAATTTTAGTTCCTTAACTCGTCTCTAACAATAAAGTACCTAAACATTTATCTATTTGTTTCAATTTTAAGAATTTTTAACAGCCAAAAAAATTAAAATATCAAAATCGCTCTAATCCCTATTTCGTTTTTTTTTCAAATTCTTCCTTTAAAATCATTTCAGCTTCGTAGCACATTCGGAAATACATAAACCTTAAACATTTGCAAATTTTTAACGGCCGCATTGTTGAACTTTCTTGGTTGAGATTTTCGATTTTTCTAAACGGTTTTGCATATTGTCCTATATACATAAAAAATTTAGTCTCCTGGTCATATGGAAGTGCCTAAACATTAGTACCCTCCTGAAGTTATATCATAAGTAAGAAGCGTCTATATATTATAATTATATATATATATATATATATATATATATATATATATATATATATAATAGATTTTATATATATAAAATAGATGGTAAGAAACAGAAAAGGGTAGTCATAAGGGTGGCAACAAGGTGTTGAAGGGGGCTCAGTGGACACTAAACAAGTTGACGAGCAAGTCGGAGAAGAAAAATTAAATTCGATCAAGCATTTCATCCAACGCGCACATGAAATGACTATCCAGCGAGAATCGGGTAATGTCAACTGATTTAAAACAATGATCCCATTCATTAATTCGTCCCCAGGGAGCTAATCTCAAAATTTGTCTCCTTCCTTCATTTAGCCACTTCTTCCTTTCTAAAACAAAACTTTCCAAACAATGGGACGTAGCAAATTTTCACGTTTGACCTTTCTCTCGGCGAATTATCACTTTAAGAGATATCTATACCAACTAGCCAGAACATGGCG
The DNA here is from genome assembly GCA_028673005.1 of Tanypteryx hageni. NCBI lineage: Eukaryota > Metazoa > Arthropoda > Insecta > Odonata > Petaluridae > Tanypteryx > Tanypteryx hageni. The sequence continues at coordinate 53,724,874 of CM054118.1, read as the reverse complement.
GAGTGAATATTTAAAAAATGAAAGCAAATAAAACAGAGACTGCCGCAGTCACGTGAAGTGAATAAAGAAAGACGGGCGCAGAGAATATCAACAAAAAAGGGACTCGGATAAAAATACCCCGAAAGTGAATAAACGTCGGATGGATGAACGTAATCAAGGCTCCAATTAGGATGTCGGAAGGTACAGTTGACAAGATGAAAAAAGAAAGAGGGACAAGTCGAAAATTAAATCTACTATACTCTCCCGAAAAGCTCTATGATAGCTGCACCGGGTTCGCCTGTTTAACAAGGACGGTATTAAAAAAGAGACAATTTTTTGCGTTGTGCATGAAAAAGAAACACTTACTAGCACAAAAAAGGTTCTCTCGAATTTTACTTGAAATAATTACAACTTAAATTTGCCACATTTATAATCATATAATTTTCAAATAGCTAAATGTGCATTTACGAAGACTGTCGGGAGAAAATTCAAAACCGCTGAACACAGCATAATATTTGTATAATTGCGTTAATTATTCTGCTCCGTTAGGTCCGTTAAGATAGTCGTGACTGCGAGTGACATCGTGTAACAAACTGGCAGGCATCTAAATATCTTATAAAGCATGAGTGCTGGAGGTTTTAATTAAACCTCCCTCTGTTAAAGTTGATTAAGAATCGCTGCCTCGTATTTGGAACCAAGTACTGGTCTTATTCAAATTTTAGTGAACGTTAGAATAAAATAATTCCGTCCTTATTCCGTCAGGTAAAGTTATAGACCACTCTCCAGTTCGTATTTAATTTCTAAATAACGTAACATCCAAAAAAATCTCAAAAAGAAGTCTACTACTTCGGGATAATCCAAGGAGTTTGAATATGAAGCACATTTTTATTAACTAGACGTTTATATTACGTCGTCAACTTCGAAAAATTATAAATAATGTAATTAATAACAATTTTATCGAGAATATGCAATCATACCCAATCAATTTCCCTAATAAAATATTTATCTACGAAAAAACTTTCAGGAAATTGGCATCAATGCAGCGCAAAAATAAACAACTAATACATACACGCGTCGATTGAAATGCATATTATTTACACGTATCGCTGGTCATAAACGAAATATTATCACTAAAGGAGTGAACAGAGAATTATTTATCTCTGCAAATGATTGTCCCATTTAAATTAAACGTGATTTTCTGATGCGACGATTTAGGTCGAAATTACATAAAATTCTCCCATAAATTAATGTTAACGCGACCAGTGACGACTGTTTTAATCATTTTAATCTATACCGAAACAAGCGTTGGTGCGAAAAAGACATTATTTGTCGCCTAATACTACACATAAATATTGACTCCAGAGATTGTAAATGCAGCAAACTTTACAAATGATTAGCTAAAGAGATGAAGGGCGAATCATATTTATTGTGGGTATTTTTGGAATCCCATTTCGCTTTTCAATCCAATGTGGGTTTTTCTTTTAAATAGAAGAGCGCGTCAATAGGATAAAACGAGCTGTTAATCATTCAGAATTTTGGCCTTAAAACAATAACCGATCAAATCCCGCCCGATGCAAAAATACCAGCTTATTTGGTAACGGAGGCAAATTTCACGCCCAGAGGTGCCGCTGACCACCGGATCGCAGAGGCGCCGTAAAACAATACGGGGCGGATTAACCAATAGAGAAGGTAAATAAAGATTAGGTCAAGGGAGAAATTTTGACGAGTTAATCCGAGAACAACAAACGAAAACGGTCGAATTTCCGCGCCAAGTAAACAAAAATAAACTTTTGAATTCGGGAGAGTTCTCTTTATTTTTGCCCTGCCGCAAGAATAGCGATGGTTGACAGACGATTACGCCGAATTTTTTGCGAAAGATAATGGAAAACAAATGAAGATGAAACTTATTCACCCTCGAAAATCAAAGATAAGATGGCGTCATTCTTTTTTAATCCTCTGAATAGAACGTTTAGAATGAAACTGCTGAAAAACTAAACATAGTGTCAAGAGAAGAAAAACGAAAGCTATAAGTAGCTATCGGAGATTTACATTTTTTTGACAAATTAAAGAAAATCTGGAAAAACGTATACCGATACATGCGTCGAAAGGCCTTTACAAAAGGCCCGCGAAGGCCTCAATTACATAAAACCCTCAAGCCGTTCAGTTGGCTAGAGGAGTGTGTCCCCTTGACCGAGAGTAGGAAGAATGGAGGGAGGTAAAATTGGACCAAAAGCGAGAAGAAAGAAGAGGGAGGAGGAGATTAGAAGCGGGAAGTGAAAAGAAAGGAAACGAAGAGAAAAAAATGGCGAAGTCAGATCAGAAGGACTACCGGATTGATAACGGAGGATATTTACGGATAGTAGGTCGAGAAAGATGGATGGCGTCTGCTGGGAAAGAAGCGTCAGGAAAAAGAGAGACAGATAATCGAGACGAAGAGGAGAAGGCGAAAGGAATGGGGCGTCAGGGAAAGATTATAAAGGGAACGGAAAGGATTGATTTTGACGCGGAGTACAAAGTCGGCGTCGCAAAAACGAAATATTATTTAGGTCAATGGATTCCTTTCGAACGAAAGTCGGAATAAAAAACTACGCGTCCAAAACAGTCATTCACTTGACGGGATAAGAGGAAAAAAATCCTTATCCTTCCGGACCCAGACTCGGAGATACTTGCGCGAGACGGATAAAGATAAAAGAATTACGGGGAAGAAGCGGGAGCAAATGGCATAAGGAGAAGCAAACGAAAGAAAAATTATAGAAACGATAAAATTTAAACCTCTTTAACATGAAGGGTGAAAACATAAATGTTATTTAACGAGAGTTTTTGTTAAAGAACATTACATATTAGTCTATACATTGCAATATTAATGGGAGGAAACATACTCATCGAATTGTGGAAACTGTTAGTAATGGGCATTCGAGTCATACAGATTCTATTGTATATAACTGAAGGCAAGGAAAACAATGGGATAAAAATAAACATTGCTAAAGGGGTGGCGAAAGCAGAGTAAGGCTAAAAAGAGAGAGAAAAGTTGCACAGAAGATTGAATAGAAAACTACGCAGAAGCGTTTGTTAAGTGGAAATAAAATAAAACCAAGAGCACTTTAAAAAAAGACGAAGGCAACCAAAAAAGGCAGATAGCTAAAAAGATTACAAACAAGAAATGCTCGATAAAGAAGCGCGAGGGAACAAGCAGTAACCATGAAATATGAAAAAGAATTGGAACACAATAAAACCAAGGATAAAGATCAAATATGCAATGACAGAAACAGAAACTATGGAGGAGTGGAAGAGAAAAATGAGGCAGAAGGAGAGGATGGGATTGAGGGACGGGAGAATCAGGAATAATCGATTGAAAGAGGAAGGAAGGTGAAGAGAGGGAGAGGTGGCGGAATGATGGAGTCTCGATGGAACGCCGTGGCAATCTTCCACATAAGCGAGGGTAGAAATAGAACGGGTGGAATGAGGAGTCAGTTGCCATGGGGTTGTAATGTGGTGGACGCGGAAGTCGGCGAGTGCGGAGAGAAAAGAAAATGGGCGAAAGGATTTCCCTCCGCCAATCTCCCTTCTTCTCTTTCCCCTGACCCTCGTTCTACACCTCCCCTTCACACCCCTCGTCGTTAAATGTAAGAATGGACCTTCTGGTCTAAATTTCGCCCGAATAAAGACGATTATCTATCTATCTATCTATCTCTCTTTCTCTCCCTTCGCATCCCTCTCCCTCCCTCCTCCACTGTAATTCACCATGCCTCTCTTCTTCGCACTCTTTCGCTGTATTTCTTCCTCTCACGAAATATCTTCTTCCCTCCCTCTCTATAATCTATAAATTCTTGTTTCTAATACCTCCTATCTCACCCCTCTATTTGTCTCTCTATTATGTCCCTCCCACTTCTCATTCGTTCTCTTTCTCCGTTTCTTTATCTATCTTTCTCTCACTCCATCCTTGATTCGCTCCCCTAGATTCATTCATTGATTTCATTTCCTGCCCCTTGCCCTCATCATATCTCTCCAATTCTTTCGTTCTCTTTCTCAAAATCTCTAAAAACCTCCCCTCAAACTCTCCATTTTCCTTATTTAGCCCTCCTTTTCTATTCGTCCGTCTTATTATCTCTCTCACTCCTTTAGACCACCATCCCTTCCTCCCTTTATCCCTCTTTCTTCTTCCGTTTCCCACCATCTCTCTCTTTCTCTCCGCCCTCCTGCCATCTATCTTCTATTTCCTCTTCCTTGTACATCCTTTGAGGAACAAGACGCATGTGCATCTTTGAACCGACCTTAACGGCATGGTATTATCCATCATGGCCGTTTCTTTCGCAAATCTGTTTTTGCGCAGTGTGCAGTGTCACAGTTGAGGTCATTACCGAGATCGTGCATCATGTCACGAAGGAGGTAGGAGGCGCTGAAAAATAGGCTGCAATAACTCGAAATCATAGGTGGAGAGGAGAAAAAACATTTGTAATGACGGCGAAATACGTCTAATAAAATCGTATTTTTTTTTGGTTTGCTGAAGCACACATTACAAGGTAGAATCTTACATTTAACTTCGAAGAGTAGGAACACGAAGCAAGAAAAATCCGGCTAATATTTACAGCATGCAGCCGATACATTCAACGTGATTCGAGTAAGGTTGACACATGAACTTCACGACCGAGGCATAAAAACGGAGCTTTCATGTGACTCCGACATCAAATTGAACACATTATTCCATATGACGCGTACCAACGATTGCCTGGGGTGACGTAGTACTGGCAATATATCACACGATGTCCGCCGCAGTTTACGGTTAATCCCTCCCAGCTAACCTCACACCCTCGGAAAAGAACAAACAGAAGAAGATTACTTGAACAGCAGACAACTGGAAGAGGCGTTTTCAGCGCCCGCCGTGGCGTTATTCTGCGAAGAGACCATTCGACTCTCGTTTTTTTTCCTTTCACCTCGTATCTCTCATGAATATATGACAACGGGCTTCTTCTCTCTTCCATCTTCGACTCGTGGCTCCACTTTTTTTAACTCCTTCGCCGACACCAAGAGTAAAACAGGAGAATCGCTGGACGCGATAAAGCGAAGTGCCGCGAGATAGCCGCTGTGCACATACACAAGGAAAAACCGGCCTCCTTTTTTTTTATCTCTATCTTTATCTTTCCATTTCATACCATTCGTGCAGAAGTGCGCTGGGAATTTTCTCGGAAAACACGGCCAGACAGCGCGATTCTCTTTTTTTTCTTCTTCGATACGCGTGTCCGCGCGCCATGTTTAACAAATCGACGGTCGTTTCGAACGCGCAGCCTTATATTTCCCAACAAGTTCTCCTCCTTCTCTCTATGACCCCGTGAAGGGATAACGACGGCTATGTGAGGATGTTTCCCGATCTTTTTTTTTGTGTGTGCGCGCGCGCCATAATGTGTGTCCCTCCACTATTCTTTTCCAAGTGCCGGGATAGAGAGGAGGTTGGAAAATCTGCGGAATCTTTCAGAAACCGCACGATTCGCGTGTAAAAGAGATGGGAGAAAAGAAATCGACGAGGCCATTATACTGTCGGAACGCATGAATATTACAACGTTGGCTTACGAAGGGATTGTTTTTTTTTTAAAGCATTCCAAATCCTGCGCTGTTTTCTAGCCCCGAATGACAGTTTTATAAAAAAATATCCATCGAGACCGAGAGAATTAAATCAATCGGGAATATTTGTTATTCCATCCTTGATCTGCTGCGGTAAACAAGAACGTTTGGGATTCACGTCCTCGTGCTCTCCGCCACTCGAATGGAATGCAATTTCCATTTTACGAATCTAGCGTTGATCTGGATGCGTGCGCATTGCGGCCCGACCTCGAAAAAGAAATAAATATGAACCTATTAGCTTCTATTAATGCTCCTGCGGATGTTCAAAAGAGATTTAATCTGGACGAGCGAATCATTTTTCGTGATTTAACAGAATGGAAAATACTTTTTGAATATAGTGTTTTGGAGTCAACCCTCAATAATGGAATGATATTTAAATTATTTCACTGGGTAACTATAATTATTACATTTAGACAAATGATTTCTGATAAATCTAAAAATTAATCACACGACAAATTTTTCTACAATGGCCAACATCAACACGATTATTAACACTAAAAACCCGTTTCCTCGAGTTAAAGCCGTGAGTTTTTAAGCAACTTCCCCGTAGCTACCCGATTTATTCACATTTCCACCAATAAATGTGAATATCGGTAAAATAAATACGACAATAGTTGATCAACGAACGAACTCATCAAGCGCCGTCGAAAACATCGATTTCCAAACTTCATTTTCGAAACATTGACGGTTATATTTTTAAATCGCAAGTAATCAGCAATTCGTTATTTCCATTACATTGATATGCCGTTTCGCGCGAGACTTTCAACTTCGATTGTCTCTGCCCATCTCATTTCCCTCGCATTTGCGTGAGCGCGCTCGGAGGAAAACGACAAGTGCGCTCACACCTTATTTTCCCTTAACAGATCGAATAGAAGGCAAGGATGACTCTTCTTTGGCGAAAAAATCTGCGGGCCGACGATCTAAGCATAAGATGAAAGGAAGAAAGAAAGAGACGAGAGTGAGAGAGAAAAAAGGAACAGGTAGATTGATACAGAGAGGAGAGACATGTCTTTAGAGCCTTTGCTGAGTCATCTCATTCAGACATTCTGTCGCCTCTAGGCAACTAAATGCCTCCAGAACACGCCCAGCGAGAAATTCGGGACCCGAATGTAATAATAGTCCTACGGTTACCTCTTCCTTTCCTCCCTTATCCTTCTTACCTCTCTCCTCCTCACTCCCGCGAGACTATCCTCCAATCGCTATAATGGAGAGATCGCAGGTTTGTGCGGAATAAGAAGGAGGCAGAGGTGAGATTCCTATTTGCCCCCCCCCCCTCTCTCTCTCGTCCTTTTTCTCGCCTGGGTGTGTATAGGGCAAAAAGAATAACCAACGCCTTCCTCGATTCCACGTCTCCTTCCCGTCTCACATTCCATTCCCCAAACCGTAATCCTCTGCAATATGTACGCCGATCGCCGCATGGAAAAAATCGGCCGCACATGTGGCGATTCGATACTTTTCCCCTCATTCAAATGGAGTAACAATATGGTCCAATAATAAATATACATCAAACTTATAACAGATATCGGTTAAAAGATTTGTGAAAATACCTCAATACTGCAAATTGGAGGGATGAGTTCAGAATCTTCGAGCAGAGACAGAAAACGCGGTACCTGAACATTATGTTATTTATTATCTCGATACATACGTACTAATACTGCATCTGGTATTCCAGCATTAAATAATAATCAACATGATTTACTACGTATACGGTGGGCCAAAAAAATACCATATCATTTTAATTATCTAACCCTCATAATATATTTCAGGTGATGGCAGCTGAAACCTCCCCGAGTACAAAAAAAAAACAAATTGGAGTCTACAGCAAAGGATCTTCTGTGTGGAAAATTACATCAGACATGGCTCGTACGTGAAGGATCTAGAGCAGTTTCGTACGGAGTACGAAACCGACAAAGCTCCTATATAAATCCGTGATCAATGCGTGGGTTGCTAAATTTAGGACTTATGGGACTGTGGCTAACCTCAAAGCACAATCAGATGTCCGTCCAACTCAGGAAGGTCTAAGAAGCGAACAGCTGAGGTGATAGCAGGGCATCGAACCGGAACCGAAAACCGAAACCGAAATGTTGGTTGCTGGAGCGAAACCGGACCCGAACAGAATTTTTTTGTTTTGTGTGAACCGGAACGAAAACCGGAGAGAAAAAAATTTTGGTTCGATGCCCTGGGTCATATAGGTGGTCCGAGAATCTGTTGCAATGAGCCCAAAACGCTCAATCAGACGACGAAGCCAATCGCTCAATATCCCTCGTGAAACATTAAGGAGAGTCTTGATTGATGATATTAAATTGTATTCCTACAGAATAAAAACTAAACAAACACTCACAGCTGCAGACAAAGTCAAAAGCGAAGCTATGGCTGAGAAATTGCTAGAGAAAATTTAAATCTGAACCCACATTTCTTGGAAATCTTTGGATGTGTGATGAAGCCCCCTTTCACCTCCATGGTAATGTTAACTTGAAGAATAATGTGTACTGGGGAACTAAGAAACCTCTAGAGGTTGCAAAGAAACCATTACATTCGGAGAAATGGAGTTTGGGTGGCAATTTCCAAGAGAGGATTAATTGGACCTTTCTTCTTTGAAGAAGGAAGAACACAGTGACCGACACCAAAGAGCGATAGGTGACAATACCTGCAAAGTTATGGGATCTGGAATCACTGTATCCATTTTTAATGGACAGATTTTGGTTTCAACAGGATGGGGCCACCCTCCATACGTCGAGTCTAACTGCAGAATGGCTCAAAAACCGCTATGGAAACCGACTCGTCAGTCTTTGAACAGGTTTTGAGCGGGCTCCCCATTCCCCCGACCTAAACCCCTCAGATTTTTATCTGCGGGGTTATATCAAAGATTGTGTATATGAGAATAAGCCTAGGACCATCACCAAACTGAAGGAAAAGATCAGAGAGAAGATCAGAACAATTGCAAGAGATGTTTGTGTCAGCGTCATGAACAACTTTGTCCAGCGACTAAAGAAATGTACAGAGCTGGGAGGAGGTCATTTGGAACATGTCCTGTAACTTCTAAGTCACAAATCACAATATTTTACTATCAATATTTTATCTACAATATGCCAAAGTAACATTGTGCTTTGATAAAAACTAATAAAGTTACTTTTTTCAAAGTTGGGTTCATATCGAATGATTATGCATTGTATATTTCAATGACAATTATGTTTAGTATCATTCGGAAGATAGGACCGTCATATCGCCACAGGCACGGCTAGCATCGAAATCCCATTGGACATCAAGGCTCCAAGGTACTCCAGATTTTTCTTATCGACAAGTAATTCCACGAATCGCGTCCCAACTACGTGATCCGAATCGACGCAGGCGCGTCGTTAGAGGACTTGGCGGTCGAAAGCCATAGTCGCAGTCCCAGAATCGATCCCCGGAAGAGGAAGTTGTTCTTGCCTCTTAACTGCCGCGTAGAAGAAGAAGAAGAAAAAGACAAAACGGCGGACACGGTGGAAAATGGGACGGACGATTCTATTGATCGTCCGCCACAAACGGGCCGAAATATTTTTATCCCCCTTTTTGCGCCGCGATGTAGTCCATGCGCCGTCTAAAAGCACTCGTGAAATTGCTCGAAAACTTATCGAATGGGACAAAGGAATTTACTAAAAGAAACACAAAGCAAAAAGGCATTTTTAAGATAAGAGTCTATTTTTTAAATTCTTGAGATCCATCGCATTCTACGTCGGTTGGAAACTTTCGGTTGACTGCTCGGAGTGGATTAATTTTTTTTTTGAGCAGTCGATGACCTCGGAATTCGCTCTATCTCGATGATTTTTTAAACGTTAAAATTTTAGTTCCAGTGTCGCGATGAAGGAATCAAATATATATCCGGTGGAAATGGGGCTATTCTCGCCAATTTGTCCTCCTTATGCAATGCAAAAAAAAACATGTAAAATTCCACACAAACATTCTAACCAAACGAATTGAGACCTGGCTACGCGGCGGCATCATTAGATGAAAACTTTTTCCGTGTGGAAGGGAGCCCATTCCTGCGCGTTATCATGCAGTTTCCGCGTAGTAACGCCCTATATAATTAAATTAGCGCTCACCTCATTTCGCTATAAGAATCGCATTATCGTCGCTCCCTTTCGAAAAACTCGTTCCATTCTTTTCGCGATAAAACCTCACGACCGAATCGACGAATTGACAATCGAAAGAATTTTTAAAAACATCGGTCGGCATTTTTATTTTCATCAACGCAAATAACTGCGAATAAACCGGAAGATAAACACAAAAAACATTCGCGTTGGCCATTTTCCGCATAAAAATAACTTTCCATTCCGCAGCGCCGGCTTAAAAAAGAAGCGACTGATGAGGGGCCAACGACAATCAAAGACAAAATTTTTCCCGGGCGACCTATTTCGTCCTTTGTTTTCATGGCCCGATGTTTTTCCAACGCCCGACCGATGCGTATTCCGCGGCCCACGCACACTGTCGCCTCGCTGTGTCAATCTGCGACCCGTACTCCATAAGATTTAAGCGCATCATTTGATGTCCACGGTCATGTTAATACCCTTGCCCTCTATTGCTCTTTCTCCGTCTACTTGATTAACCTCCTAAAAGCCGGCAACATCAAAGGGGACGGGAGAGGAGGAGGTCAAACAGGAGATAGAGAGAGATGGAGGGATGGAGGCGGGAAGAGTACGTGGGAGAGAGCGAGGCTAGCTTCAATGCAGCATCACTCGTTCAACGTCTCTCTTGGGAAGCGGCACCAGAAGATCGAACCTTACATCAACTGTTTTTATGCCGAGTACTCTGCAATTAAGAGAGAGGGGAGGAGGAGAGGGAGAGACTAAAAGAGATGGATTGATTGAGTGTTCTTTTATTAGGGAAGAGAGGAGAGATAAAGATGGGAAGAGAGAGATTGATAGAGAGAGAGGATCCGTAATCGGACCAACTTCGCTTAAGTGGTGAATTTGTTGTACGTACTAGCCGAGCAACTGAGACACAAGATGTATTGTTTGAGTAATGGCGATGAAAAGCCTCGCTTAAATGTTGCGTTATATTTTAGCGCAACTTTTCATTTAAAAAATCAGTTCCGTAATTTTGTGTATAAGATGCGAGCAACTCACCAGCAGGGAGGGTTTATTATCATATTTATTAATCAATATCTATATCCTATAGAGAAAAAAACGCCCGAAGCCAATTATAACGAGCGCATCACGAACAATAACGATGAACATAAAATGAAAGGATGGCGAAGAAAATGTGATATTTTAAATTACAATTTAGAAAACGTTTCCATGACGAAAAATTTGTTTACGGCTGGTTAATTTATCGGAGAACCACAATTAAGTTGTGGGATAAACATAGACGCGAGTGGCCCTCATTTCATTAAACTCGCTTATGATTCAGGCTTCCCGATGCCAGTCGACAAGGATAAACAGACCCGTGAGGACCACGGAGACGCAAACAATTTACGTCGATACATAAGGATTACGAAGCTAAACTGTTAAACGTAGCGTTCCATAATCCCCCCACTACGCAACTTCAAACAAAACAACCTCGCGCCTTGTAAACAAGCCAAAAAAAATGGTGACGGGAGAAAGCAAAAACATTGAAATTTTCCATCAAGAAACGAGCTCCCGCGAAATAAAAGGACAAACTCCCCTCCGCACAGAGGCCAACGAATAAATAAGATCGGAAAACAAGAACTAAGCAAAAAAAAAGAAGAACAAAAACCTCGATCGAGTAAGCAAAAACCACGACCCGCAATGAAACTACAAGCGGGTGGGATGAGAAATTAATTTATCCGACTCGCATTCGCGCACACGCGCATACACACGAGGGAGAAACAGCGTCCCCAAGAGGATTAGCACAGCTCCACTCATTCGTTTTTTTTTACGCCGGCATTTTTTTCCTCCCGAAAAACATCATATCCCGGAGGGAAAAATAAAATAGCATAAAATAAGGGAGAAGAGATGCTGACGGTCAAACTCATTTGTCACAGTCGCGACGTTGCTTTCGTTTACTTCTCGCGGATGTATTCGGGAGAGTTGAGGGAGGGAAAAGGAGTTAATGCGAGGGGGAGGTGAGGGGTAAACGGGGGCCAATTTCTTTTCTCGCGCAGACGAAATCGCTCCATTCGTAAAGTTTCCGCTCCAGAAAACGTGGGCGTGTGTTTCGACGGATAGTTGGCCGACGTTTGTGTGTGTGCGTGAACGCGTGTATTTGTGCGAATAGAGGGAAAGAGCAGGAAGAGGAAAAGAGTGGAAAGAAAAACAGAAGAGTTTTTTAGCGAAAGGTGAGTGATGGGGAGAGAAGGAAGGGGAAAAGGGAGGGTGAGAAGAGGTCGCTGCCCTGCAACCCTCCCACTGCCCAAAAATTGTCTTAAAGAGCGGAAAAATTATGCGATGTCGGAGGAGGGGAGGAAGGAGGGCAGGAATTTGATAGGGAGGAAGGAGGGGAGGAAGGAGGGGAGGAAGGAGAGGGAGGAGGGAAGGAGGGATGAAGGAGGAGGCATGAAGGAGGGGAGGGATTAGAGGGGGAGGAAGGGGAGGGGTGAAAGTTGGAGGGGGAAGAGGAAGGAGGGGAGGGAGGAAGGAGGGGAGGAAGGAGGGGAGGAAGGAGGGGAGGAAGGAGAGGGAGGAGGGAAGGAGGGATGAAGGAGGAGGCATGAAGGAGGGGAGGGATTAGAGGGGGAGGAAGGGGAGGGGTGAAAGTTGGAGGGGGAAGAGGAAGGAGGGGAGGGAGGAAGGAGGGGAGGAAGGAGAGGGAGGAGGGAAGGAGGGATGAAGCAGGAGGCATGAAGGAGGGGAGGGATTAGAGGGGGAGGAAGGGGAGGGGTGAAAGTTGGAGGGGGAAGAGGAAGGAGGGGAGGGAGGAAGGAGGGGAGGGAGGAAGGAGGGGAGGGAGGAAGGAGGGGAGGGAGGAAGGAGGGGAGGGAATAAGGGAGGGAAGGAGAAAGAAGAGGAAGGAGAAAAGAGAGCAAGAGAGGAATAGTGGATAGGAGAGAAAGAAGACAGGAGGAAGGAGAAAAGAATGGAGTATGAATTAAAGATATACAATGGAGAAAAGAGAGAAATGGAAGAAGTATAGGAAAGAGGGACAGACAGACAAATGCCTTTAATGAGATCAAAATTGAGACTGAACAATCCCTCCTAACATTTAATCCTATGGAGGGAGTAGCAGAGAGGAAACACGGAGAAAGAGGATATAGATAGGAGATAGCAGCAGAAATATTCAAGTACGCAAGAGAAAGTGATGAGCGGAATAAGACTAGATAAAAAAGATATACATCTTAATTATTAAGAATATTTTATTGTGCCGTCCCTTCTTACATTTCAACCACCGTGATGAAATGAATTTTAACATATATATATATATATATATATATATATATATATATATATATTAAAAAGAAAAAGAAAGGAAGCAAGAGAAAAGGCGTGGAAAGGAAGTGTGAGAGATGGAAGACACAAAAGTGAAGACGAAGGAAGAGAATGGGAAATAGGATGAAGGAATTTATCCGACCGTTGCTTTCTGAGCCGCTTTCAGCAAAAAAAAATGAAGGAAATAAATCCCTTTCGGAAAGGCGCGAGGGGAAGAAAAAACTGCGAGCGCTTCTTTTTCTCCCTTCCTCACCTACGAGCGGAAACTTCCCGAAATAAAGTTTTAGCGAAACTGTGCTAAGAAACTCGGGAAACATTCCGAAAACTGTAGGAATGTCGAGGTGATTGTTGGCTCGGCAATTTTTGGCGTTAATTTCTGAAAGAATGGCCGAATGTTTGCCGCATGCGTTAGGACTGTATATTTCGGATTTGGTTGTTTTTTCAAAGCAAACACACACACACGCACCCATTCTAACATCTATAACTCGAACAAAGAATCATGTAAATGTAGATTTTTGTTCGATATGACGATTTTCGATTAATCGAGCATTTTCTTGTCTTCCTGTAAGATGCCACTGCCAGTATTTTCAAATTCATACATAATGTGCGATGTTTTTTTTTCAATAGCCGTCAAATTTATGAAATATTCACACAAAAAAATAAACTGCATTATGTCGCGATCTAAAACGTCTAAGTGTCCGTCCGTCCAAGTTCGTTCGCTTCGCAAGCGTTTACGCAATTTCGCAATCGAAAAAAGAAATCCTCTTTCATTCGAACATCGGCGAAGCCATTTTATCGCCGAAATGTAAACAATTTTCCGATCAAAGCGTCGGCCCTTCGTTTGGAATACTCTCAGCATAAACCCGCTAGCACCGCCAACATACGGGTTTAAATCCTCCTAACTACTCGCTGACAGTTTGAGGTTCTAAAATTGCTATCTCGGCAGGACGAGAGCGCCCGTAACTGCCTGCTGATTAAAACCGAGAATTGCTAGTCTCCTGATAGACAGGATGAGAGAGAGAGAGAGAGATAGAGAGAGACGGAGAGACAGACGCGAATGCTCTCCCGCTCCGACGGAACCGACTTTGCGGATCCCCGGAACCCTTCGAAGAGATTAACTCATATTTTACGCGGCTCGTTAGGCGGAACGCGCGACTTAAAGCCGACGCCCGCCGAACGCAAGATTAGTCGGCCCGCAAACTAAGGTGGCGCCTCGAACACGTCGTTTCGCGACGCCATTCAAACCAATGTCTCCCGTCTTGGCACACGTGCGAAGTCTCTCGAGATGGCGTCAAACCCTGTTAGCGCCGATTTATCTGGTTCTGAATGGCTGAAACTGTTTAGCTACGTATGCACACAGACGAAAAATTTTCAAAATCTAAATTTTTCCATTGAAACTTATACGTTTGCATATTTTTTCGATAATATTTTTCCTATAAAATTATTTGCCCAGCTTTTAAATCCTTCGAAGAGTGGAATTTTTCGACAGACAGGCCTCTTCATTGGATCTACATAACCATTCTCTACAGCTAAAATAAATAAATACGTTTTTTTTATTTCACGACGAATAATTTGTTTAGGTATTTCGTACTCGCATCATACACGAAAATGAAGGCGAACCTTTTTTTTTGCGTAGCTTCGAAGAGAAGACGAAATTCCTAGTTTGTGCTGCATCATCCTGCCCATTAGATCTCCGCCGACAAGAATCTGAAGCCTTGAAGCACATCTCGAATAAATGGAGAGAGAGAGAGAGAAAAGAGTGTCCTCCCACACCTTCAATTTAACGTGTGTCGCGAAAAAAAGTGACTGGCGCCTCCGCTTATTTTAGCAACGGTAACCACTCAGATCATTACGCAAACATTCGTATGCAAATGCTAAATGCCGCAAGAAGCCCCTTTATGCTACCTCAAATGAAATCATATCCTCTCAATGTCTTTTCCTCATCCCCTGCCGCTCCTACATGACTTTGGACGCCTTTTATTTTTCACAAAATGCAATTTTTAGCGACTCGCTTGTTAGAGAGACATTTTGAAAATGTCTGATTCGACAAAGCAACAGAATAGGAGATGATTTGAAGATCGAGAAGACAACGACCTCACTGATGCAAGAATAGGTAGATAGCATGTGTTCAGATCTATCTGAAGAATACCTTTTTAAAGGTATATAAAAGAGAATTTTGAAAAATCTAACAATAATAAATGGCTACTGCTGTCCCTTTGTGGCTCCCTCTGTCACGCTATAAAAATGCGAATAACTCGATAATGGAACGAGATTCATTTTTGATATTTGACAGGAATGATCGAATCACATATTGTAAGATGATGACGAAAAGAAATCTCGAAAAAAGTCCTAGGCTCGACCCCAAGGTAGGCACTTCCATTTCTCATATGATAGTACGTAAAAATCGACTTTTTGATTTGCAGACCATTATTCTTTTTGAGATCTAAATTAGAAAGAATTCACCTATGATCTTTGGATCTAACCCATTTTAAAGAAAAAACTATGAAGTTTCTTATTCTGTTAATCTATTTTCGCCTACAGTTCGAAATCCTTCATGTTAAACGTTTAATTAACATATTTTGGGGAAATCTTGCCATTTTAACGGGATGTTGCCATGCCAACCCATTACATTGTTAAACCTCGAAATCTTATTGTTATTTCAATCCTTATGGGTGAAAACGTGCTTTGAATGCGCTTACAATTAGTAGTACGAGAGACAGAAGGAGAGAGAAATTCTTATCATAGCAACCAATGTGAACAATATTCGTTGCGTTATTTACGAGGAGTACATTTGAATGTAGAATATTAATCATTTGCATATTAAAATTAGCTACTTAGAATCGTCTTAGGAGTTTTAAACTTGAAACAACGAAAGCCTAAAAGAACGAAAGTTTGTTTTCTTGCATTCCAAAGAAAGTCAAGGCGTATTCATGTTCATTTTTTATTTCACAAAAACCTTTCCCGTTGAATTTCAACGGGCATCTCCCTAGTATGTCAAATAAAAACCGTCGAAGAAATAATGACTGGCGAACCCCAACAGAAAGGAACAAATTAGATGAATATAAATGTTTAGAAACAATAACGCAAAACGTTTTCTATCTAAAGGAAATGGTCTACGAAATGGAAACAACTTCATTCTAATATTATGCTGCGCTGTTTCAACAGAATAACATAAGGCCATTTCTCATTTGAGAAGACCCGTAGACTATTTTCATCTTATTTTTCACTTTCTTGATCAAGGCCTTCAAATGCACTGCAAAATAAAAAGTTATAAAAAGATCGACTTATCGAAACTTCAAGCAAACCTATCGAAAATTCGATAGGTCGAAAAGTCGATTTATTGAGCTTCTATTCACCATTTACCTCCATTCTCTCTCAGACTGTAAATTCACCTCCATCTTGCTCTCCTATATTTAATTTTTCTTCGCTCCGCCCCTTCCCAACAATGTCGCCGTCTTCCCCCGTCCCGCAAACCTCCATCCAACTTCATCGCTCTTAATTCCAACTCCCTTTCACTCCCGAAATTCCTCTCGTTTCACACATCAGCGCCTCTTCTTCCTCCTTTTTCTCCCGCTTCTTCCTTTCTTCCCGTATTTCCTTTTCTCCCTCAACCTACTTCTTGCCATTCCCCTGTCTTATCACGCCCGCCCACTTTATCCACCCAAAACTTCTCTTTCGTCCTTCCTGTCGTTTCACATCCTCCCACCTTCCTCCTCCCCCTTATGCCGCGCCTTTCCTCCTCCTTCAACGTCCTCCCAGATGCCGAAACCTCTTTCTCACCAAGCCCACGCCTCTCTCGTTTCCTCCCGGCAAACTTACCGCTCCCGCTCTTAACTGCCTCATTTCCTTCCTCTTCCTCAAAACTGTGACGGTTTCCACAGACGCCTGCCAAAGTTGCGGAGAAAAGATGGAGAGAAAGAGATGGTGGTGGAGAATAAATGAGAGGGAGAGATATGGAAGGTGAAAGACACGGAAAGATAGTTTCAGAGGGAAGCAGAAAGAGAGAAAGTGATACGAAAGGAGAGATGGGGTGGAGAGGAAAATGGAGAGGGAAGGTGGACTAAGTTGGAGGGAAGGAAAGGGATAGAAATTAAGAAAGAGGAAGTAAGACGGAGGAATTGAGAAGGAAGGAGGGGGAGAGAGGGAGGCGAAGAGAGAGTGAGGCGAAGAGAGAGGGAGGCGAAGAGAGAGTGAGGCGAAGAGAGAGTGACGCGAAGAGAGAGGGAGGCGAAGAGGTATGGAGAAAGAGGGGGAGAGAGAGGGAGAGAGAGAGAGAGGGAGAGAGAGGGGGATAGAGAGGGGGATAGAGAGGGGGATAGAGAGGGGGATAGAGAGGGGGATAGAGAAGGGGAGAGAGATGGGAGAGAGGGGGATAGAGAGAGGGGGATAGAGAGAGAGGGATAGAGAGAGAGGGAGAGAGAGGGGGGAGAGAGAGAGGGGGGAGAGAGAGAGAGGGATAGAGAGAGGGAGAGAGAGAGAGAGGGAGAGAGAGAGAGGGAGAGAGAGAGAGGGAGAGAGAGAGGGGGAGAGAGAGAGGGGGAGGGAGATAGAGAGGGAGCGGGGGGAGGGGGAGGTGGAAAGAGAGGAGGGAAGGAGAGGTGGAAAGAGAGGGGGGAAGAGAGGGGGAAAGAGTGGGAGAGAGGGAAAAAGGAAGAGAGAAAAAGGAAGAGAGAAAAAGGAAGAGGAGAAAAAGGAAGAGAGGGGAAAAAGGAAGAGAGGGAAATATAGAGAGGTGAAGGGAGGGAGAGAGAGGGGGGGAGGGAGGGAGGGGGAGAGAGAGAGAGAGGGAGGGAGGGAGAGAAAGAGGGAGGGAGAGAAAGAGGGAGGGAGAGAAAGAGGGAGGGAGAGAAACAGGGTAGAGAGAGGAAGAAAGAGAGAAAGGGAGATAGACAAAGAGGGAGAGAGAGAGGAAGAGAGAGGGGAGGTGAATAGAGAGAGAAGACGGAGAAAGGGGTAGGGGGGAGAAGACGGAGGGAGAAGGAAGGAGGAAGGAAAGGCGGTAAAGACAGGGAGGGAAGGAGTGAAAGGCAGATAGATGAGGAAGAGAAAATGATAGAGAAGATAGTTGACTGGAATGATTGGAGATAGAGCGAGATAAGGACAGTCATAGGGATATGAATGGATAGATGGAAGTGGGAAAGTGAGAAATTGATGGAGATTGCGTTTAAGGACTAGATAAGGGACGAAGGGAGGATAGAAAGGGAGAGACAGAAGACGAAAGACAGAGAAAGAGAGACGTGAACGTGGGCGAGTGCGTGTGTGTGTGGGAACGCAATGTTTGCCGTGATGGAGGGTGAAATTGGTCGTGAATCTGCTCCCTTCTCCTCTCTCAGCATATTCCCTTCCTTCCTGACACACGAAATGTTCCTGAAGCGACGTCTGCATCGTGTATCGTGTTGTGTGAGTGCGTGTGTGCGTCGCAGGACTCCTGGTTTCCCGGTAATCGCATTTCCCATTCCCTGACGTTTATGATGAGTCCTTTATGAACCGAGCCGACCGTGAGAATGTTGCCTTTGTCGTGAATCGCTCCATCCTCCTCAGCCTATATTGTCGCCGGTGGTTGTTATGGGAGGAGCCGGTTGCTGGGGTTTGGAGCGGCGGAGGATAAACACGGTCACCTGAAGGTGCGACGTACCCAACACACCTCCTACCCCACCTCATCCTCCCTCGCCTTTTTGTTCATCATCACGAATGAGATGCTTCCGAATGTCGGAATCGAGGAAAAGAGGCCGTTTTTCGTAGTTAAATAAGAATGATGAGGTAGGTTTCACAATGAAACCACCAAAACAACAATGTTAACTGAAACGCTGATTTTATGACGAAACCATGTCCTGTTTTTTAGTTTTGTGATGGCGCGGTAGTTTTTTTTTTAATTCTCACCATTTCAATTTATTCTGTCGTAACAAAATTACGGAATTAAAAATGGAAATATAATTATTATACAAAACTAATTGGTGGCTTAAAGGGTTAAGCTTCATTTGATTCCATAGACTTCCGAGAGATGACTCTCTATATACGCCACGTCTTTTTATTCCAAGCTTTCCCAAATTTCGAGTTGATTTTGAATCAATTCTTCGCAGTTACAAACACCACAATGACATCGCATTAGATTTTTCCCTCATTTATTTGCGTTCTGTTGAAAAATTTCCATTTTATGTCCAGAGTATAATCAGTAGCAAGGTGTTATTAATCTCCGCGAGGGAAAGAGATAATTAATTTATTGCCAAAGCCGTCAAACCGATGCGACATAATACCGCCACGTGTCGCTGACAGACTCCATTTATAAAAATTAAACTGCATAAAAATATCATTCGTGTATACCTACCTGTGTTTTGATTAAGAATATTACCGCTGATTTGTGAATGGAACAACTTCATTACATTCGAAAAGCTATCCAATTTTCTCTGTCGATGTCCTTTCAAATTACGGGTTGAATTTTGTCGAAAAGGTCAATTAGAAATTTCGAGGGGCCTCAAACCAACGCATCGCATTGTTGTAAATGGCCATTTCGACTCACGCTCTGCTTTTTTTTTAAACTCCGCGAATGCGATTAACAGGCTCGACAGATCCATTCCATCGTTTGGAAAAGTTAATACTTTTACGATGGAAAACTCATCTGATTTCAAGGGTAATATAGACGAAGGGCAAACGGTTTCATGGCGGATTGCAGTGAGGAAGAATTACTTTACGGCAAATCGCGGCAATTTGTGAACCGGCAGGAGAAGGAGAAGATGAGAATGAAAATCTCGTAAAAAAAGAAAAAGTGATAAATGGAATCGGTCCGAATTTCCCCTCTCGAATGTAATTTGAAAAAAAAGAACGACGTAATTCACTCCTGGCTTATTGCTACATCCTTCGATAAAACGATAAGTCAATCCAATTAATTCTTCATTTATTGAGTAGAATGAGGAAAACCAATTTTAATGTCGAGACTCGAGATAAAGCAGGACTGCGATTCCGAGAAATTCTCTCAAAATATGACCTTCAGCTAAATACACCAATCAAATTGATTGTCAACCCATTATCACCTCAACAGCAAACTTTTATTAATCTTCTAACTTAGAAAATTTTATAACAAATACCAAGAACAACGAGAGACTTTAAAAATATCAACGACTATAAATAATATCTTTCGTTAAATAATCGAAATATTTGTTGATTGTTAACGTGGTTTGCCGCATCTGTTTCGATTTGCCGTATTTGGAGACTTGACTGCATCTTTCCAAACAACAATTAACACACATACGAAAGACTACAGCATATGGCGAACACGTACGTTTTGAGATAACTCCAACTTAAAGCGTATTCCCTCACGCTCAAAGACTCTTAAAGCCACGATAGAATTTATGTAAGTACGTGAGTCGGAGTGCTTAGTAAAGGGGAAAAACTTCATCTTCATAACCGAAGCGAGAGAGAGAGAGAGTGAAAGAACACGTGGAGTTAGGAGAGAGACGGGGATGGCGAGAAGACGGTCGATCGAAATCTTCCCCATTACCGCGGATAAGTGGATTCCATATTCCAATTAAAATTTCTTTCTCGCGAGATAAAGGGCGTGACGGAAACGGGAGAGAGGGGGTGTGAAACGGAGGGAAAGAGAGAGAATACGGACATATGGAAATATCGCGATCCGACGGGTACTCGCAAAAATATAATTAAGAGGGTAAGTAAGATAGGAGAAGGAAAGAAGCGAATGGAATGACAGGTGAGTAGTGAGAGAAGTAAGGAAAGGAAGGAGTGAGACGGCGGAGAGAATGGGAGAGGAAAATCCTCGGGAAGATTATAACCCCGCGCAAGCGAGGAATACCGAGGGTGCCTCTTAATGTTTAACGAGTTAAACGATTAGATTATCCCCTTTATTTTTCATCTTCATGCTGCGCGTTACGTGAAGGTCCGATGGCGCGGAAAGTGAAAGGTTATTCTCATTTCCCGGAGATTTAAGAGAGAATAATATTAGAGCCCGAGCGTCTCCTTGAATAAATCACCAAAGGGGTGATTTTCCGAGAAGGGGAAATCATTTACATTACTGAGAATAAAGGGGAGAGCGAGAGAATACTTCATTGGGTAAGGAATAACAAGATGGATTTTTTACAGGCTAATCTAGAAGAAAACTAAATTTAACCAGATATGATGCATTTCATCATGAAACAAGGACTTCTAAAATGATAAATAGATGGGCAACACGCCAACCGCGATTGATTTCAAGTAACGTTTCTCAAACTAGGAGCCGCGGCCTCTCAGGGAGCCAAACAAATTATTTTGGATGTGAGGTGAAATGTCAAAAAATTAAATTTTCAAGAATAATACATTTTTATCGGGGAATTTTAGAAAATACGTTATCAAAATCATTAATAGTTATATAAAATGAAGAAAATGTAAAAAAAAATAATTTTTGTTATTTTCAATATACGGGTAATAATTCAAGGGGGGCGCGACAATCGAAAGTATAAGAACCACTGGTTTAAAATACGATATCCAGCGGTTGAAAACACTGAATATGACATCTTCTAATACAGTCACATCTTAATGAAAAGTTATCCAAAATGACGCGAAATGTCTTTTGCTATAATTCTTACGAAATTCCGAAATAATAAATCTACAAATTTCTATAAATACTAAAAACAGGAAATGGTCATTATTATGCAGCAATAGAAAGCACAAAAACGATCACTTCGCATTCCTATTTTTGTGAGTTTCCCGAAGGATATTCCCAAAAAATCGGAAATACCTTATCAAAATTCTGATAATACAACAGGATAATATCGAGCTCGTCGTACACACTTTGACAAATTTTTCTTCTTATAGAGCAATCTAATTACATACATATACCACATGCTTTACCAGCAATTACTTAAAACTCCTTTCGTAGAATACAATTCCTTTAAAGGTAAGAGCCACTTGAGTCTACCATTTTTTAAAGAGAGTTTACAAACTTTATTCGTTATTTATCCACACGGGTGAATTCCTTTTTGTAGGCTAAACGATTTATCCCTTTAGAACTGATTTTATTTTTTTATTAATATGAATCTCAGTTATCTCCGAACTATATGTGCGTGTGCAGAACGGTCATTTTCGTTGGTCATGTACTAGACCCACCGCTGCTCATTCGAAAATTGATAGTTACCATTTTTGGCCACCGGATGATCAAAAGACTAGGGAAAAGCATACCCGCAGTGAATTTATCTTAGACAGCAATAATAAACTAGACCGCTCGGGGAAAAATAGCGCCCCGTAAAAAAGTACAATGTTCCTTGGAAACGAGGACAGAGTTCTCGCGTCAACCCCAAACCGCTCCGTCCAATTTCCGAACCTCCTTAAACCTTAACGCGCGCCCTAGAAACGGAGAGGCAGGGAGGGAGAGAAAGAGAGAGAGAGAATGAGAGAGATAGAAAGAGAGAGAGAGAGAAAGAGAGAGGGAGATGGAAGGGTAGAGGATAGAACCGAATTGGGATGTTCCCTGGAAAACCATTTTTTCATCCTACTAGCTCCACTACTTGTTCAGATAAGGAGCTTTGTTAGACATTTGGGAAAACATCAGCGGAGCACGTATACAGCCTGCCAGCTATTGCTCTTACTCTCTCTCATCTCCATCCAACCTATCTCACTCTTAACAACTACGACCTCCACATCTCCTCATGCCTCTCCATCTTCCTCCATCCAATTTAACACCTCCCTCTTTCGCTCATCCTCCCGACCTCTCTATCTCTCTCATCTCTCCCACCTCTTCCAGTATTTTTAACTTCCCTCTCTCTCTCTCTCTCCCCCACCGAACTCCACCCCTTCCTCCCTCCCTCACACTTTCACTCCGAGATGCCTCCTTCGTTACATCCGTAGATCCTCCTGAAAGGCAGAAAAGGAATCTCTACAGGGAGTTCTATTAATGCAGCGCCTTGCAGAACAATATCAAGCCCAATGCAATTTTTTCTAAAAAAGAATCAAAATAAAAGACGGCGTGAAGATGATTTTTTTATTCGCCTCTCTGTATCTCAAAAGAGAGATTGCACGAATATATATATATATATATACTTTAAGGGACACAGAGTACTGGGAAAGACGCCACCTAGCCGTCGGGGAAGGAATTTATTCAAAAGGCCTGCGGCTATTAACTTTTATGTATCCAACCGCCGCGCCCGCGAGAAAATAACAGGCACTGCGCTGTCGAATTATGCGTTTTGCATTCGCGTATAAATGATCTTCAAGAAGAAAAAAACACAGAAAGGATCACTTTTTATCAATTTCAACGAGAATTTTATACCGCTTTCATAGAGAAAAAGACGAGTTTCGGTAAGATATTTCATGTAATTTTATCATACGATTCTCCAGAATCGGTAGTAATTGAAAACCGGCCAGCTCAATGGGAGACAAACAGCTTTCATAAGACAACCACCGAAATTATTTCTTTTTCTATTTCATTTTGACCCTTTTAACGTTAATTCTGATTTTTTTAAAGTTGAAAATTCATTTTTCAAATGTTTCATTACCCTTTGCTCTTGAAATACAAAAAAATGATGCATAAAAAGAAGACAAAAATAAAAGTCATTATATAATCTGAGAAAAATGGGGTTTCCCGCGTTTTTCATTACCTCCAAACCTTTCGCATCTGAGAAAGACGCGATTTCCCCGCGGCGCCATCATTTTCGCGAAATTCGCTTTCTTTTCCGTTAATTTTTTCCCTATCGAAAACTTCGAGAGGGGAAAAAACTCAAAATCTCGCGTCCCTTTGTGAATACACGCTGAGAAATTTGTATTTTGCGTTCGCTTCAGTTATACTCTTCTACGCTATAAAGAGAAAGATAGAAACATTTTTTCCTTGCAACAGTAAGGAAAGTTTTTGCAAAGGGAAGAATAATTTTTTTGTTTTCCTCCCGCCGCCCCTCATTTCTTTTTTTTTTTTGAGCCAGCGCGCAAATGGGAATTTTTGCCGCAGTCTTATCGCGGAGGTAATTTTACGCTGCTTTGGATCGAGAATAAAAAAGTAGTTTAGTTCGGAATCGCGGCGTTTTTGCGTGGAAAAAATACTCCCGTCGGTTTCTTTAATCTTTTTAATACGTCTCCTTGGAGACGACCAACGTTTAGAAAGACAAAGAACGATTTTTTTACATCCCGTGGGTAATAAAAATGAATAGAGACTTTGTGCATTACTCTATGAGCGCTTCTTTGTTCCGAAACAATAAACCCTGAATAAGAAGTTATTTGTCCGCGTCACTAAGCAAAAAGAAATGTAACTTTAACGCAAAATATCTAACTCTTTTATGGAGGTTTATTATCTTTGTTGTGCCGGTTAAGAGTCTTTCAAATAAATAATCACGGCCATTGAAAATATATGACGCAACTAAGCGCTAAAAAGGTATCGTTAACCCCTATGCCTGACAGCCGAGTGAACAAACCTACTAAACCTACTAAAAATATATGCGAGGCATCAGGGGCTCCCGAAGTTTGCAGAACCCCATCATCAAAGTATCGGGTTGTAAATTTGCATAAACCTCTACTAAAAAACACTTACTAAACTGATTTCCAATGAAATACACTCCGAAAAAAATAATAATTTTAAAACCGGGGGCTCCATAAATCACAGAATTATCTACTGTTTACTGTAATGTTTTTTTTTTATATTCTTACATTTTAAAAAAATACTTTTTTATCGACCAATGCTTCGTAAAAACTGAAATAAAAGCTCATTATTCAGATGTCACGTGCATCGGGGGTATATTCGAATCCGGGCCCCCTTGAGTGCTTGGCCGGTCCTGGATATAACAACAGCTCAGTTTTTGTAGCAAATAACAAACGGTGAACGCCAAGCGAACCTCGAAGAACAACGTATTATTCCAAACCGAATACACCAGAATTCAGCTACATATTCTTAAAGAACGACAAAGAATGTAAAAGTAGCATAAAATAAACGCAATTATACCATGGCGCAATTTTTACGCAGTCGGACGTGTAATCGACTATGACCTTTAAACCTCAAATCTGCCGAAACATCGACCATAGAAACGAAAGAATCACGCAAGCGAATGATAAATCGTCCATAAAAAAAATCGGATATCGAATGTCGACCGAATTGAAAAGAATTACGCTTCATTTCCAAAAAAATAACTGCAGATGAGTTTTCATTTCCGCAATATATGTACGAAAGCCCCCCGTGACGTCGGACGACAGAATCGATTAGAAGCCCTCCCATCTCTTCCGCCAAATCTTTTCGAGACACGATTTTTAGATATGAGCTACCTACCCTTCTAAAATGTCCGTTTTTTGCGAGATTTAATCTATGTCATTATTGAAGGGTTCGGCAATGGGATCGGGACGAAAATGAAAGACTGCCTAGAGATTTATGACTAGGTCGATGCAAAAGTAAACGAGAATTCTCGGGGATATTGCAGGAGGACCGTTGAATCGATTTAAAATTCTCCGAACTTGGAAATAATTCGTTTGATTAAAAATTAAATACACGTTTCAACGACGCATGGCAAAGTACTTCATCCAACAAGAAGAAATAGATTTTTGGTGACTTGAAAACTAAATTTAATTTTTGACGTCGCTTATCATGAATTGCGCTTTGACTTTCGGGACCTTAATAGTGATGCAAAATGACGAATACAGATGTATGGATAAAATACATTTTAAGTCTTTTTAATATAAAATTTTTACTAAAAATTCGATTGTTTAAACGAACAAAAAATAATTTTCTGCATTTTTCTCTTTCGAGTGTTATGTTGCATACAAGTATACGACTGAGGTTACACTGAAATTAAGCTACATCGCACAAATGAAAAATTCAATTCAAAACAAATTTAAAAATTGAACGTGGAACCTCAAAGCCTCATTAATTTTCTAATCGCGAAATTTTAAAATTAAATTTTATGCGTCTTCAAGAGCCGAATTCAAATTTCCTCGCGGTTCGTTCCCTTATCCTTTGTCCAGTGTAAAAATAAAAAAATAAAACGTCAATTCCGCAAACCAAAACAAAAGCAAGCCAGTGTACACTTTTAAGACAAAAAAAGAGGCGTGCGATAAAACCGCCGCAACGATTCCTGAGAACACAACGGAAATAAAAACGATAACATTCTGTCTTCATTTTCTTCGACAATTGTCTCTCTTTCTCCCTCTCTATTCCGAACCTCGAACCGTCTTCATTCTCTTTTCATCCGCCAGATATCGTCATCCCTCGGCACTTCCATTTTGTCAGGCGATTTTCTTTTTCATGCCCGCCTCCTACTTCCCTCCCTCTCGCCCCACGCACCCATTACTGTCCTATCTGCTCCATTTCGCCCAAACCAACCTTTCAATCGCTTCCCGAAAGCGACCCCCCCCCCTCTCTCTCTCTTCTTCCCCTCCCTCCTCCCTCTCTCTGGCTCTCTCCTTTTGTCTACTCCCTTGCATTATCTATCACCCTTCTCTCCATCATCCGTTCCATCCCTTACTTCTCAAAACACTCTCGAACTAACTAAACTCCTCGAAGCTATAATAATCCAGCTTACTTCGCGCTGAATAACCCCTTCCCCTCTTTCCTTTCACTCTCTCTCCTTCCCTCCCCATCCTATCTCTCTTTCTCTGTCTCCTATCCACTTTCCCTCTTCCCCGCCGCTCCCTCCATTGCCGTCGCGAGATAATTCAATATTGACAAAGACTGAAGGATAGAGAGAGAGAGAGAACCTCTTTCGTGCAAATACTTTAGATAGCAAATGCAATCGAACTAAGCATTAAAAAGTATTTTCCTAGGGGAGTGCCGATGCCTCCGAGAGGCAAGGGGAGTGGAAAATGAAATTTGCGGAATATAGGTACTTATTGTGCATTACGCTCGCCTTTTTGCGAAGAAAGTGAATTGCTGCTCCTTAAAATTATTCTTCTAATTTCAAAATTACATTAAGAAATCCACTTTTGCGTGCATGTATGCGTGTATACGGGGATTATATGTTCTATAATAAGTAATGCGAAGCCATAAGCCATACTTTTAACTGAGCAAGAATTGTGGAGGCATAAGGAATGGGAATATATCTTTTCTTAAAGCTCGAAAATAATGGCCAGTAGAAGTCTTAAATTAGATTATAATACCAAAAAACAGCACCTAAATATTACACGTATTTTATTTTTTCTGTGCACGTACGCCCATGCCGCAGCCTTACACTTGATGCAAGATAGATGGCATATTTCAATTTGTAAAGTTTTAAATCCCAGAGACAGATGTTTTACCGGATATTATACGCGTTTTCTAGGCTAAAACCAATTCCGAAAGAGTGCGCATGATTATTTTTATTGATGCAGACACAACTTTTAATCGCTATGACGACCTCGAAGAAACCTGACGATGACGATAAGCATCGAAACCTAGATCTAGATAAAATATAGCCAAAAATAATGTAAAATTAGTTTTATTTTTATTTCATATTCTCAAAGAACCAATTTTGGTGAAAATTATGTCGTATTAGACCCAGTGGAGAAGCCTCGTTTCGTTTACGTTCGTCCAAAAAAAAACATAACGTGATACTTTTACTCCGCGAGCGTCTTTTTCAGGGAATGGAAGAGAGGAATTAGTTTTCATTATGCGAATTGAAAAACCCACGCGCTTCACATTCTCGACTTCTTCCATTTCCTTCGCAAGGACTGTATTTAACGAGCTGAGGGAGTAAATACGAAAAGGAGCCGTTTTTATATTTCGTAAGATTGCGCAGACGACGCTAAAGTTCCGTACGTCACTTCCTCTTTAAATATATCGACTTCAGAAGGAAATGGTTTATTTTTGCCAAGGTGCGGAATTTAAGGTAACCTAGAACGAGGGGCGAAGATGTTCTTGCGATGCCTGCAAAATTTTTCCGCGGTATTTTTTTTAAACCATCACGTGGGGGCTTTTTTCGCTCGATAGTACGGGAGATACAACGAAATCGTCTCTTTTCCTTCGGTTGAAACATCCCACGAAAAAATGGAGCTAAATTAACAAAAGAGATGAGAGTTGGTTGGTCAAAAAAATATCATTTGAAGTAAAACGTAATGCATGCTCATAGAGCCAATAGCGGCAACATGCTCATAGCAAAACCACGCCTTTCGAGAAGTTCTCATAACATTAACTTTTTTGTAATATTAAATGCAAAGCATTCATGTGCACAACGATTATTTAATTCATATATTTTAGTTAAACTCCTCAAACGTTGCATCAAGTTTGTGTTTTGCCGAGTATTTGTAAATGCCAAATCATTAGTGATAAAAATTTACCGACATGAACATGATGTACGTATAATTTCCACGGCGTTCTATGTTTCATACAATGGCGATAGTCTTAAATAAATAACAATGACATGAAAATTTACAATAATACGAGAGACCAAACATTTCCATATTCAACCTCATACGACTCGAATCATTGATTGAGAGGTGCAAATATTTTCCCGATAGCTGGAGCGCGAATAGCCTTCCAACGGTCTCTTTCTAGCTATCCGAGGGCTAGATCAAAAGGAACACAAACGATACTACGCGCTAAAATGATTTTTTTTAATGACGGATACTGAGTTTTATTTATGGACTTAATCGGATTGTGACGTGATACTAAAACGTTTCTTTCCCGCTTCAACAGGATTATAAAGTCGTTATTTAAATTTATGGATCACAAACAGAACGTATCCGAACGGAATATACATCGCTGCATGCCGTTCGGAACTTCTCTCTTTAACTAGCAAACAAATCCGCCCTATTTCAGTTCCCGCTCAGTTGCAGTTTAGGCACGAAGAAATACTCCATCGAAGATAGGGACTCGAGAAACACTTTTTTTCAACTGTTAAAAACTACGCCGAAAAAATTAATGCAAAATAAATCCATTTTAAGTTATATTCATTATAATTAAATATGGAAATGCGGTTTCAACATCTGATTCAGGCATGGAAAAATAGTCGGAATATATAGGTGATTGCATTTTTTCTTGGAAGAAACAAACCTCTTTCCAAATAAGTCCTAACTTGGTGGTATAGCTTATTATAAACACGCATTTGGAAAATAATACCGACACCAACCATTTTATCGCGGGAGTATTATGTTTTTCTAAAGTATCGTGTCGAAAAATACAGTCATTCTGACATATTTTATAAGCAAGTAATTCATTTGATTTTCGAAAGGTTCATAAAAAATAAATGATGAACGCCACATAATGATATTTAATTAGATATTTCAAGCGTATTTCCCTTGCCAACGTGAACTGACGCATAAAGACTTTCGTATAAACCATTAAATAAAAAGGCAAAGTTACAGGTTTTCTGAAACCTGGGTGGCAATTAAAAATAATGGAAAATAAAGATATCAATATTTCTCAAATTGAAAACCTTAGTAATTAGAGAAACATGTTTCTTGTTGGCGATAAAAAATTCCAAGCCCAAATTATCAATAATCTAAATTCTTCCGTACCTTCACTATCAAGCCGTAACCACGAACTACATTACTTCCAAATAAGCCAAATGTAAAAATGCACCGAAGTAAAACTTTCGCAAATAAAGCTCGAGTTAGAGCGAGACAACCACAGCCCCGCCATTTTCGCTGCGTCATTTTTCCCCCCAATTCTACTCCTCCATTATCTCTCATTTCCTTTTAAATATACCTCTCACCCCTTTCTCTCTCTCCTTTCTTCTTCCCACCCCCTCTTACCATTCTCCTATAGAGCTACTGATCCATGACAAAAGGAGTCCTCTCTACGGGGGGGGGGAGGGGGGGATAGGAGGCACCACCGTCCATTAACCCCGCTCTCCCTTTTTCCCTTTGTTTTTTTGTCCGCTAGTTCCCCTCCCGGCTTACGCCAGGCCCGAGGGCGCTGTCAGTGGGAAGGATAGGAGAGGGAAAAGGAGTGCGGGAGGAAGAAACGGGAGAGGAGAAGACGGCTTTCTTAAACCACAGAACGGTAGGCGGAGTGTCGCAAGGTAGCTTCCTCGGTTTCTTTAAGCTTCATCGAAATTTAAGGGATAAGTGGCTTCCAAAGTCTCTTTCCGTCGTATTTCCGACGGTAAGGTAAGGAAGCGGAGAGGAATTAGCTAACGGATCCTTCCCTTACCGCACACGACGGACTATTTTTTACCTCCTTTTGTTTTTATCCTCCGAGCTAGCGTTTCTGCAGCGATGCGTGGTATAACTTGCGGTCTTGAGGGATTTGTTTTTTTTTGTCGTTTTGGGTTTCTCCGAGGGTTCATAACACGACAGAGGGATGAGGGGAGCAGGTGATGTTGACCTTTGGAGGATGGATTACGTCGGCTGGTGGTGCGCCGCTGTAGAGAGCGGCAGAAAATGGGAGTTTAATCCGTTTTCTCCTTAGGTTGATTTAAATCTAAGTCTAAAAATGTACGCGAGCAAATGTGCGTTTAACATGAGAAAGTAATACTTGAACATATAGCGTGAGCCATAAAATGAGTTGAGTTGTGCTCAGACAGCGCCGCGATCCTAGTGACTTAGGAAAATATTCTTCTCGAAAATAAGGTAATTTGTTCTATTGTTAAAAATAACAACGCTATCTAGACAGAACGGATTTTAAAAACTGAAAAAGTCTCAAAAATGAATTATAATACTCACTTCAAGGTATTTATGCAGTAGTTCAGTTGTACCGAAACTACGGGCCACATGGGACCCTCAGAGTGTTTTCATCCGGCCTGTCATGAGTTTAACAAATAAGAGAACACAATGTAGCGTTAAATGAAATTGAGAATTACAAAAACGATATATTTCATCTCTCTCCGCTATTTCAGCAGTAGGTAAATACATGTAAAACAAATCATGTAATATTGATCTCCCACATAATCCTTTAGTTTCCTTAAATTATTATCCAACTGAAATTAACATCGAGTGTGAGCCGCGATGAGTGTCCCTCGACCCGAAAAGTTTGGGCTCCCACTGCATTCGATGATGTAGGTAACCTGAAGCACAAAACCTTGTGCGCATTTGCGTTACGAGCCACACGAACTCAGCGATGGCTAACCGATCTCTGATACTAAATAAAGTAATTAATTAAAAAAAATCGACGCCTTATTGATTATATTAAATAAAACTCAGAGACAGGCGTAACACCAGCTAAAAGTCAAATTCGATGCTTAAAGAATGTAAAACGGCACACACATTTTGGCAAAAAACGAAACTACACGAACGAATGCATAATCCATGGAATAAAACGCGATACACATACGATGATAAAAAATAAAATAAAAGAATATCGAAAGTTCCTCTCTCCGAACGCATTAACCGTTTCACGCCACCGACGAATATTTTTCTCGGCTGACATTTCCATAGAAAAAAGTCTTTCGCTTCACCTCAAATCTCCACGAAGTTATTATTGGAACTCGTAACAGTAATATGAAATACAGCTCGATGGCGAATGGGGCGACAGCGCCAAACCGCGGGAAGGGAAAGAATGTGATTGGACAGGTGTCCGCGTCACGTGGGTGGCTTGAGAGAAACCAGATGTACCTATTTTTTCCATTCCGTTTTAAAATCAGCGCGGGTGGCTCCGCCGTCGGAGTTAAAGAAATTTAGAAAATAAAATAAAATAAAACGGAATCCGGAGCGCGCGGTATCCCAGAGGAGGACGATTTCGAACGCAGAGGGCGGAAGTCTTCTATTTCTGGGGAGAAATATCGCGTCAAAGCGTTTCCGTTTCGTATAAAATCGATACACCTGTGGCCAACACCTCAGAGATATGAATATTAGGAGGAAGTATAAAAATACCCCACTTAAATTAATTGGAGAACGCGAAACATTTCCGTCTGGGTCACCTTAAGCATTTCATTTTCATTTATAAGAAAAGTCGCCTGTTTTTCACCTTGATGGATGTAAGATATATAACCGGAAGACCTGCGTAAACTAGGGATTGCAAATTTGCCGACTTTTTCAATTGCCGGTAATTCGATGAATGTTTTCATAAATACCGGTTTACCGGTAATTTATCGGTAACTTTCGACATTTTCAAAAAATGATAAATTTTAAAATAAAACGATAAATAAAAATAAATAAAAACGGTATTTCAAGATAAGTACTTTAAGGAAAACACAACATAAACTTAAAACAAAATCGTAAATAAACCTTTGATTAAATAAACATGAAAAAATAAACTGAAGATAAATATCTACTTGAAGGAAAACGCAACATAAACTTTAAGCAAAAATCGTAAACAAACCTTCGATTATAAACTCTAATACTCTAAGGAAAACACAACATAAAATATAAACAAAAATCGTAAATAAACCTTTGATTATAAACATGAAATAAACTCTAAAATTTTATTTTAAAACAAAAGAATTGCCGCTGACTCTTTTTTATTTGTTGTCTTTTTGGTTGTTAAAATAGGCTCGCAAAAAGCATAATTTATCCAGACTTTGGTCTCCTAACTGCGACCTGATTTTTGTGCTTATCAGCCCTGCCGTAGAAAACGCTCTTTTTGATTCGACACTCGTTGGTGGAACGGTCATTAAGAAATCGAAAGTCATTTTTAAATATTTTCCTCTTAATTTTTCTTCTTGAAAATAAGTCATTTCCTTTTTCACGACATGTGTTAGGTCTTTCATTTTTTTTTTCAGTTAGATCTTCATCAGTTTTATCTTTATCGCCAATTGAAGTTTTTCCTTCATCGACAATGCAGCCCGATGTCGAAGGAACTGAAGTTGTAACATTCACGGAATCGGAATCAATGACTTCAGTTGACTTAATTGTATTATCTGTTTCCTTTTTGTTAGAAACGCGTTCAACTAGCTCCACGATTATCTTCGTTATTGTGGATTTGCTGGATTTATTTAAAATTCCATAATCTTTATCATTCGATTCCGTGGGATCATAAAGGCACGTGTGAACCAATGTGCTGCGAGATTTGTTCAAAAAAGGGAATATTATTTTTATTCTGCTATTCAATTACTACCTGTTAAAATACAGCAGGGTAAAAATAAAATAGTTCTAAATAAATAAGGTGTGTAACTAAATTTTTGTTCATATTAATAAAAGTAAGACGTGTAATGATTTTTTAAATATTTTATTTAAGTATGTTAAAGTGTGCCTAATCAATTTTAATATCTATTCTATCTCTTTATTGAACATAAAAAAATATTATTTAGATGTTTAGATCTATTTAAAATATATTTTAAAAAGATCATTAACAGGTAAAATTATTAAAACATACATTAAATACGTTCTTCTTTTACCGAATTTACCGGTATAAAATGCCGAATTACCGAGAAATTTAGTTAAGAATTTTTGCGTCATTTACCGATAAACCGGTAAACCGGTTTACCGGTATTGCAACCCCTAGTGTAAACGATTAAACAGAAATAACACTTAGGTCCCAATTAATATAACCACTGTCTCATTCCCACGCAAAATGAAGCTTAAATGTGATTAAGAATTGCGTAATCATTTTAATGATATAAAAAAATTGATTTCCGTTTTGACAATGCTTCCAACTTACTTCCAATCCATGCTCGATCACGGATTAAAATAAGATTTGAGCCTATTTGCTAAAGCGTTTTTGAAACCCTACTTAAAATAAATAAACGTATGACTTTTAAATATTTATTTACAAGAAGAAAGGTCGATGTGCTTTCAACATTTCGAGATACTGCCTCTGATGAAAAAGTATTACACTTGAATGCGTTACATTTAGCATACAGACTAGTAGGGAGATTCATTAATTTACTATAATAAAAATTAAAGTCCGAATAATTTAAAATATACTGAAATCAAAGAAGTGTCATTGCTATGTTTGAGAATTAAGTCGCTTCGTCGTAATTCTAATTAACGACAAGAAACGCTTCATAAAGAGTATGACTTGTTTCTTTAGATACATTTTGTAAATTTCTTGTCACCTTTATTGCCATTAAAAATTTAGAACTATATCCGGAAGAAAATGTCTAATTCTTGGAACATGAAACTACATAAATGATCAATTTTTTACGGGACAGTATAGCAATAAGACACCCAGTATTTTATATTTCACATAAAATTTTTTAAATATTAATTATCGCTTTCTGATGCCACTCGCATGTTTTTGCCTTGCAGACTTCCATAAAAAGAAAATAATTAGACGCCAAAAAGGCGTCCTTTACCTCCATTCTGCTAAGCGAAGGGGGGCGAAGCACTTGTGATAAATGAAAAACGTAATGCAACTCGCCCGCTATTCTTAGGAATAAATAAAACGTAACACCTGAAGTGTTTTCACGAATTTAGGAATAAAGTTATCAGATAGAAAAAACGAATGCCCTCAAACAGGGCAAGATGGCTCCAAGAGCATAGTTCCGGCAGTGTTGAAAGATACGACATGGTAAACGATTTCGTTATGGAGCAGAATAAGTAAAGTCTAAAAAAATCCAGAAATACAATCAAAAGGAAATGTTTTCTTCGTGCAGTCAAAAATTTCACTTATAGAACTCTTATTTCGCGTGCTTTTGCCCTACCGTAATATGACGAGGTGGTCTCAGAACGGACGAAGAAACGCAATGCAATCAAGGGGGAAAATGCGTCTTTACGTGTCGGATTGAATTTTAACCCAATTTACAATCCCTCTACGTATTATTCGGATTAAACTGTGAATAAGAAAAAGTCGGCGGAGGCTCGATTTGTTTACGCGTTTCCTCCGTGACCTGCGTTCGTGACCCGAGCGGCACAACACGAGAAAATACGAGGGAATAAAAAAGCGACCTCCCTCCGGAAGACTTAATTAGGTCGCGTTTGCGTTGATCTTTACTTATACGAAAGCACCTACGTGAGAGAGAGAGATGCACTCGTACCAATTAACATTTACGTATTTAAACAAATGCCGACGTTCCGGGAGCGGCCGTGTGCCGCGCTGCTAAATGAAACGTCCATTTTTTCTAATTTAGATTCGTTTTACGATTCGATAAAATACACCACTGTCGAAAAAAACCGCCAACGGCATACGCGCGTTTTTACGGTGCGATGAGAAAGTATTATGCGTCTATATTTCAATCATTGGCAATAATCGAGAATGAAACCAGAAAAAACTGCAAATCAGATGGTTTATAAACGATTCGTAAAATTAAAATAAATTTTAATTCAAATTATAAGTAATGATTACTCTTTTAAAAAATATAACAGAAATTATTTATGGTTCATGAAACGTATGTGAAAAACTAATGGATACTTTAAACATATCTCGCATGAATTTTCAGGCGATGTTCGGTTTAAAAAACCCAAAAGAGGACCCAAGTTTTCTCTAAAAGCCTCGGAATGCTTTCAAAAGAGCAGAAGATACCCTTTACTTCCCTTTCTCTGCCTACGGAGCTTGTACGGAAGGAGTTATTCATGTCCTCCGCCCGGTATTCCGGAACGACATGAGAGAAGATAGAGGGAGGATGAAACTTTTTTCAACCATGCGTGTGAGACGTGCAAAAGATACTAAAGATTTTAAATGGGCGCCATTGAAAATAAGTACGGCGCAGAAAAAAGTCTCTCAGAAAAAACGGCAAAAATGAGGAGAATATATCTCGCATTGATCCGCATAAGAATGTGTAAATATGCATCTATGTAGAGATTATGTACATAGATATATATTGTGTGTGTGTGTATATATATATATATATATATATATATATATATATATATATATATACATATATATATCAGGGGTGGCCAAGCCTGCTTACCCTCAGAGCCGCATATGATAATTTTCCTGAGAAGACACGCATTCCACGCACAAAAATGTACGAACAGTAAACAGCTTGTATTGCTTGTCTGCTTGTCTACCTAAAACAGTTCCAATTATTACCTATTTATCAGTTCAGCACGCATAGTTTGAGCGACCAACATTCCACCGCATCCATTCAAGTATCAAATGAAATGAAATAAAATATAATGACTATCACTTAAAAATTATTAATAAAACAACACACCGAAACTGAAATAAGGATGGACGAACCGCAAGGAAAGCGACGCGGTGTGACAAGGGTTTCAGAGGAGGGAATCCTTGGTAAAGAGGGCGAGATATGGTGAGAAGGGGGAGAAGGGGGGGGAGAAGGGGGGGAGAAGGGGGGGAGAAGGGGGGGAGAAGATAAGGTGAGGAAGTATGAGAGAAGGGCGGAAGAGCCTCCGATGGCCCTGGGGGTAAAGAACGATACATCCACGGGACTACAGAGAAGACGAAAGAGATCGCGCTATCTATCTACCTTCTCCTCTCCCTCCTCTCTCTCCCTCCTTTTCTTTCTCTCTCTATCTCCCGATATTTCCGGCAAAAGGCCTTTTGAGAAATCGATAAGCCGACTCGCGAAAGAGAACGTAGCGTCAGAAAGAGCAAAACCGTAAGAAGGCTCTCCCCTTCTTCAATCCTTACACTCACTTTATCTCTCTCTCTCTCTCTCTCTCTCCCTTCCAGCAAGAACTCCCGGAAAATCCTATCTCGCTTCTCTCTCTCTCTCTCTCTTTCCATCATTCCGTGAATGGTGTCGTGGGACCCTACCGCTAGATGGAGCTCCGGTGGGGTGAAAAAGGCGGAAGGGGGAAAATGCGCGTGACACCCTTCCGATTCGAGGAGCAGGCACGGATTTTTTACCGCGACGTTTTATTCTAGTTTGAGCTGGACGGACGCGATGCAATTTCGTATCATATCGACGAGTGGAGGAGAGAGAGAGAGATGGAGGGAAAGGATGAATCCGAAATGATAAATGTGTATCGCGTCTCAGCGTTTTTTTAAGGGTTCTAAATAGACGGCGTGCGAAGCAAGCACGAAAAAATGCTGTTTGTTTCTTCTACGAGATGTGTTTTGTTTCGTTTTTCGATAGTGCTGGTACACTTATAAAAAGAATTCATACTAACGCCTGCGAAGGTACCATATTCGTCTTGCCCAACGACCTGCCTTATTTGAAGCAAGATATTTTTCACTCCGTGTGTAGTAAGTTGTTTTTTATTTCCATACATCAAAATGAATATATTTTAAATATTTCCAGAAAAAACACAGACTAATCTTCTACTGATCTAATAATTTTAAGACGGAAAGTACGAGTAAAATATTAATTTGTAAAAGGTCTATCCAGTTCTGGTTATTCAGAAGGAATTAAAACGACAAGATTTATCAGAATTTATTGAGGCAGATGTTCGGGTTACACATTATAAATCTGACAAATTAAATTCATTACTTTAAACAAGTACATATAATTACATTACGAGAACGTTTAAATTTCTTGCGGAATCTCTAGTGTACGGAATTAATTTGGCAAATACGCTCAATTACTGCCGATTAACAATTTATTAGTACATCGTAGTGTTTAAAATTAAACATTTAAACACTTTTTCTCAGCAAAAGAACGTTTTCCCGCATAACATTAACAATATGTATCCATATACATCACCTCATATCTGATTAGAACGAAACTTCGAAGTAACTCCTGTAAAAACGGCCAATCACCATTTATCCCACCGCTCGAGAAATCAGCTCCGGTGTCGAAAGAACGATCAGCAGCTCCGCATTTGATAATACAGCATAATAGTTTACCGATGCCAATTAATCCGTTCACTCGACACGAATTCTATTTACGATCGGCGAGTTTTGGCTTCCATGCAGTATCACGCAAACCGGATCTTAATCTCGAATTGTGCCCGATTAACGTTTGGCAGGGAACACGGATAATTCTTCGCCTCGCTCACAAGCAAAGAGAATGCTTATTATTTATAAGGCGCGGGGAAATTCCTAGAAAAACAGGATAGATAAAAAACGGCGACGCCGAGAAAAACGAGGAATGAATTGCTCGCGGCGATTAATTCAAGAATTCGCTACGCAACTCGATTCCGTGGAAAAAAAGCTACACGTTCGGATTGATTCTTTTGTGATGCATTGATTTAGTGAAACGTGTACTGTGACAGATGTGGACCTATGCGTCTGTCATGGAATAAAAGCAGTTCGCGGGAAAAAAAAAACAAAAAGTTAAAAACATATTTTCTTCGTTCCAGCATTTTGCACTTAAAGTCATGCACGATTGTACCAACCATTAATTAAGTAAATCCTCGATGAAAGATGCTGCATACGCTCATATGCATAGGAAAATATATCATAGATTATACTAGTAAAAGGTGCTTGCATTCTGAAAGCATTTCCTCTCACCTTGAAAAAACATTAATTAAATATATTTTTTACTCAAAAGTTTTCAGTTCGGCACCGATTTTCGTTCTTTTCTTATGGAACAATTTTGGAGTAAGAGCAATGTCTGAAATTTGTAATTTTAAGAATATTATACTTTTTCCATTGTGGAGTACTAATGCCACACGTTTCTGTCAAATTTTTTGAAGTTGTAGCACGTCTAGACGTGAAATAATATTTATCTAATTGTTTAAATTTTAAAAACTTTAACGGTCGCAGTAACAACTTCATGGGGATTTTCAAATGTTTATTTGTGCATATGCACTAAGCTCTAAATAACTGATAAATTTCAGCTCCCTAGCTTGTCCCCTAGAACCTAAACATTTATCTATTTGTTTAAAGTTTAAGAATTTTTAACAGCCGAATTAATGAGTATATCAAAATTTCTACAAACACTATTTGGTTACTTTACAAATTCTGCCTTTACAAAATATTTCAGCTCCGTAGCACATTCAGAAATACATAAACCTTAAAAATTTGTTTCAACGTTTGCGAATTTTTAGCGGCCGCATCGCTAAACTTTTTTGAGATTTTCGATTTTTCTGGTCGGTTTTGCGCATAGTCCTAACCACATAAAAGATTTCTCCAGCTCAACTGGAAGTGCCTTAACATTAGTATCCTCCTATATATTAGATGTTATATGTATCATAAGTAAGAAGCAGCTAAATAGAATGATATCATATAGTTTGATCATTTTTAGCGTGCTTTTAAAATGCGCTTGTACATTCACTTTGGCGTCTTTCCGTCCATCTGTGCACTTGCTTAAATTTATATTGTGTCTAAAGCGTAAATGATAGAGAGCTGAAAGATGGAGTGTAGATTTCTGTACCGATAACACTTGTTTCTCCTAGTATTAGAGTTTTGAAAAATAAACAGCCGGATAGGGGCCCATTAAAAAATATCTCTGAATCCATAAAAGATGGAAATCTGAAATTTTGAGCGTACATTTCCACATTGATGCTACTTACAAACAAGGCTCTTGCGACCGAATATGTGGCGGTATAATATACATAACCACATAAAAAAACTTAAAAAGCGCACTAATATTATCCATGTTCGTGGAAAACAGTCGACTTATTAAAAGTTTATTTTTAAATTCACTTCTTTTTGATTTAAATATCAACGAGATTGTTATTCCCGCGGAATTATATCCCAAAACAGATCCATTTAACCAATTAAAGCAGCACTTTACAATTTTCATGGACTGAAAAACCTCAAACATTCATTGGCGCAGAATACTAGACCAAACCCACCAACACAAACTCATTTACCTGGGTACCACCGAGCCATTAAATATATGCTCCAGGCATCTGCGATAGACCTGAGTACGTATTTCGCAAGCAAGATCTCTTCAAAAAGACCTCATCAAACGCTGCCATAAAGGATGGGGCACTATTCTTAAAAACCACGTCACCCCCCAAATGTTCCTTTTGCGAATACCACACTCAGATCGTCAGGAAACTCCTTTTTTGTCGCATTATCACGTGGGCACTGTCAAGAAGGGTGTGGAAAAGAGTCAAGAAGGTCATGGAACGAATGCCATCTCTCTTCACAAAACCCCTCCTTCCCGTCTTCATCGTAAGAATTTAAGAGATGCCAAAATGAGGAGATGGAGATGAGAGAGACAAGTAGGAGCCGGTCCTTCTGGTTAAAAGCACCTCCCTCCCTCCCTTCTCCTCCCTCTCTCTTTCTCTCTGGGTAGGTTCCAAATATCGTTCGTACGCGGAGCCAAAGGCGTGCAGAAGAGAGAGGGAGTGAGAGTAGGGAGAAATTGAAAGACAAGCTACGGAGTCTTCTTTGCGAGTACGCATCGTACCGCGTTGATTCACGATACGAATACTTCTGCGAAGAATCACGAAGAGAAGGAAGTTCAACGACTCGTCGTTTGAGGGCAAAAAAAACAACCAAAGTCATCGAAAATAGATTTGGAATTGAGGCGAGTTTCGAGTTTTACATTAGAAGGAACATGCGTCTATATGATAGTGGAACATGTAAATGGGAACGGCGATTAAAATTCGGCCAAAATGCGCATGTTAAAATGTATCATTGTTTAAATCTGGAAAGGGGCTTTTTTTAGGATTTTAAAGTGTTGAAGGTTTGGAGGTTTTTTAAGGCGTGGAATGAATGGTGCGATATAAACTTATCCATTGCGCGAAAATCCTTTCCAACGCACGGCGATCATCGCGTTTAAATTATAAATTCGAATTTACGAAATAACGAACGCAAGCAATTAGCAAGAGACAATGCAAAATACCAGAGATCAATTTCTCTTTTGAAGGGAAACGTCCAACTCTTGCGATTATCAAATCAACCGCTGGTCACCTTAGGCTGTGCCCTTCTCCAAGGACAAACTACTGCAAGCCGCTAGAGGCATATCGTATTACCCATGCGTCTTACTCGCTAACGCAAGCAGGTGAAGAGGAAAAAAAAACTAAAGATAGCTGGCTGGAATTGCAGCGGAAAACGGCGTCGGGTACTAATAATGCGCATCGGAAATAATATGCCCAAGTATTTAACCTTTTAAA
Source organism: Tanypteryx hageni (assembly GCA_028673005.1). Taxonomy (NCBI): domain Eukaryota; kingdom Metazoa; phylum Arthropoda; class Insecta; order Odonata; family Petaluridae; genus Tanypteryx; species Tanypteryx hageni. The sequence continues at coordinate 53,684,309 of CM054118.1, read as the reverse complement.
AGTGAAAAAAAACGAAGAAAATCCCTTAATGAGCCAAGTTTTTTCTTATTCGCCGTGCGTTCTACGCGCATGACGAAAAATCGAATAGCGAATTCGTGACAATGGTTTTTTCTCGCGATTTTCAACGACGAGAAAAGAATAAGCCGTATCAACGGCACGATGCAGTAAAAGAAACTTTTAAGTTCCATACCCGATGTATCATCTCCATATGCGTGCGAAGAAGACAGGCGCCGTCATGCAAGGATCAACCACGCAGCAGAATCGCCCGATCAACCGCACTAATAGCTTTTTAAACCAAATCGCTGGAACATCACGCTGGATATCTCGATCTGTTCTCTTCCCTCGCCCTGTATCACTTTACTATTTTCCATAATCAAATTTTGTCAAATTTGAAATGCAGATACTAGCTAAATCTGTCTCTTATCGAGTCGAATATTTAGAACAGGGATGGGCAGACTACGGCCCGTGGACCGCATGAGTGCCGAGATTAAATTTTATTCTACCCGCGAAGCACTGTGAAAGCCTATCGTTAAATTTCACCATAATAATTTCATACTTTTAGTTAAAATCATGGACGGAAAACCTTTTTTAAAGTAAAAGCGAGACGCTAAAAATTATTTGATGTGCTGCTAGGAATCTTCTCAGCCTGTCAAGTAAACTGCGTGTAAACTCTAATGCGGCCTAAGCATTCTCAACGGCTAATGCGGGGTAAAAAGCTAGCCCATCATCCCTGGTGTAGAACGGGAGAGGATGAGCGGAAAGGTGGGAGAGAGTAAGAGAGGGAATAATATAGCAAGGGAGAGTTGTAATTGAGGGGCAGACGAAGAGGAGAAAGAAGAGGGAGATAAAAACGAGAATGAGAACGATGGAATAAAACAGATAGCGAGGAGTAAGTACACGGAAGAAAGGGAAAAATGATAAATAAATTAATCCTCCATTCTACCTTTCTGCGAGCATTTCGCGCGGGTCCGGATTAAAGCTACACATCACCCCGCATGAATAATAAAACGCGAGTTTCTCATTACGCGGAGCTACATTTTTCCGGCGGTGTTCCTTGGGCGAGGTCTTTTCTGAGTGTGCGTGACACAAAAGGCGACGATCACGAAGGTGATTTAGACAGGACGGGCGCAGAAAAAGGGACGAAGCGTGGAATTAAATAAACGTGTTCTGAAATTGTTTTTCTGGTATTATAAAAGAAACAATTACGCCACGAAGAAGTGACCTAACCGTGAGCAAGGATAACACATATGTAATTCTTCCGGCTCATTAAGTAGTTATTATGCAGATATTTTCTTAAAACTATGAAAATTATCTCCTCCTACACACATCTCACTGCCTTGACAGACGTTGAAAAAGGCTGCAATATCAATATGATCCAAATAAAAAAGTCAAGGAATTTAAAAATTCCGTCGATATAAAAGTAAGTTCAGCGACTAAAGTTCGGCAAGTTACATTACTGAAAAAAATGTGCAAGAGGGAAGTAGAGACATTTTCTTTCAACGAAGGAAACTGTCTTTTTAAATTGTCTTTTTTCTTAAGTTTTTATGCAATTTAGTTTTACTATTTATCGCGAAGGAAAACCTGTTTGACGGCCGAACACACCACTTCTCGCCGGAAGAAGAGATATTCCCAGATAGAACCTTTATGGTCAACGTACCCATACATCTTCAAGCCTTTTCTCACACAGGCACACGCTGGCACGAGCAGAGACGACTTAATAAATGTCTTCCACGCATGTCGCACGCGGGAAAACAAATAAACAAACCCGGAGAGGGGAACAAAAAAGAGAAAACCAACAAAAAAGAAACAAAAATGACGAAAAGGATCTTGCTGAACGAAATCTCATTCTGATGAAGCAAACGGTCCTTTTTTTCCTCTGCTACACTCATTCGAATCCGTCAGCGGCAATCAAATCCGCAAGATGAAACAAAACATTCCCAAAGAGCCCCTGTCCATTACTCCAGCCAGCTCCACATCCTCACGCCATTCTCTCCACGACGAGACATGCACGCACACACGCGAGGAGAGAAAAAGAGAATGGGAGACAGGAAGGTACCTTGAGGTACCCCTAGAATTTACTCGTGCGTCCTTCCCACTCCCCTTGCCGTATCGAACCACTAGTCTCCCCCTCCCACCTACGTCCTCCAGCATCGCAAACCTTCGTAAACAAAAAAATACACCGAGATTTATATTTTTTTACGAAAAAACATAAAGGTCCTGAGGGTTTGTCGAAGCAACAGAGGTAGGAATACTAAATCAAAGGGTTCGGCAAAGAAGGAAGTGAGGGAAAGATAGTACTGGAAAAAGGGAAGACAACCGCACGCGCTCAAATACTCCTCGAGAGTAATGCACACAAACGTACGGAGAGAGAGAGGGGGTCAAGAGGGGTAGGAAAAAGTAACAGTGCTGCCATCAGGCGGCCCGAAGGTAAGCGGGCACGAGAAACCTACGCCGAGGGAAAAAGAAACGGGGGTTGTGGGGAATAAAAAACATCCACAGGACTGAGATCGCTAAAAAGACTCGGTCGAGCAGGGTGGAGCGTGGAATTCGCGTACGGCGGTAGCGTAGCGACCTCTTTTTCGCTACAATGGCTGCCGGCAGATGGGCGGAAGTGAAGGGGATTTAAAAAAAAACGCCCTCGTTATCGACAAAAATAATTCCTACTGACGTCTGATCCGGTATTTCGTTTATTTTCTCGCGTGCTCCACGGCGCCATCTACCCAAGGGTGAACTCTCCTAACTAAACCGAATTTCGCGGATGGGAAAGTCGCTTTATTCGCTGTAGAAGGTGGATGAAATGGGGGAATTATTCGAGATGACGCAACGGAATGGAGTGCACTTGAACTTATTTGAGAACAAAAGAGAACCGAATGGGTTGGTTTTCATTTTTACCCGTTCCCCTCCCCCCACGCTTCGCCCTTAGCGTATAAAATAAAAAACATTTTATGAAAATAAATGGATCTCGAGATTATTATTTCTTTAAATGGTAGGTTGCGTTATCACTATTACTTCGCGTCGGGTTCGGAATTACCCCGGCGTTTCGTCTCAAAGCTGCGCACTGCGTCAAAAAATACATACCCAGCCGAACACGTTTGCGACCCGTTTTTCGAGGTTACCGTTTGCATTTTTTGTCTACATTAATGGCACACCGACTAAGCCTGGGAATATTTAATGGCGTCCTCATATAAAATTAACCGTTACAGATCAACTTCCCCGTATCCGTCTTCGAATTTCAGGTGAATAATTCAATAAAACTTATCATTTAAGCTTCTAAATGAAGTGACAAATAAAATAGACGGGACTTCTTTGAAACCAGTTGTGGTTTATGTAAGTTTTTTTAAATAATCGAGTTCAATTATGCAATATGTAATAGCACTCCCATAAAACATATTAAATCCAAAAGATATTCATTAATGACTTGGCATTATGCAGCGTTAGAGAAACAATGACGATACAAGAAAATTTAGAAACATCAGGGAACCCACGGAGAAAACAAAACCGTGGAAACTACAGCGCGGTATCCCACGAATTAGTTATGCTGTTAATGAAAATATTGACAAGTGAGACGTTTCGACGCCGATATGAGATCATGCAATACCAACATCTTAATTTGTTACCAATAACGTCCTAAAAGCGGAGGCGTTGCATCTAACAAACGGTCAAATTGCGTCAAATATTAGTTTGGGAATAGACTCACAATTTGCCACACATTTTGTTGATGTAATAAAAAGAAATGCACTCACGTTTCAATGTCGTTCGATGCATCTTGAGGATACCTTTCAATAGAACGGAAAGATTCGAGAAGATGATAGCGTCGTTAAAAAAAGGAATATTGATCGGTAGCAAAAAATGTAAACGTGTTCTAAAGTGGATAGGTGTGTGAAAGAACTCCATGTGGCGTGAAAAAAGACAAAACATCGCATTACGACTTTTGGATAAAATAGTTTTCTAGCCAATGTCTGAAAGCACTTCGCGCGATTTCCAAAAAATGGAGTCACAACATTAAATTGATTCAAAATCGGGAGCTGAGTGTTTTTCACTTAACCCTTGGGAGAGTTTGAAAAAACGGATTATAAAAAACCTTCAGATACTTTCTGTGAAGTATCTTAAAGAGAATGAATCGTCAATCAGAACCATATGTTGGCGCGCATTTTTTAGTTGAAAGCCATTTCACTCGTTTATTACTGATTCGATGTATTTCTGGCCACTTATTCTCGTCTTAAACTTCACCCACACGCGATAAAAAATATTTTCCCGGAGCGCGTAACCTTTAACAGCGCATGTTCCCAATCCGTCCATCCCTTTTCCTTCTAATTTTACGAACATCATCACTCTATTTCTTATCATTACCGTTTATTTTCTGCGTCAATTCTCCCATTCAGGGCTCTTGTATGCTTCCGATTAGAAAAACAATTGCTTGTGATCGAGTTCCCGTTAGAGCCAACGCGGTCCCATTCCCGCGGTGATCATCACCCCGTGCGTCATAAAGCAATACCGTGCACCTTTTCCACAAATAGAACTGGATGCCATAGAGAGAGAGAGAGATCGCGAGGGTGGAAAAGAAGCAAAGGGAGGGAGGAAGAGACGAGAGGAAGAGGGTGTGGGGGAGAGGAGGGAGTGAGAGAGAAAGATGAAAGCAGTAGGATGAGACGGGAGGTCATGGACCGCGTGATATTCGAACATTGGACGACTCGACAGCTGACTCTCGTGAAGGCGCAGTTTCTGGCACGGCCGTGCGTCTCCCTAAGTGGCGACCGAGGGCCCACTCAACGGACTCCGCTGCGCGTTTGTTTTGGCCGCGAGCCCGTCGCACCGTCCCACGCATTCGGGAGGAGTAAAAGAGTTGGATGATGGTCGGCGGGGGAGGAGGAGAAAGTGGCGGGGGAGGAGGAGAAAGTGGCGGGGGAGGAGGAGAAAGTAGCGGGGGAGGAGAGTGTGGAGAGAAGAAAGTCTGGGGTGGGCGCCACCGGTTGGTTTATGTGCGTAGGTGGAAGTGCCAACTCTGTGGGTGCTCCCACTCCTCTCTTCGCGCGCACACACGCACGGGGTGGATGGAGAGTGGGGGGTGGGCGGCAGCAGCAACTCACTCTGACACACACACATGCTTACACCACCAGGCTCTCGCGGGTTACTCACCTGTAATGGAGAGAGAGAGGGGAGGGTCATTAGCAAGGAGACGTAAAAGACCGGTAAAATAAACATTTGAAAAAACTAGACAGAGAGAGAAAAAAACAACACTAGCGTTAATGCTTTGGTGTGGTAAGGTTTGAGTGTTAGGTGAGAGAGAAAAAGGGTTAGGCAACACCTCGAAGATTCACCTTGATTGCCGCGAAAGCTTCAGAAAAAGGCTATTTCGGTTTTATTATTTATTTGTAGTAAGTGCAAGCGAGTGGTTTAGATTAGGCTCAGCAGTGGTTGAGAGGGTTTTGCTGTTACGTAATATCTCTATTGTTTTTTTGTGCAAAGGAATGGCAACCGATGGAAGTGATGTGCCACAAACAAAAATTACCGAAAGTAATTTCAACCGTTTTCTACTGTTTGCCTATTTACTTTTGAGAATATTATTGATGTTGAATTAAACGTAGAGATAAAACTCAACACTGAATTACGGCAAATAAATAAGACGTGTGCAATAATTGCATTTAACTGACTAAAATTACACAACATAAGGCAATATTTCATTGATAAGTAATACAAATAACAGCTTTTGTGGTACCTCTGATGATATGAATACACAAAATAGTATCTTAAGCATTAGCATTGCAATTTTTAAACCGAAACATCAGCTGTCTACAAACATCTTGAAGCAGCTTTGAAGTAAAAACATAATGATTAAGACACTCTAGAAGTTGATCTGTATCTCTAAGTTTTCATTACCCGAAAAGAAGTTCTACGATTCGACTGCCAATTTTTCTCATCTTTTCGCAGTTGTACGGTTCTAACTGTGCTGATAAATAGCTTAAAATGTGACATTTTCCATATTTATTAATTTTTAAAACGAAAGTCATATAATGAAGCAACCTTACTCGATTCGCTGAGAAGGACATCAAGAATTGCTGTTTTGGTTTTCATCAGTGGACGCACATATTTGTTCAACGATTCCGTGAATTCAACAAGGTAGTAACGCAGAGACACACTCGAGTAAGAGAGAAACCCATTACGAGGAATTCAAGTTGAAACACGGAATTAAATCACGTTGGCGGACTGCGTGATACAATTACCAGCGAGGCTACTTAGCAAGAGAGTTGTTTGCCCCATCTTGACTAAATCTGAACGCTAAGTGGACTAATTGACTGATTGAATTGGCACCACTTGGGAATCTAATCAAGAAGATAACCCGCGCCGTTTAGGCGAATCTTCAAACTCGCGGACTTCGATCTTAAAGTAAATTAAGTGGGAGATTTATACAGAATCGACGAAAGTCGAAGTGCTACTGTTGACAAGGCATGCCGAAGGCGTGACTTTCTGGAATTGAGCAATGAGAAAGAATAGTACCTATCTTTCGCGTGGAATTTAATAGAATTTTTTTTCTTAGAACTGATGAAGCACGTTAACGGAAATACGCAATGGATTTATTCAACTTTTGTAAGGAAATGCCCAATAAAGGTGTACATTACATCGCGCACAATTTCTCTTGATAATAACTTACCAATCAATACAATGTATGGTTCACATAACACACCTTTGTGAACACTGAGTGTCTCAACATAAGACCTTAGATACATTACGTAGCATACGTAACTTTAAAGAACATGTTTGTTTTCGTCAGCCATTCTATCTATGCATCAGTTGATCTACCGAAGAAAGAGCAAACAAAATTTCAGGTTATAATTCTCAACATTTTCTACCGTATGATTACTATCGGAATATTTGTGAGCCATTTTAGACATTATTGAAGCTACTCTCTGACCATGTCGTTTTCATGAGCACTTCCGTTGCCTGCGTAAATAACACTTAATTTTTAACTCTTGATTTGATCTGCGAAAATCGACAAAACCTCATAAATTCCAAATTTTGTATTGACGGGATTGCTCATTCTCATGGATTTTCGTGGTATCCTTACAGACATTCACATCTTCTTCCCTCCCCTGGGCACTGTCAATGACACATTCTGAAAAGCACAACTCCAGACAAGTGACGTTTCCCAAACTAGAAGGATCATGCGGCATCGAAAACCAGGTGTTTTGATCTTGGCGTCGCTTCCAACACAATTGCTTGATATTATCCCCAAGCAGTGACGGGTTTAAGGGGGGTCGCACATGGCGCGCGCCAGGGGCCCCGTGAAGTAAGGAGCCCCGAAAAAATGTTCGTGTATATAATCTCAGAAATATAAAATGTCTCAATTTAAAAATCAGTGGATCCTCTCTATGATTCCATAGAAAAACGATCATTAAGAGGTGCCACAAAGGAGGGTAGCCGTTAGGAGCGGTTCCACTATATATTTAGATTGTAGGGCCCCCGACTGCTTTGCGCCAGGGGCCCCAAATGCTTAGCGACAGGGGCCCCAAAATGTTTAGCGCCAGGGCGTAAATCCGCCACTGTCCCCAAGTCAGATCTTTTTACGACCACAATTTTCATCTCTGTGTTAAACGTAGAGGAATGAAAAAATATCCATCCACTGTGACAAAGCGAGTCGGGGTTAAAACAGTCTCCGCGAACCTCTCAACTAACTACGCTCCGTCGCTTACCCTGTACCTACCGCATATTCCCCTGAACACGTACGCGTCTTTTTGAACTCTCGCAATGCTCGGGGAGTAATTGACCTAGTTTAACGGCGTTTGAGTAATGGAATGGGAAGAGATAGACCGCAAGGGAAGGAAACGAGGAAGTTGGAAGTTTTTAAGGGAGTTGAAGTTGCACATGGTTCGGAGGTGAGAGGCGGTTTAAGAGACATTTAGGAGTGGAGAATGGGGGCGGAGGGGGAATTACGATTAAATTGAAGCTTTTTTGAAGGTTTTGATGGCGTACGGAGGGGAGACGCTGCGTTGGAAGACTACGACGAGGGAAGAGACAGGCAGAGAAATTACAAATTCGAATGAAACCCTTAAATTAAGTGATTAAAAAAAATGCCGCGTGTTTAATGCACGCTACCTTCAAGAGATGGCGCAGTATTATTTAATGGAGTGAAACCACGAAGTAAAACACGCCTCGGTCTAAATTTGGTCCTGGCTCATGAGAGGTCGCACTTCGGTCTTTGTTCCATCAAGTGCTATAGAGAGTGGAGGAGGGAAATTGCCCGTGGAATAACAGTACAGCTGGTAAGTGAAGTTTTGCAGAGTGCAACTTCGTAAGTTGGCGTATTAACTTATCGGTGAGTAAGGTACTTACCGCTACCAAGTGGCGAATTAAAAATAACATCTAAAACCGAAGCTAATTTTATTTTTAAACAACTGATGCACTCAAACAATGTAAACTACAGAAATAAATCATTGGGCATTGTCCGTGATAACAGAAACCTCGATAAATCAAGAGATTAGAGAAAAGTCGTTAGCCGGAAATAAAAGAATATACGTCTCATGTTTCGCTATTTGTAATAACATAAAAAATAATGGATCTTCGGTTGACTGCAATTGATAAAAATCCTTCAAAGCCCTATAGTTTACGCTCTAAGACCTTATCAGCAACAGTGCTCAACGTGAAACCCTAAGTACGTGAAATCCCTTTGCTTCGTTAGAGCTTGAGCGCCTAATGCATCATATTGGCTCCTCACTTACATTAGCTTCAGTAACTAATAAATGTTATTTTCATCATAATTAATTTAAAAATTTTCAACTTCAACGAAACCAATCAAATTAAATTCCCCAGTCTATCAACAAAAAAAAACAAATACGTATTTTCAATGTCCCATTTACCTAAGTTATAATATGAAGGATAATTCAAAATCTTCTTTACGCACATTCTTGGGAAACTCTTAAATTGATTAACTCCGATAGTTTATCGCCAATTCTTTTGTTCGACTGGTTTAATAACGTCTCAACTCCGAGGACGTCTCGCCCATTCTAAACCCACAGCACAGATCCCAAATGAAAGAAACATAGGAGATCACTCGCAGAACTTTTCGTGACACAAAAATCCTTGTAATGTAGCGGCTTAGGAACGTCTATTGGATTACTGCAATTCGACGCCCAGATAAAGACCAGGCGCCGTACAAATTAATCGATAAGCTTCGAAGAACTCCGATTCCCAAAAGTCGGAGGCGAAGTGCCGCAATCCGCTTCCGATCCAATTATTTTCTTAAAAAATAGAAATAAACCCAACAAAAAGATCCGTTCAAAATTTTTCGAGTTAGTGGAAGGAAACTGCAAGGAGCCTCTCGAATGGTACTGACGCGCTAAAAAAAACATAAAAGGGCAAAATAAAAACTGCAACACCTACAGCGGAGATGCTGCAAAATAAAAATGCGAAGAGAGACGTCGGGGCGACGATCCCAATTCTAGCGAGTTGCAGCTTCACTTATTTTTTGTCGTTACCGGACGAAAAGTAACGATGCGATACATATCAGCATGAAAAAGTTAACGTTTGATACCTTCAATACAAATTCTCATTTCAGTTCGTACGGGTAAGCAGCTAAGGATTTGACGTTGCGCACAAGTTCTTATGCCAACTCGAAGGTGTTAAGATACAGGACGGAGGATAAGGATAAATGGGCATACGTGACGAACTGCATTATGTTCAGATCCGCGGAACGAGTCGACGCTCATATTTTTGTAAACTACACAACGAAGGAAGGAGGGACCTAGAGATCTGTCCTATAAGATCCCACGACATTACAGCCCGGTTTAAGTCACTCCGCCCACGATCCCGGTCTTGCGACAGATCTTAACTGTAAAGACTCGACAGAACTCACATTAATGCCCTTTGTGCATTTCATTCCATAATCGCACGGAAAGAGACGTCGGGTAGGAAACCTCCGACTGCGCTGTGCTACTTCGCTCCCTGCCGCCGACGGCGCAATCGTCGCCGCTCTGCATTTCCTTCGTAATTTGGATTCTATCCCCGTCGCGGGATACACCTAAACGCGGTGACGAAAACCGCCCTCTAGCCCCGTGTGATCGCGCGGGCGGCATGCTCGCCCAACCATCTTAAATGGGGAATATAAAACGGCGACATGTGTTGAAAAACTTCTACTTATCCAAAGCTCCTCCTTAAAAGACTTCTTAAGGTGTGCTACTTCGCCGCTACCCTCTGCTGGTGAAAGGAGGAGGTCGCATTCTTTCCGAGACCACGTTATTTTTTGTCCGAAAGGACGCTCTGAGTGTTAATGAAAACAAGATGGACGGTCGATCTTCTGAATGGCAATCTTTAGATAGAGATTAAGATTAAATGGATTTTTTGACGTGATATTCGAAGGAAATAGACAAAAGGAGAAGGATATATATTTCTTAATACTTGCCGTTGTATTTAATGGAAATGCTGATAAGAAGAACACATTATATCAAATCGATATTTAATCCTTAATCGTATAAAAAATAATTCGAGTATCTTATTTCACGGTTAAAAAATGTAATCAAGTCATAACTTCTCAGAAATATTTACATCAATTCCAAAGTTTAAAATATTAATGATATTCTATAGGTCTGTTTGTGAAATTTAACAACGATATCGTTTTTCTGATTTTACTTGAAAGCAGAATTTAATGCCACTAACTACAGTTAGTGATGATAAATTTTCTTAACCGCTAGGTATTAATGATTCTGATAACTTGAAAAGCTGATGATGAGGGCTTGGCTCTTGAAATACGTATTTAGCGTTGCCGGTCTCTTCTAAGTCCTCACTTAGCGTTACTGGTATTCTCGAAGTCCTCACTTGTACGGTTCGGAGCTAGAATTTCAAGTTAACAGTTATCTTAGCCGCAGTCTAATCTCCTATTTATTATCAATAATCCTTACACAAAGCCATCAGTCGTGAATGACACACTATCGGAAAGCTAGGTCAATTAACGATACCTTATTGATTGAAACGTTGAACACATTTTCAGGTCAGTTATTTCCTAAAAAAAACTGTTAAGTATCTAGATATCTTCATCAACTGGAATAAACTTATTGCTGGAGATCTAAGAGAAAAGACTACCGCACCAAAAAAACTTCACTACCACATGAGCTCGGTAGGGATCTATTACGCGTAAGATTGGAAGATTGTCTGGCGATTTTTCCTCCCTGCCTTCTCCAAACATGTTGGTTAATTTTGACCGTCATTTTTTTCGGTAGCAGGCGCGGAACCTTTGTAAGATGTTTCGCCCGACAATCGCTGAAAAGAAGCCGCGAATAAGAAAAAATGAAAGCGAAGATTGGAAGTGCAACCGAGCGTGCGAAACGCAAGTCATTTGTCAGCGGATTTCCAACCACGTCCGATCGGAAGAGCAGCGAACGAAGAAAAGTGAATAAATTTGAGAGGATCACGAATCTAAGCATAGGCGATTTTAGATTCATTTCATGCACTTAAACACAGCTGTTTATTTCATAAGCTCCGAATCATTAAATGCTTCATCTAGGTCTATGTAGTTCAAAAGAACTTAAGGATAATAACAGTTGCTATGCAACCAAGCAAAAAAAAAAACGCGCAGGATTATTCCGTTGAATGATTCAAAGTACAATGATAAAATAGCAATATGCTTGAGACAGGTAGTAAAAGCAAAGTTTTGCACTCGGGTTTTCCGTCGACTACACCTAAAATAAATCCTGCACATATAATCAGGATACGTTATCAACCAACAAATAAGTCTGCAAAGAATCAAATTTTCGGATAGACGTACATGCCTAGATGTAACCTACACTTCGCCTGAAAAGTCGTCCCTCCGGCAACAGACGACCTTCTGGGCTGCTGCGCGGAAAGAGTTGGAGAGCGCGGTGAAGTGAGGATTGTTGACGGAGAGAAAACGAGGAGAAGGGAGTGGCATCTGCGTGGAAGTGAATGATAGTTGAAAGGTCAAATGCGCCAAAAGATGAGTAGTTGGTCACGTCAGAGGGTGAAGAGATGAAGAAGTGGAGACAAAAAGAATGGGAGGGAGTGGAAGAAAGAGACGAAGGAAAAGGGGAAGGAAGGAATCAAGGATAGGAAGGAATGACGTGATGAAAGGAGGGAGGAATGAAGGAAGAGACGAAGGGATAGGGGAAGGAGGGAATGAAGGAAGGAGAGGAGGAAGGAATGAAGGAAGGAGAGTAGGAAGGAATGAAGGAAGGAGAGGAGGAAGGAATGATGGAAGGAGAGTAGGAAGGAATGACGTGATGAAAGGAGGGAGAAATGAAGGAAGAGACGAAGGGAAAGGTGAAGGAAGGAATAAAGGAAGGAGAGGAGGGAGGAATGTAGTGAGGAAAGGAGGGAGGAATGTAGTGAGGAAAGGAGGGAGGAATGAAGGAATAGAGGAAGGGAAAGGGGAATGAAGGAATTAAGGAAGGAGAGGTGGGAGGAATGAAGGAAGGAAAGGAGGGAGGAATGAAGGAAGAGACGAAGGGAAAGGTGAAGGGAGGAATAAAGGAAGGAGAGGAGGGAGGAATGTAGTGAGGAAAGGAGGGAGGAATGAAGGAATTAAGGAAGGAGAGGTGGGAGAAATGAAGGAAGGAGAGGAGGGAGGAATGAAGGAAGGAGAGGAGGGAGGAATGAAGGAAAGTAAGGAGGGAGGAATGAAGGAAGAGACGAAGGGAAAGGTGAAGAAAGAAATAAAGGAAGGAGAGGAGGGAGGAATGAAAGAGGGAAGATGGGATGGAGGATAGAGGGTGGAATGGAGGAAGTAGGGAGATATAGATGAAGCAGGGAAAGAGGGAGGAAACAAAGGAAGGAAGAGGGAAGGGATGACTGGATGAGGAGAGGGAGAGTGAGCGAGGAGAGGAGGGAGTAAAGGGAGTGGGAGTGAGGGCGATGGAATTTATTCTCCGACAGATGAACAGCGCGGCAGGAATGCTCGCGTCTCGGATGAGTGATTGGTGTGGAAGTGTTGCGGAGTTGGGAGGCGGGGTTGGGAAAAATTAGCAACATGCAAAAACGCTGTCGGGGAGGGAGAGACTAAAATAGGGAAAAAGTCACTTCTTGTTTAGATTTTCATCCCCTAAAGGGTCCCGACTAAACAAAGTTTCTTCCGTTTACCAGCTGACCCCGGAAAAAAAATTATTGCGCAGTGTTTTCAAGGCGACTGCGTCCTATAATATTCTTTTGTTAAATCTTGCTATTTTAAAGTTTATAAATGTGAGTTTAAGGGGGTAAGCGCATATTTTTATAATTATGAATATTAAATAGTTTTAAAATTAAAATGCTTCGAACAAATTCCCACATCTATATTTCTATAATCTTTCACTATTTATCTTTACTAATAGAATAGAATTTTGGTATCTCGGTCGGTATCCTCCTCAGTATTTCCCTCCGAATCTCCGTAATTTTTATGGGAGTTACGTTTACGAGAGGCTATGCAGCATAATTTGCATTCGAATTTTAAAATTACTTTGAATTGTCGCATGAGTATGGTACTTAAACTAAACAACGCCTTAAAGATTGTAAATTCATTTTCCTACCGTCGATTTTGAAATATGCGTCGAATCGGACCATATATTCGTTTTGAACATGAAATTTCACGTTTTTTGGGCTAAAAATCTTCTTCCGTCGTCAAGGACTATCGCATTGTTGTTACTTGAACAAATTTAATACATCGCTTCGAGGTTCCCCACCTCTCCACCCACTAGCGCTGTCAGTTTTCCTAGCGTCCAATTTTTTAACTAGAAGCATGCAAAGCCTAGTGTTATTACTTCGTAATAAATATTGTAATTATTTTTATATAGTACAGTTTGTCTTTATTTACTTAAACGCTAGACTTATATAAAAACAATTTAAATTCTAAACCTAGGATGATTTCCATTTTATGCCTTTAATTACTTTGTGGAACAAAATATATCCTTTATAATGTTCTTTTTATATTGTTTACATAACAACAAATTAGTTGTTGACATATTGACATTATATTGATTATTCTAATTTGCCTTAGAGGAAAAAACGCTCGGTTGTAATTTTGTTTTGATTTGTTTGCATAAGAAAAACGTTGTTATAATATCATTGTTTTTATTAATACAAAAATAAAGTTCTTCAAATATAATTACAAAAATTAATTTTTTCGCTTTGGTAAGATCGATTGTTGCGCCGTGTCCATTGGGCATGTGAATTGTTTCAAATGTTTATACGACGAAATTTTGGACAAAATTTGTAACGAGACAAATGAATGACATTTTATGAACTTTAATTGCTATTCATTTCCGAAAAGGAAAGAAATCGATAAAGATGTAAAATAAGCATGACTATATAAAAATCTTCGATATGTAGACAACACAAAGATGGCATGGTGTACGTTTCCTTTGCATTTGAGGGTCACAGCATGAATTATGGATGTGAACTGAAGAACAAATAAAAGAATGAAATTTTATTTTTAATGATAAAGTTGGTTATGATATATAACGTAGAATATATATATATATATATATATATATATATATATATATATATATATATATATATATATATATATATATATAACAGCTTACGGAAAAGGAAAGGTAAAATGGATATATGGATGTCAACAAGGTGTTGGGATGAGGAAACCCAGTGAACACTCACCAATCAGACGACGTCAGGTTGGCAGGTTCTCTCTCTGTAGCTGATGAAGGAGTAGTTCCAAAAGCTTCTACGTTTGTGATGTTTCTGTGTTTTAGTGTTCTTTTACGTGTGTCGCTTCGACATCCCCGGGGCCACGCCAACCTGAAGTCGTCTGATTGGTGAGTGTTCACTGGGTTTCCTCATCCCAACACCTTGTTGACATCCATATATATATATATATATATATATATATATATATATATATATATATATAAACTATTGTTTTCATTGGAAAATAAATAAGGATTTAGTTACTTTACGTTTCTATTTGGAATCAAATTTTTACATTTTAAAGATACGAATGAAAGAATGATAAGTGCGATAATTTAATTTAAATAACAAATAACACATTCCTTTCTGTCATGCCGACGGGATTTTGCACTTGTTACCTATGTGTAAATATTAACAGAATCAACAAATATTAAGAAGCATCAAGAACACAAAAAAACGAGATGATTTCTGTAAGCACTAGTTTTCCAACACAACACCCAGCTGAGAATCGAAGTTAGTCATGAGATTCTGAAGCATAAATAAGTTAAAAATAAAATTATACACCTTCATGACTTCCAGCTTTTGAAATGATACAATTTCGATTGGAAATGCGATTAAAAAATAATAATGAGCCAGGCGCGGAAAAAAATCAGATTAATAATATTCCCCAAAACGTATAAAAAGCACACACAGTTTATTTTTCCCACGCCGCTTAAATTGTCAATTTGCGCGGCAACGAACGGATCGCTCGCAGCCGAAAATGAGCAACATACGGCGATCGATGACGCGAGTTTTAGAATCGAGTCCCAAAACAAAAAATAAAACAAGGGCCACTTTTCGACGAATTGCCCGCATTGTCCCCTTTGCTTTGTGCGCGAAATTTACTTTCTGTTTCCAATTCGCACATTTCACCGCCTTTCATCGTGCTTGTCCCACCGAGGACAGATTGGCAGGGCAAATTTCACCTTTACCCTTGCGCGAGGAAAAAGGTTTGCGTAATTAATAGGAGTGCTCGTTTAAAGTAATTAAGCCAAATTACCAGCGCGGTGAGTAGGAGGAGGTTAATTTTCGGCGGCCTGGGTGACGAACAAGAACATTTCCGCTGCGTGTCAACGGCTCTGCAAGGACTACGAGGATATGCGTTGAAATGTATGTTTTAATTTATTTTGCGAAAATTACTCGGACAGGTGGTGACCTAACAGCATGTGCGTAACTTTACATGGCCGCTCTTTAGCGCATGATGTTAAAAATTAATTTTCTGATTCGGACAATATTTCATAATAAAATTTAATTTACGCAGTTAAGAAAGGGCGAATTCACACGTTTTGCATATAGAGTGATATCAGCATAAAATTCGTATAAGACGGTGAAACAAGCCAACAAAAATATTTCAAAATTCATTAACTGTTGACATTCGTCTTATGATATCCTCTTAGCAAATATTAAATATGCATTTAATTATACCAAAAGACATTATTAACTTAACCTAGTTAGATATCATTTTTAGTCCTTCCACTTAAAACAATAAACAATAAAATTCATATTCCTGCCTTATTTTCACCTAGAACGCCACACCCTATGATGATCCTACAAATGATCTGCGGAGACAGCACAATTCAGTGCGCATGGGTGAAATGATAGCAAAAACAATATTCATACATAGATGCTGAATGTTAACTTAAGCGGGCACCTTTATTTTTTAAACCGGACTAATATATTTTTTAAATCGCTAGCTAACAATAAGTCTATTTTTCAGTAAAAACAAACAAGACTAGAGATAACGTGTCTTTCCTTATTAGTTAAAACTTAACTTCCCCTACACGAGCCTATCAGATACATAACACAAACTTCAAGCCGTGGAAAGAAAAATGAATGCACCTCGAAAGCACGCCAACGCAGAATAAAAACGTTAATTTGCATTTCTAAGCGTTAATTCGAGCGACAAGAAGGGCAAAAAAAGAGATCCTTGTGGATTTTTCCGTGCGTTTCTCTCTCCCTCAGCCACTGAGATTTTAATTCGCTCCGTTTACCCACCGTAAAATTGCGTCGCATCTCACGCGCGTACTCATCACAAACGATGCGTTGAATCGCTTCTTTCCCCGTGCAGCGCCCTCCGCTAGAAGCTTTGTATCTATCTCTTTCTCTCTCTAAACAACAATTGGCCTACCTAAGCTCGAGTTACCACTGGAATTACAAGGCCGAATCTGAACTCATTATTGAACTCAAAATGCGCAATAGCTCGAAGCGTTATTTTCGTTATAGCAACGGAAAAAAAACACTTTTGAAGATATATTTTGCAAAGCAATCATTGTAGTATATATTTTAAATACTATCATCAGATTATGAGTTTCAGACAAAGTGCCATAAAAGTTCTGAGCCATTGTAAAGAAACTGAGTTTTGTTGCGGCAATGACTAACATTGCATAATTTAAACTGTTATATAGCAAAGAACGCAAAAATTGACACCATATTAACGAGCCAAATGCGATTCAATAAACATGAGTGTAACTCAAAATGTCCTCGATCATTTGCTTCATTGCAACGTTCCGTAGACTTGACGACGCAAAAGAATTTTCACGCCGTCTCCGGGAAAGCCGGGGATACAGTAGTTTGAGCCACTCTGGGGCCAAGTTATTTTGATACGATCTTACTTACCCGATCAATTTGTTTTCACAATCGAAAGACGAGATATTTTCGCAATTATTTTAAGACAGCGTATCAGGCGTAACTTTTTTCTAACGCGGAATCGAGAGAAGGATACCCTAAAAAAAAACCAGACGCAAACATTCCGAAGAGAGAAAACAAAGTCATTTGCGCGCCAGATCGGATAAAAGCTATTCCGGGTAACAGGTGCACTGTGGGAAAGACCGACGAGTTCGAAACCTTCGGAAAAATGCTCCTTGCCTTCTTAGAGCTTTATAAATAAATGGGCAAGAAGGAGGCTCCGGCTTGAGGGGAAAGGAGGTAGATGAAGAGAGGGAGGAAGGGAGGTAGATGGAGGGAGGGAGGGAGGGGGAGAGAGAGAGAGAGCAAGGATCAGGAGAGTATGAAAAGAAAATGGAAAAAAGAGGAGTTTTGGGAAAGGAAATAGAGGGGAGGAAGAGAGAGCAGGAAGAGGGGAAGGCGAGAGATATGGAGAGAGAGAAGCCGGGAGTAGTGAGGGTATAAAGTTCGAAGAGATGGTGAGAAAGATGAAGAAAAAGGGGTACATTGAGAGGAGAAGGGGAGAGAGGGAGAGAATGAGAGACCTAGGGAGGTAAGAGAATGAGAGGACAGAAAGGCAAATAAGAGAGGGAGCTAATGCTTGAGAGTTAGAGAGAGAGAAGGGGTGGCAGAAATTGGGAGTGGCTTCATGCAGAGAAAAAAGGAGAAGCGTCAAAGGAGGTATGCACGGGAAGGAGGGAGGGGGGAGGAGGAGGCGGCAATGTGGAGAGAAGGGAGGGAGGGAGGAGTAAAATCGGCACAGTAGAGAGGAGGAGAGGGCGAAGTATCGGCCGGTGACCTTCAATCGACTTTTCCTCCGTGACTCTTGCATCAGTTGCAATAGACAACCTTGAGACGGGAGAGGAGAGATGGAGAGAGAGAAAGACGGAGAAAGAGGGAGAGCGGGAAGGGAGAGAAAGAAGAAAGAAACAGGATAAAAAGGGGAAAAAAGGTTTCTGGATAAAACGAGCCGTGAAGGAACGCAAAATAATAGTCGAACCTCTGTAACTCGAAAGTTAATAAATAAATTTCAATAAATTAACGAAAATATATCTTACACTTAACATTCTAAAACGCTGGCTTATAGCTCTAAGAGTAAAACTTTATATAAATAGATTTTCTATCTTCTATTAAGGTTCTAGTTTTCAATTTATCACTATGGTAGAACAAGCTGTAAGAGAGAGAAAAGACAAAACACGATCATAGCGAAATAATCTAAATTCAATTAACGATTCGGGAAAAACTAACTCGATCCGTGTGTAATGACAAAAAAATCGACAGGCATTAAAATTAGAAAGCAGAGTTACAATGATAATAGGAACGTATTCTCCGAGTTATCGAGATTCGCGTCCCAGGATTTCAAATGATAAAATGTAGAGTGTAAGAATTAACGTTGCGTCAAATAGAATGCTCTTGAAGGCCAATAACCACATGACGAAAGACATTTCGCTCGAGGAAAGCACATTTAACTTACACAAGGACAGACATTTTTAATCTCCACCTAAGATATTACAAGTTAAGACAGCAACTGCGGGAGGATGGAGGGAATAGGACGAAAAATCTTCATAGCAAAACGCGATAAATGGGGGGGAAACGAGCGGATGACGAATGCGCGTCGGGGAGGATGGCAGAAGTTGAAAAAGCGTCCATCGTTAAAAAAAAGCTGTGAAAAATTACTCGTGGCACGGGTAAGCATAAGTGTTTATAACGCCGCGAGATGGCGTACCGAGTGAGGTTTTTTTTAAATTTTATTTTAAATACGTAAGGGCAGCGGGTGGCGATGAGGCCCGCGCAAGTGCCACACGAGTAAGCTGAAAAGACGGAAGAGAAAGGAAGATGATGCGATTACTGCGGATGGAGAGGATAGTGGAAAGGGAGATGGAGAGAGGGGCAGGGGTGAAAGAGAGATGGAGAAAGGGAAAGCTAGACGGGGTTGAGACGGAGGGGGCGGAGGTAGGAAAAGTATGCACGAATACGGAGAGGGTGAGGGAGAGGTTGCAGGAGTCGGCGGGAGGAATGGTATGAAGGGGGTGGCGCGAGAAGGCGCGGAGGGGGTGGTGGTGAGGGGGAGCAGAAGGAGAGGAATGCGAGGAGGGGTGGGTCGTGAGTAAAGAGCCCTGTCGTAACAGATGCTACTCTCAAGTCCACTCCCAGGGTTCCTGTCAGGATTCTAGGCACAGCGAGTCCTTTCCCACGCACCTTAGCAGCGCAAATATTCCTATGACGCGTCCATATCCCTCGGTGCTCACTCAAAAAAGTTTCATTTTTTTTCTTTCGCTAAGAAACGGAGACGAAAAAAATGTCGCGGCAGGAAACGGATTTCCCGTTCAAAAATTCGAGAGAAAAAACAAAATTTTAGCGTCTGGGTCTAGTTCTCTACGATTCGGCAGAGCGCGCGTCTGGAGGAGAGAGTGAAAGAGAGAGAGAGAGAGAGAAGAGTAAGAAAGAAAGAGAAAGTGCGAGAGTGAGAAAGAGAGTAAGAGAGAGTGAGAAGAGTAAGAGAGTGAGAAGAGTAAGAGAGTGAGAAAGAGAGTAAAAGAGAGTGAGAAAGAGAGAGAGAGGGTGAGAAAGAGTAAGAGGAAGTGAGAAAGAGGGTGAGAAAGAGGGTAAGAGAAAGAGGGTAAGAGAAAGAGGGTAAGAGAGAGAGGGTAAGAGAGAGTGAGAAAAAGGTAGGAGAGAGTGAAAAAGAGTAAGAGAGTGAGAAAGAGGGTTAGAGAAAGAGAATGAGAGTGAGAGAGGGAGAGAGAGTAAGAGAGGAAAAGTAAGAGAAGGGGGTTTCCTGAAAATTTGGACTTAAAAAAATTTATTTAGATTTTTTCTGACCCGCGCAACAAAAAGGAACGCGAAGCCGACCTTGAAATGATCCCTTTGTTTTTTGCGGGCCGAAGTAAAGCGGAACCTCGAATTGAAAGTGATTAAAATCGAATTTGTTTCAATTGCGGGTGGGCTTTCGAGAAAAAATCCTCTTTCCCGTCGGTTAATTCGAGAAAATCATCAGTCGTGTAATTTACTTTGACTCGCAAGGCGGTGACGTGTGTTATAAAATAAGACAACCGTAAAAAAATGTTACTGACGCGTAACCAATAACAACACGTGGAGACATCGAGCTCTCCAAGGCTCCCAAGACTCGCGTTTGACGAGTTGCGAAGAAATTCTATAAATAAATACGAATTTTGATTATATAATTGATGACGTAATAACACTGGAGTACCATGATCGCTTGAACTACATCACTTAACGTGGATTCTCTGTGGCGTAGTTTTTAAAAACATGCCATGCTAAAGTTAACACAGAACGCGGAGCCGTTATGAAGAATGCTAGAAATTAGATAATTCGAAGTTACATCACGTATCTTGGGATTAATATTCGGAAAAATGTAAATATTGAAAATTTAACATAAAAATTTTCGCATATTACACATTAGGATTGAAAATTCATGCTTTTATTATACACATAGAAATGGATATTTTTAGAGTAATTTAGCACAGCCATACATATTTCAGAAACGCATTCGACAGGGTCTGTGGTGTAGTCAGCGTTGAATCCAGACATTGTTGACCGGGAGGGAAAATTAAAATTTCGAGAGTATTTTTTAAATAAATGTTAGTTTGAAGTTTGAACGGCATAAATAGTTTTTATTTATGGTTATAAATATATCACATTAAATTCAAATAACATTGTAGCCGGTATTAAATAATTATAAATCTTACATGATATTTAAACAGCCTAACTACCACTAGAAAAGTCTTTGGAACGTGTAATACGCGAATGTCAAACAAATTATTAATTCACACGTATACTATAATACAGTATAATTCACAGAATTGAATATATGATCGTGTAAGTAGATTCTTTAAATTAACCTGAGTAGCCTTTGTTTTTTCTTAGCGTACGTGTCAATAACTTCATCTATTAATGTAGTTGGCAACTCATTAGGTCCCTGGATGGCAATTTTCATGCAGTCCTGCCGAGTTTTCTGAGTCATTCACTCCGTCATGAGTCTATTCACTATGCTGAATGTGCGTTCAACACTCGCAGTTAAAACAGGAATGCAAAATGGCTTTACGCACAAAACCGTCAGTACCGCGAAAGGTGTACTCCATGTCGGAGTACACAGTTTCCAAATGCGTTTTTTGTGATCGACAAATTTTAGTAAAATTCCCAAATACCAAATTTCATCAAAATACGTCCTGTGATTCCCGAGTTGAAACGTAAATTGTAAGCTACACGTAGTTCTTCATGTAAAGTGGTCGTTATCGTAGTCCGATTTTAACCAAAATTGTAATCTGCCGACAAATTTTAGTAAAACTTACCAATACCAAATTCCACTAAAATGGGTCCAGCGGTCACGAGTTGTAAAATTTTTAATTAATATTTTTTTTAATGAACAAAAAAGCATCGAAAATCGTATAATTACGTACATATGTTAATTTCCTTTTCTTTAAATTTATCTTAAACCTTACGTTTTACGGGAAAAATTATTTGACAAAAAATGCGTATCTAATTATTTTATTTAACATTTGTTCTCAATATTTTTCTCACAGACGAGTGTTTAACGAGATTCTTGCGAATTACATTGTACGATACATACATATGAAGTGGTCTTAATTATTGTCCGATTTTAACCAAAATTGGGATCGGTTTACAAAGTTGAACAAAACTCCCAAATACCAAATTTCATCGAAGTACGTCCAGCGGTTCCCGAGTTTAAACATACGGACGGACGGATGGACGGACGGACGGATAGGCGAACGGAAACGAACTCCCGAATATGCTTTCACTTCGTGCAAAGAACGCATAATAAACGAATATCATTCCACAATGCTTTCGTTCTGTGATTGATCGAAATTAACACGTCACTTTCGACCAATCATCATCATATTCTGTATTTAAGTGACTGATAACATTTCTTAATATTAAATGAATTAAATAAAATTTTAATAATTTTCCTCGAGAATCTTATTCCACGGGGTTGAAAATCCACTCCGGAACTCCCCTTGAATAATTCAATACTGAGTGTAGTTGACATCGTTGAAGATTCAACGGTACGTAAATTACCGCTGAGGACGTCTACATGGTAGCGAAAATCTAGCTTATTGACGGTTTGATGTCCACAGGAGTCCTCTATCTACCACTATCTGATTTCAATCCACAAAAAAGTTTTAAAATTCCTTTTCCAATCGTGAACGCAATTGCAACGTTAATTTAGCTGCGTCGATGAAACCCGACTTTGGATAGAACTCGATGAAATACAAATTTGGCCGCGGACAAAACATGACGGAAATCACAGCATAATCTCGCACAATCTGAATTCGAATAATTACTCCATTGATGTTTGAAGTCGACCATTTTGCCGACACAATTGACGCAGAGCATTGCGTAAGAGGCAGTTCGATAAAAAAAGACAAGCATGAGGATAACGCACGTAAAAGCTGCGGTTGACGCGGATAGAAAGCTGTCGGAGTAATAAGTAGGCTATTTGTGTAACCTTTTCTTTCGAGGTTTCGATTTTGCGGCGGGAGAAATTCTCGCAGAAGAAATATGAGAGAAAGAAAACTCACCGGACCCAAAATGGCGACACTAGGTGGGCCGTTAATCGAAAGTAATCTTGCGATATTCCAAAATCCGTCGCATACATCAACGTCAACTTTTTTTTCCCTATGGGCAAGATAAATTTTTCCCCAACAAGCGGCTTACATATATGGTTTGATACGGCATAGCCTTGTTTTTTTTTACCACAGCGAACTTCATTTTATCGATTTGTGTGACAGCAGTATTTAGAGGCTCAATTTAAAGAAAGCGGTCGTTTTCTATTGGTGTCACTGTCTGGTGGGTTAAAACCAGTATGAATGCAATTGAGTTAAACGTTTAATTTTTCTCGAAACGAAAAGCGCCTTGAGATGGATAAATATCAATAAAATACTCAGTTGTCCGAAAATAAATTCAATTATGGCAATGGACATTAAAGTCAGTCTTCCAAATCAAAGAAACCGAAAAACTTTTATCGGACTCACAATAACCGTTGTCAAGGAATGAGCGTTCTACTAGCCTAGGCAGTAAACAATTCACTGGAACGTCAAGTTATATTCTAAATTCAATAAGGATTAGTAAGCAATATAACATATAAATGGTAAATTAGCTATGAAAAAGTCGAATTAACCAAACGCGCATTTAATGTAACAAAAATGATAGCCGCCCCCAATGCCAATTCACCGATCCTTGGATTTAAAAACGAATCAATATAGGACAAATAGATTACAGTAAAAAAAGCCCGTATGGTTTGTTCAATTGTTTCATAGCTAAAGGAATCGCTCATATGGTTTTATTAACGCTGTACCATTCTACGCGACTGCTTCTAAAGAAATTATACATACATGGAAAGAAACAAATGTTGAAATTACATACCAAACTAGTGTGAATACTCTTTCATAACGCAGCAGCGCAATGAAATAAACTAAACAAAGCTGTTTTTGGTATGACCTCGATTCTATCACACGACTCCGGATCTGAAAAATGTGACAGAGCTCCATAAATCGCAAGTATAATTTCACACTATCGCATTATCTTCGGTGCAGCCAGTTATTGGGTCACAACAATGCACCGCGATGGCTTTCAGATCGTGAAACTCACACAATATGGAAACCCTTAATCACACGCTACCCGTTATATAAAAAAAGCATCTCTAACCGACGAGAATGGGCATCGTAGATTTTTTTAAACAGAATTAACGACCACGCCGACGGTTCGAAGATATTCGGTTTGATAAAAGCGTGTGCCGTAATTCCAAGATAAGAGACAAAATCCGGAAGAAAATGTCCACCAGTCGATAAATAAATCATCGACACATGTTCATGTTCGCAAAAAAAACACGAAAAACGAAACTGAGTCTTTGTTATGGCGGTTTAACTGTTTAACAGTTTATTACAAAAATTATCACCCGCAAACGTAAACGTCATGCGCTATTTCGATTCGAAAAGGAGAAGGAACTTTTGCATTTAAAAAATTATCAGAGGAAATAACGCGATATTTCTTTGAAAACGGGAAATTTCCAATGAAATGAGTAAGCGTTAACTCGTTTTCTAAATGACTCGATTTGTTTCATTGTCGAATAAGTGATCTCCAATAATGGCTTGCATCAATAGTAGATTTAACGATGAATCTGAAGCCAGCTTCGATACAACCGCAAAAAAAACTCGTAACATGGAACACATAGACGTTGTAACACGGTCGACTAATTTAAAAAAAGCTCTCTTCCTGGGTAGCCGTAGGTGAACAATGAAAAAAAGTGAGCGAAGCTAAATTATGAATGAAATTGTTTCAACGGACATTATGAGCGTGAGAGCGTGATCGACGAAATGGAAATGTACCGAGACAATACTTTCAAAGTCGCCTGACTGAAACAATCGCAATTGTGAAGAATCGATGACTAAATTATCCCCAGACGGTTAACGTCGGAGAAAAAGAAAGATTACGAATCCGCAACCCATTAATACGATGCGTTATGTATAACTCGATTCTATCGAAATATCGAACGATGTTCACTCTCGGACGATTCCAAACGAGTGGATCGAGACGGTTTAATTTCCGGTCAGACTCCTTTCTTGACGTAAAAATTCGAAGGTTGTTTTTGAGAAGTCCGCCCAAGTTTCTATATCCTCATATACTATTTCTACTACAGCCCGCTATTCTGTCCCTCCCCTTTAATTAAAAAAAATCCTCTTTTTACAACCCAGAAGGAAAGAGAAAGTTATTTTTTCCTTCCATATCTCGCACAAACCAATCAACGCGAAACGATGCAAGTAAGGGAAACAGGTGAGAGAAGAACTGAATAGGAAATTACATAAGGCGCTTTTTTCGCAAAATCTATCAAAAATTAATATTACTATGTCCTGCCAAAAGATTTAAGAATAAAAATTTGATATTTAAAAAATGTAACTTCCCCGGAATCGAACCTCGGTACAATGAGATTTTTAAAAAATCCGATGCTCTATTCATTACATCATAGTTACCTGCAAAAATTATCTCTTCTTTCTAGCATGAATTCTTCTAACTAAGTTTTGATGTACATTTACATGAATACCCTGCAAGCCGCCAGAAGCGTTTGGCAGGGGGTGTCACTGCACCAACATAAACTCCAAATAAACCCTCTATTGGCCTGTCTTATTGCGTTACGGATGAATGATCTGTAGTATTTCTCGGTTCTAGCGACTATTTCGACATATTTTCTGGTAGGCGCCGATCCTACCCTACGCTCACTGGCATCGATTGATACAACTATGTAGCTCAAGTCCTCGATGAATTCGGGGCTATTAAACTTTCCAAAGAGTTTCCGCTTGTATTCAATTCTCCTACCCTTCAGTGTCTGCCATATCAGGTCTCACACGACAGGCCGCACAAGCGAATAGTATGCGATTTCCTTAACATTCGAGTGACAGCCCCGCAGGACTCTTGAGGAAAGCCCTTGAACCTTCTAGATACCGATTACTAGTCCTCAGTAGATGGTCCTAGATCCGTCATGTCTAGTTCTCATATAGACCGACCAATCCTGAAATTTTGGCTTCACCAAGTTGCAGGATTCCAGAAATATTGCCCACAAAGACGAACGGACAAACGACCTAATAAATGAGCGATTTTTTTAGAAAAAAGCGCTAAAATTTATCGATTAAAATAAGTTACGAAGCCTACCGATCCGGAAAAATTTCTTTATTCTTTTTTGACTGCTGACTATGGAGCCATTTTTATAATGGAGGGAGAAAGAGAGAGAGAGAGTAAAGGTAATCCTCGATTTACGTAATAGATGCGTTCCCGAATACCATCGTTTACACGAAATCGCGTAAAACGAATCCTATTTTCCTATACAAAATTCCATGCACAAGATCGCGATCAAGCTAATCCCGCTCGTGTAAATCGATTTACGTTCCCAATTTTGTCGATCGCGTGCAAGCGAATCCAGGTAAATCGAGTTCACGTATGACGAGGACATGCTGTATAGGTATAGGGAAAGAGTAATTTGACGCCTGGTTGGCGAAAGGGGGGAAGGCTGATGACCTTCCTCATCTGCATCAGTCAAGTCTGGGTGAGAATGGAGCAAGGAATAAGGAGCGAGGTGGACTGAAATGACCGCGTACCTAGTACCTTTTCCTCTGCGACCTTGTTCAGGAAACACAAAACGCGACTTGAATGGCGGCAAAGAAGATAGAGAAAGGAATCGAGAGAGAGAGAGAGAGAAAGGAATCGAGAGAGAGAGAGAGAGAGCATATCTCCGGTCTCCGTCTCCCAAAAAATGATCATTCGCTTTCACACTCTTTCTCTCTCTTTATATCTCCGAGACGTCAAAAAGGAAATGACATCAATATTCAATGATTCATTCGAAAGGACACACGTTAACGAAAAGCGAGGGAGTGGAGAGGGGAAAGAGAAAGCGACCGTAGAGAAAAGCTTTGAGGGTGACAGACATGATCGGTAACGTATTTTACTCTTTATACACCGACACGGGAACGATGGTGAGAGTAGAATGAAAAAGAAACCCATCGGTGGGTTGGAGGGTTGGGGGTGTAAGCCCGGAGGAAAACAGTAGCTCCTTCCACGAACCAGACAAGTGACAGTCGACGACCCAAACGAAGGAATGGAAATTTTCTGTTCTCTTTATTTTTTGTCACGAATTCGATAAGGTTGTAGATGACAACTGCGGATGGGAATTCCTTTCGGAACGGCGGTCAACCCCATCAATCGTCGCAAACATGTCGCAGGGCGATTCTTCGCTTTTTTCCCACCGTTATTTTTCGGTCGAGAGAAAGAGAGGGAACGGGAGCGAGGGAACGATGGAGATGAGAAGCGCGTGACACGAAGAGACTATTTGGAAATGTCGGAACGAATACGACACGAGGCTAGAACGAGAAAGCTGGGAAAGTGTTCTCCTTGGACGTCCCCCGATAGACGTGAATACCTTTCCGGATGATGACCATAAATAAAAGGGGAATCGACGTCTCGATAAGATCGGTTTGAGAATTTTTAAGCGAGTCTTATGGCTTACTTTTGTTTAATAATAAAGCCGAGCGTCTTTTTCTAATCAAACAGAGATGGCAGAACGTTTGGAAAAACTAATCTCGCGTGGGGATAGATCGTTTCCAAATCGGGTGTTCGATCTATATTCGGATTTCAGGATAACCACTTATGACAGTTGTCGCTTGATACTCGTTTTGGCAGCGCAATTATTCATGCACCGCAGCCCTCATTCTGTCTGTCGCAGCGTGTGACCTTACAAAAGGCTTTAAAAGGAAACTTCGTGATAGTACGCCACTCCTTTTTACTGTAAAATATATCTTTTTCTAGGAACAGAGAGATATGTCTATCGTGCACATTTCACGGAAAAATGCCCCCTGAAAGTCATTGAAAGTGTCACGAAACTGATTAAAAATGAACGTTCAATTAATTTGATCGCACGCTGACTGTATAAGCAGTATTCGCCGAATTCGAGATCTTATCTATCGCGTCGAGGTACGAGAACGAAAAGATACAGCAACCTTTAAAAATTCAACGGAACCAGACAAAGACGATTAAGATAATGAATACATTTCCATTGGCCTCGCGTGCGAAATAGTTCTTGATAACGACTGTCGCATTTTATTGGTAGGTTGATATTTGTGTGCGAATTAAAGTGGTTTTAAATTAATAATGCATCATTTTTCTTAAGCATTATCACGCAACTTAAAAATATCTTTCAATGGCGGTGGAATGGTAGAAAGATTTCACTTCACATTTTTCATTTGATACAGAGTAACTAGTAGGAAATTATTGTAGTGATATGCGACAAGTATCACTGAGGAGGAAACACCACATACATTACATATTAAGCAAGCCTTCCCAAGCGCTCGAACCAATCGAAACCCGCGTACATTTTTTTTTAATTCGAGGGGAAATGCATTCAAATCGATATTTCATCACCGTTCCACTTTTATTAAACCGAACCCAAACTTATCCCACCAAGTCAGACCGCGCGACATCCAATACAAATGTCACCTCTACTCATTTCAGCTCCGACTGCGTGCATCCCATTGCCATTGCACAGTCTCCAAACTCGATACACGACATTTTGTGGTTTCGGATTCATCTACAGTCTCCGCTTTCATCGTAATGAGCGCACGGCGCGAGAGACAGCCGCCCATCATCGTTAGGAAACGGAGACGAACTGCATCAATACCAGGAGCAAACGAGCAACACGAGTCGACCTGCGATTTAAGGAGGGTATGCCTTGCCGCGATATATCGAATATTCAGAGAAAAAAATGACACCCGCGTTGGAAGATCGATGACTCGAGACAGGAAGGCGAAAAAAGAAACGTCATCTCCAGTTCTAACCGAACGAGAACGACACAAATCTAGAAACATACTTGTTTCCTCTTCAGTATGTTCAAGAAGGAAGCAATTCGAGGAATTATCCAGCAAATACATGAAATCTTTGACGCTTTTACTGAGAATATCCTTTTAACAAATGAGATAACATAATACAGAATAGTAAAAATGAAATATTATGAAACACGGGGTTTGATAAGAGGATTAAAAATAGAAAGAGATCTTTTTACATTTCCCCAAATAATTATCTGTTGATGCTTAATATAACCTTCCAATACCACGTTAGTTTCGGGATTATTTTTATGCTTATTCACTTAAGCACAGGAGAAGACATTAAAATTAAGCAAACAGTGGTTTGGTTATAATTATCATTTACTAACGATACTAATGAAGACAGTCACTTAGAGATTAAAATTACCACACAGGTTACACGACCGTTTCATTGTTATAGCAACTCCACACAGCATTCATTTGATGACCATTTAAAAACTAATCAGAAAATATTATTTTATTCTTATTTATCCGTTATCACCAGGATTAAGCAACTCCTATATATATATACACACGAAATGAGAAGAGAAAAGTCCTAGTATTGACTGAATCGAACCCTGATCCTCCATATTTCAGGCAAACGTTTCCTTCTTTTAAATTCCATTTTAATCAACCTTAGCAAATTATGTTTTTAATTTGTGATTTTTGAGCGTTTAAAATAACATAAACAATTATTTTGAATTTTTTTTCATATGTCGCTTATACCTACTTTTAATAAGTCGTTAAAAAAAGTATCCGCGGTAAAAACCTCACGGGAAACTTTATCAAGGGGAAGGGATGAGGGGCAGGGAAAGCGAGAGCGAGGTGAGAAGCGAAAGGATGGAAAGGGGCGAAAAAGAGGGAGAGATAGGTGGTAGATGTGAGCGAGAGATGTACGGGAGCGTAGCGACAGTGACAGAATGCAAGGCTGTATGACATGAGCGAAGCGAAGGTATGGGCAAAGGGAGATAGCGAGAATGGAGAGGGAGATGGAGGACGAAAAAAAAATGAGATCCAACAAGACTTTGGGAGTGCGAGAGAAGAAGAAGAGTTGGGCGAGGCGGAAAAAAAGTATATTTATAAGGCAGCGAACGGGAAGCGACATAAGACGGAAAAACGAGTGAGGAAATATTAAAGGGAAATGGAGGGAAAGAGGATCGATAACGGGCGGATTAGGAGGGAATAGCCGCAAAGTCGAATGTTACACGGAATGGCTTTCTCAGTCCGTCCGATCCTTCTCACACACACACACACTCTCTCTGCAGATCTAGATAGGGAGAAGACGTCCTAAGAGGTTTATTCTGATTGATTTATTGGCAATTATAAGCGTACGTTTCCTCTCATTCGCGGTGCCATTTTTACTTTCAACACGGCCGGATTCGAGTCGAGAAGACGGGAGACGACGCAGCGAAGATTACGGATGATTAAACTATAGGGCGTCTTAACACGAGAGGTTTTAATTAACGGCCCGTTTCAAGAGTGACCCTTACGTGCTCAAAGCGGTCGTGCGAAGATATCCTGGATAAGAGATTGCGAGCTGGCGAAGATATATCTGGTTTTCGGAATTGAGCGAAAAGAAAACTCAACCTCGCGAGCAATCAGCACGTTCTAAGATTTTTATCGCGATTTATTTTGAAATCAGCCGATGACGCTGTGAACAAACCGAACTTTTTTGCTGAGGAAGTTGTAAAAGGTTAGTTACCAGACCTAATGACTATGGTGGAGCTTGTTTGTATTTAAAACCAAGGGAGGGATGAAATCAAGTCTTCATGTTTATGTCGTAGAATCCATAAAATTTATATGCATGATTTATGTTCGACATCCGATAACTTTTAATATGAATAAATATTCGCTACATCCGAATACCATGAATTAAAAATATATTTATTAACAACAATAACATAATTAATAATAACGATAAAATTAACAATAATGGTTTTCTGCAATAATGAACTAAACATCACATTCATTTATATGTTATTTTTCATCCATCTTACGCTTTCACTTTGCATCATTTTATGCGGATAAAAGAATGCAAATTTTTCCAAACCATGGTTTCCGTGCCAAACAAGGGCGCCTCAAAAGAATTACAATTCATTTTTTTTTTTGCTTAGCAACGAAAATTTCCCATGACGTAATGCATGATCTAATTCGTCACTTTTCTCGACGCAAAAATTTCTATGCTTCGATCGCGCAAGTTTCCCCGATCGATAACAACGAAGCTTCCCGATTCTAACACGAGTGGACGTTGAGAAAGAAAACAGAACACGAATCGTGCTGACGAAAGCGGCAGTTTAAGAACAGGAAGCAGGGTATTAATTTCCTCCCTCTTCTTTGCTATGGTAACAGAAGGAGAAAGGGAGGACTTTGATTTTAAAGCCTGGAGAGGACTCGCAAGAAATAAATGTCAGCAAGGGTATAATATGGGGTGTGGGTCACGTAATACTTATCCCATAGATAGCGACCTTACGCGGATTTCCTGACGAAAAAGGCAAAACGGTTGAAAAGGGATTAGGAAGAATTGCGTGACTCTTACTCCTCTTCGGACGCGGCTGAGGGTAGGTTCGGAGCGCCCCGAGCGGCTAAGGGCGGAAGTCTATTCTTTCCCTCGGGTCCTGTTTCAGCGTTCATTATACCGGTCCGTTTCGAGGCGATTAATCAACAATCACGGGCGCGCGCACACACGCACGCACACACACTGACGCCGCATCCTCGCAACTTCCTATTTCGGCACCAACTGAAAATAAAACGGAACTGAATGTCCATCGGATGGAAAGGGTTTTGGATTTTCTGGCGAATTGAGGCGTGAATACGTTGCTATGCTGAGTTGTTACATTTCATTGATTAAATGGCGAATTATCGAACCCAGCTAGCAGGTAGAATCGATGAATTACCCAAGCGTCATCACGTGGAATTCAATTTCTTTTTTTTATAATATCTCTCATTAGTTCTTACTGAAATCAGAAATTGGAAAGTTACCACTGGTGCTGAATACTTCATACTTGAAATGCGCATGAATTATACTCGACAGGCTTCCGTAACATTCGACTTTATAAAAATGTAGGCGTTTCTTTGTTTATTCTTATTTCGCGTGAACGCCGTATTTATTTATATTTATTTATTTTACTAACTCATAAACAGCACTTTATGGCCTTTACAGTGATCGTAACAACAATAACAAAAACGAACACTTACAGCCATGCCCTAGGCAGCAATCGAACCCGAACTAGACACGTTAACCATCCCTCTATCGAGGCCCGCCAAATATTAATCATAAATATTTATAGGAATTCTAAATAAAAAATTACGAGTAACGCCAAAAATGAGAAATGGAATCGAAGATCGCGCTTTAATTTCTAAGCCGTTCATTAACTATTAATATGAACTAAGAATCGCACCCGTAAAAAATAGGATTTTGCAAATCACTGGTTATGAAGCAAAATTTCTCCGTGTGAGTGCGAATTGCGAACTTGGATCACACTTTTCAAACTAGAGTAGAATTTAAAAATAAACGCCAAAGAATACAAAATTTAACAAAAAATAAATAACTTGTACCGTATTTATCCAAATACGACGCACACTTTTTTCTGAAATTTTTCGCGTGCGCGTCATATTCGAGGCTTTGTTATTGCAAAATGTCCTGCGCGGGTCGAAATATGAGATGCGATCTCAACAATAGACCACACAACGGCCTATGAATGTTTTTTTCAGAAGTATTTTATTGGATTGCGGAACATTGGTATATTCTATCACAAATTGCGACCGCAGACCAGTCCCCAGCAAATTTAGAAATTTCGTACTAGTATTATCCTTTACCGAAAAAGCATTGTACTGCAGGAAGACAACGACCCAAGGACGAAGACATTTATTTGGCAACTAATCCACAGAATATTGCAATTACAACAGCTTCGGTTGAATAAATTTTTTTATATTTTTTTAAAAATAATACTTGTTTTAAAAAATGGAGTACGCGTGGTACTTGGATAAATACGGTATTAGTTATCTTCCATAGCCATAACAAGACCATGAAAAACAGACGCGCATTTCGGCTTTAATTGAGCCGTTTTTTTTATTTTTAGCGAGAAAACTAGCTCGATAATTCTCTATTGAATCGAACGAGGGCCGAACTCCTCGCATTTTGAGAGAGGAAAAATATCTACTTCAATATCTTCTCCAGGGATGTTTCTTTTACGAGAAGCAAGTGCCCTTTCTTTCCAATGGGAATTCTTCTTTTTTTAACTTTAGATTCCCGACCCACACGGCCGCCGGATTTTTTCCTTCCTCTTCCCGACGAATGACAATCTCGCAGGAGACGTTAATTCGCATGAGATGGCGCTGTAGGGCGCGAGTTCCGACGCGTCGATGGTCGAGTAAAATGTCATTCCCGTACCCATTCGATTCGGAGATCTCGATGCATCTCTGATTATTTTTTTTCTCGAAATGCAACAACGACCGAGGATCCGGCGTCTCATTGGAACCGCGCCAAACCACTCAATCTCATCAGTCATTCGCAAGAACTTCCTCCGACCGAGAGAGCTGTCGTATCCGCTTCGAGGAAAAAGTCGTCCCCTTTTGGCGATACTAACGACATCTGCAGTAATTCGATCCAGTGCTGAAGTTTCCCAGCGACCGAGTACTGAACCACGCGCGTGCAGACACAATATGTTTATGACGACGTATACGAGGCTACCAGCCGTGAATAAAAGCGGGTGGAAGGAAAAATACGTGGAACGTCCAAGTGATGCCGGGAAACAAATGAATAATACAGCATCCCGAATCGATGGACGAGATTAGCTGTAAAAGTTAAACGACACCGATGTGTTTTTTTTCTTGGGCATAAGATACTTGTCGAATACAATGTGGTTGTCATAAAGCCAAAGGTCGCGTAGAGGGCAGGACGTGTTTCGTGATGGAAGAAACAGACAGTTATGACCGGAGTTTTCTGTGTTGAATTTTAAAACATCTCTCTTGATCCTAAAGCCAGCGTTTGTTTCAGTCCACCTGTCTTGGTATGTTTATGCATTCGTCATTATCTATTTATAACTTGGGGTATTTATTCACCGGCATTATACCAAAAGCGAGACTACCTTAACTTAGACAGCTCCTACCGAAATAACTGTTAACTCGCCATTAGTTCTCGTGATATTGTAGAAATATCGCTAATTTTTCCTTTTACATGAAAATATAAAGTACTACCAACTACAATAGAGTGAGACAGGCGATGGCAAGCGACAAACCTATGGTCTGTACCATTAAAAAATAATAATTTTTCCTCCAAATGCTATCATGATCGCATTCGGCAGAACCAATGAAAATGACCTGACATTATTGATCTAGTATAATTTCTTTTTACCATATAGGCAGACCCCCGCAATCAGAATAAACACTATGAAAATAGATTGACGTTCTCGATCTAGTCTAACTTCTTTATACTGTATGGGCTGAATGGGCAGCTCCCCAATCAGAATAAAAACTACTGCATTCGTTCCCAACGTCGTTCAATATGGAAATATTAATTTTACAATGATATTCGACAATGACATTGGATCCGAAAAACTAAAATAACACATTTAAAAAAAAATAAAAAAAAATAGTAAAAATAAAAAAATCATAAATAACATGACACTTTTATTATCTATTTTAATTTCTCGCATATGTAACTAGTCTGACTATACATGATCAATTGGTCACCATGAAAATCTTACCCTTACAATAAGCAGCTAAGCTAAAAATAAAAACAATTCATTCATACACACAAGAGCATATTATACAAGGCACCGAGGCCTTGCTGATATAACGATAAGGTTTTAACATAGAAAAGATCAGTTCAAAGGATCTCAACACATTCTCCTATAAAATGCCAGCACTCAGCAATAATTCAAGAACAGCTGATTCTAATCAGAAGCCCGTAAATGAAGGCATAGCCAAGGGTATAGAAAGTTTCATATAATAGACGGAAAATCTCTCAAAAATTCAATCAGACACGCTTGCAACATCAATATCACTAAACTAAGTAACATACGACACCAAACCCAAAACCAGAAGATAATAAAAGCATACTTTTCACTTTTTTGTTAGAACAAACGATAGCTGGAAAGCGCATCATGTTTATTCAACCGTTTGCAAATCATCATTTACACTCAAACAATAAAAAGAGTGAATTTTTTTAAATTTAACATTTCTTTATTTCCGCATATCCCAACTGCTTTATTTAAAATGCCATTTTAAATGAAGCGTGCCGGTAAACAATTACGCAATTACGAATCCGTCCCGAAAAGGGTCAACTTTAAACAAGATACGCCGCGATTCATAAAAAAGTCCTCGACGCTTGGATTGAATAACCACAGGTTTCGACCACCCTTCTCCCCTTATGACCTCCTCACCGACCGAAAAACGCACCAGGAAAAGAGGTCACTTACGACCCGTCTCGTCGCGATAAAAAAGAAAAGTCCGAAGGCCGAGGATGAAGCAAAAAAAAAAGAAGAGAGAGAGCTCTCTCAAAAGATGAAGGAGCTCGAGCAATTTTTTTGAAAAACTCAACAGAGGTAAGACACAGAATGAGAGAGAATTAAGGATACCAAAAATAAACCGTTTTTTCCTTTTTACCTTTCTCCGGAGTTCGAAATAATAATATAAAAAAACTAAAAGACGTAGAAGGTTCCGGGCTTTATATACGCCGTCTAACCATGCGAAGGCCGAGACCCCCAACCTCCGAATAAAAAGACATTTTATTTTTCTTTCGAGGGAAAAGGTCGAGGAGCAACCACGGTGAAATGAAGGGAAGGGGTTGGGATGGAGAGGAGTAGAGGAGGCGGGAAGGGGGAGAGATGAGGAGGCTTATTACTACGCAGGCGCGATTCGCGAGGGATTAACCCCCTTGCCGCATGCATCACGCGCAGGTCGCGAGAGGAAAAAAAAGAAACGCGGGGGGCGGCAGAAGGAAGAGAGGTAGATGGCGCGAGGATGAGGCGGGAGAGAAATAAAACGCGATAACCTACAGTACCGGAGGGTCGGAACAAAAAATAAAAGCTGACATTGTTCCCTTTTCAAGTGAGCAGTGTAATTTGGAGCGAAAATGGGGATAAAGATATATTTATGCGTATCTTCCAACTGTCGACGCGTTTGTCTTCATTTCTCCGCATTAAGGCGGGGGATAAAGAAAGGGGCTCGCTTTTCCGTGCGCGCAACCTTTTTTATTGTTATCTCTACAACCCGATCGGGTTTTCAACGTCTGAATGCGAAAAAATTAGCCTTCGAGAGGTTTTACCGGTGCAACTAATATATTTCGACTGCTGATCGTATCGATCGACCCGCCTCCTGGCGGACCCTACGGTGGTTTCTCTAAACTCTTGCACGCGCGGCGTAGGAAAAAATCCTATTCATTTTCCCGTTTACCCGATCTAGCAATTGAATGCCTATTTTTTCGCGCTCGACTTCCACAGAACTCGCACGGCTCGGGAGGGTTCATGTTAAAACAAAAACGCAAACAAACAAATCGCGATCCATCGCCATTGTTTATTAAGCGCGATTCTCGAGCATACTTCGCGAGAGATTATTTTCTCCGCGCATGCGCAGTATTCCACCATTTAACGACACGAAGGATCAGCACGATATTTACCATAACCCTACATTTTTGTAAAATACGAAAAAAATTTATTTCGCGTTCCTCGTATAGTTTCAGAATATTAATTTATTTTTTTGGGTCGACGGAAGGAATGACTGACTGCCTTCAGTTATGCCAGTCTCGTTATTTATTTCGAATACGTTCATTTGTTAACGTTTGTTTGCGCAGAAAATAAACTAGGCAGTATGTCACTGAATTTCGTTCATTTTTTCGAGGTGAACAAAAAAGAAAGTGGCTTTGTGAGGCTATTGGAAATTTAAAGAGGAAAATATGTAAACATACACGTTTTTCGCAAAGCATCCATGAAAATACCTATGACCAGGACGTGTTGAAAAGAGACGAAAATGTTAACGTGAACCAAGAGATATTCAATTCTATATTTGTGTACACAAAGATATTGGAAAGGTCAGAATTTTTTTGAAAATCCCTCGATTGATATATTACCTGCAGAAGCTCGTCGTTTTTGCTGCAGGACAAATACCACAATATTACAAAACAGGCATCATGATGAACATTTTTGTGTCCGTTCGGAAAAAATGCAAAGTGCAAATAACATAACAAAAAACTATCATCCAGAATAAAACATGGGCGAACTACTATATGAAAAAACAGTTTTCGCTGCAAAATGTACTCCATGAAAATGGGCCACGCAAATATGCCTTCACGGTTACAAATATTGAATCAACTCCATATATTAAATTCTTTTTCCGCGATAAAATTAACAATTCTCATTATAGGAGAAATAGCCATGATATCCAAATAAAAGCATCCCATATCGCTCGGTTTCAATATCATTTTAATGTAAAAAAATATCTAGCATATTTGAATTCAAACGAATAACCCGTTCAAAATAATCCATCATTTGCTAGTTTTTTTTACACCAGACCTATTTTTTGAAAAAGACCGCAGAATCGCTTCAACCAGCTACCCATACCCAATTAAACTATTGAACAATCCGTCATTGTCGATCACAACATTTACCCACCATGAAGAGAATCGAGATAGAAATAGAAAGCTCAAGTTATGACAACCGCAAGCGACATTACGGCCACGACAGTACAGCGAAACTGTTGCGTGCATTTACGGCTCCATGAACTCGACCGTCCGGTGCCTCGATAAAGGAAAACAGCGCCGACGAAAGCAATACCACAATGCAGAATGCAGACAAAGAGAATGAGTTCGTCGATAGAAAGGGCGGCCAGTGAGGGAGCGAATGGTAGGAGAAATACGTGGGAAGAAGGAGAAGTTTTATTCAGGCGTGACGTAAGCTAGGGAGCGAAGTTATGCAAGGAAAAGGAAGAGGGGGGTAAGGGAATGAAGGGATAGACGTTTTAAAAAAAGGTGGGTTAAAGGTAGGGAGGAGGAGGACAGAAGATAATGAGGGAGAAAGGGAAAGTGGAGATGGATGGAAAGAAAATGGGGCGTGGGAATTGGAGGAAAAAGGGAGTGGAGACGTGAGATATGGAAGAATGGGGAGGAAAGGGAGGAGGTGGAGTAAGGGAAGGGGAAAGCGATTAACTCGCGAGAATACGCGCCTACGGGGAATCCCCGCGTTTTAAAAAAAATTTCAAATATTGCGACGCCCATCTGTAGTGTAAACTATTGTCGCCTTCTAGCTTCCTGTTTATGTTCATACTTCTAGTCGACGTCGCGCCAACGACATGTTTGCACTTGTTTGTGTGTCAAATTGACCCTTCTGTGAATTTTGCGGTCGTTTTCCCCTCGTGCGTATTTGAATTCTGGCGAACTTTTACGAAGGCGTGAGTCACTTTTCTCTTCGATTTTGATATGGATTCTGAGATTATTACCTTTTATATTATTTTATGCTATTACCCTTTAGAATCAACATGGAAGGAACAGAAATACAGCGCATCTTGGCTACAATTGAGAATATCACTGAAGAAAAACTTCCAAATTTGGACGATAGTGATAATGATATCCCAGAAGATTTTACCCCTCAATCGAAATGTAAAATAATTAATTACGAGTTCTTTTTTCATAAACAAGCATGTACAAGTACAATTTTTGCATTAATACATTTCAAAACGCAAGTTTTTAGCTATTGGTCTTTTCCCTAACGTGCGTGCTATGATGTTCTAAAAGGTAGCGCGTGTTCTCGGGGTTAAAGGGGAGAAGCTGGAAGTGGAGGGTAAGGGAGAAGCTGGAAGAGGAGGGTAGGGGAAAAGCTGGAAGAGGAGAAGTTAAAAATTGTACAAAGGAAAAAGGTCAAAGGAACAATAAGCAGATGGAATAGAAGGACAGAAAGATTGAGAAAAGACGGAAAGTGGAGATGGGTAAGAAGGAATATGATCGAAGAAAATGGGAGGAGAAAAGGAAGGAAAAGGAGAGAGCGAAAAGGTCAGCGACAAGGGGAAAGCTGAAGTAGAAAGGAATTTGAAGAGGCGGGAAAATAGGCGAAGAAGGGGCTGAAATGGGAGGGAGGTGAAATGGGAAAAGGAGTAGTGGTAAGTAGCGAATAGGTGAAAGGAAAAATTAGGAGGGGAGTAGATGAGAAGGAAGTGGTAGGGGAGGAGGTTTGAATAGAGGAGAGGGGGAGGGAGGGAGGAGGGAAATGAAGGGAAAAAAGCGCAGGGAATCGATATGAACTGGGAGGAATTCCAACACAGCTTGCGGGCCGGCGAAAGAAAAGTTTCATCTCCATGGAAAAATACCACGCTCCCCCGCAAGTCCCATATATCTCGTGTATGGGGGGAGAGAGAGAGAGATGGAGAGAGAGAGAGAGATGGAGAGAGAGAGGGAGGGACAAGAGGAAGAGGGCTGAAGGTGACGAAAGATGGGGCACGCAGAAGGCCGAATAAAGATTAGAAGAGAAACGCCTGAGGTGATCGAGTAGCAGAGCAGGAGTAAAGAAGAGAGAAAATAGCGGACAAAAAAGTAGGAAAAGTATTGAGGAATATGGATTGAGAGACTGGAGAGGAGGAAGGAGGGAGCGGAAGAGAGACGGGGGGAGTAATGCTAGGTCCTAGGAGAGAAATTCAGGATGAAAAAAACGAAGGAAGACGATTAGAAAGTGACAGAAAGATAGCGCATAACAATTACGTTATTAATGGAATTTATGGATATCCAGGATAAAATTGCTACATGAGAGATGAAATATATAGGAGGAGGTTTAAAGATGTGTGACAACGAATGGATAAGCATTTTTATTACAGTAAAATTGAGGTTACCAAGTCCCTTCTAACTATACGCCTCCCTAAGTAGAATCGAGTGTAACATGAAAGGCTGTAGCGGAATAAAATAGAACAGAAACATGCAGAGAATTCCCAAGGATAAGATTATTTAAAATAAGAAAAACGTTCCTGAAAACCGTTAGAAAGAGAAGAACCATTCGAAATATAGCGTGGAAACGAAAGGGATGACAAAGGAATAACCAAAAGCATAAAGTCACCACATTACTTAAACCCGAGAGATTAAAAAAGAGAGGGAGCAGAAAATTTAAAGAGAAAGAAGGATAAGGAAATTGAGATTAAGAAAGAGAGACGGAGCAGAGTTGCAAGGGGCGCCAGAAATTGGGTTGGGAAGAGATCGAGAAAGAGGGATGGGGAGGAGGCTCCCTTTGGAGGGGGCTTTTTATTCCAAGGGTTAAAAAAGGATTTAAGAGCGACGGTGGCCTGGCCAAGGTCAACCTCTCATCGTTCCGGCTTGGGGTGAAAGAGATTTTTTTTCTTCTCAAGTACTTCGAGGTGAGGGATACCGAACGCGTGGTTTTTGTAAGGGTGGTGAATATATATAGGCGAAGGAGACGATGAAGAAGGGGAGGGGAGAGAAATGGGAGATTAGGCTGGGGCGGAGTCAGAGGAGGTGGATCGGAGGAGGAATTATGAAGTAACGGCGTGAGGAGGTCGGAGTGAAAGAAGTGCATTTAGAAGCGATATCATTCGGAGGAAATGCGAAACGCTGTTCGGTTGTTTTTTTTTCCTTTCGTAGAATTTACGCGAAGAAATCTGAATTTTATCAATCGGGACGCAATATAAATACCTTCTCCCGCATGAAGATTTTACCCGTATCATTAATTACAGTAACCGTGTAACATACGCATGGATATGTATGCCTTGGCATACGCTTACAAACAAGATTAAGGCCACGCGTATTTTTTTAAATTTTTAAAAATTTAACTTGGGGAAGAATTCCTAGCCTGATAAGACACGCGTCGGATCGACGAACTCATCCACGGAAGTCACTCGAACGTCAAACCTCGGATACAAATTTTTGTTCACAATGCCGGAAAAAAATGCTAAGCAAATAAATAACGACCTTCACCCGCTCGTTGTATTCCAAAATTGGAAGTTACAACCTTCTTCGATCCTTATGCGCCGCAATTTAACGACAGCGCTAATCAACTCCACCACAGCTGAAAATTTTAATTAAAATAAATTAATTAAACTTTCAGGGAATTTTTGAAAGCCTACATAGACATTTTTAATTTGATTTTAAAAAAATTGTCGCGATGGTGAGATATTATGTTGGACAAGCCCTTGAGTGCCACTCGGCATCTAGAAGTTCGCCAATCTAGTACGGTCGCATGATGTATTTTCTATACGAAAAGGCAAAGCTGCGCATGGTCTTGGGGCAATCCTTGCATATCATAATGGCCTTGAATTTAAGGGTTGAAATCAATACATGCCGAAGAGGTGGGAAAGAAAGAGAATTAAGGGGGAGAGCCGAAAGAAATGCAGAAAGATACAGAAAAGGAAGTGTCGAAAAATTAAGGATATGAAGCGTAGGGAAGAAAGAACGTAAAGAGGAATAGATACATATATAGCAAGGATATGCAGTAGAACTCGGCCACTGCGACATCGGTTTATAAAAAGACTTGATTGGGCGACAATTTATTCTCGGTCACGGTTCACCTGCCCTTATTTCAATGTCGCGATATTCTTCGCATAAAACTTGGATAATTACGTAACTACGGATTAAAACGTGAGAACCTTTTCGTCATTCGGTTCGCGATGAATGGAAAATGTAGCGCCTCGTTTAATACTTACCTCGCCAATAGCTTCCGAAAATAAAAAACGACGATAATGAAGTAGGCTGCGTGTCTACTTCCCGACGGTGGTCGCGGGTTCGATTCCTGCAGTACTCGTATTCGTGACTTCTAATACGCTCTTTGCGAGACACCACGAAGTGCCACTGATAAATAAGTAAAAGTATAAACGAATTTCGTTTTTCTCCTCTGTGTATAAACCCAAATCGCGCCTTACGTTATACTTAATGGCG
Source organism: Tanypteryx hageni (assembly GCA_028673005.1). Taxonomy (NCBI): domain Eukaryota; kingdom Metazoa; phylum Arthropoda; class Insecta; order Odonata; family Petaluridae; genus Tanypteryx; species Tanypteryx hageni. The sequence continues at coordinate 53,642,741 of CM054118.1, read as the reverse complement.
ATGATTTTACAGCCTCATGAATGACGCCATAGCCGAATTCTACCGTGACGGTGGTGGTATAAATGGAGCAAGGAATGGAGAGAGGGAGGGGAGTGTAGACACGGACGGGGAAAGAAGGAAATAAAGAGAGGGAAGGATGGAGTGGGGGAAGGAGGGGTTTCAATAACGCTGGAAGGAATTACGAGAGGTTTTTCAAGTGGGTATGGTTCTCGCGCAAATAGGTGAGAAGCGGTTTTTTCCCTCTCTCTCCTCCCCTTTCCCTTCCCCTCCCTTTCTCCCTGACACCTCCTCCCTCTCCCTTTTCTCCTCGCCAATCCTTCCATAACTAAACGAGGGGAGAGGTAAGGAAGAAGAGGGAGGGATGAAGGAGGGAGGGAGGTCTTTTGAAGTAGTGAAAAATAATGTATAACCAGAGCGCCATGTGGAATGGCATGGGGGTGGGGGCTAAAAATAAATGAATAATTAGCAGCGTGCGTTGGGAACAGCTGTCGGGAAAAATTTTCAGCGTTCTGAATGAAGGGGAGACGTAGAATCAATGTTGTATTACGCGAGGGAATAACACTCTTTTAAAGATATATGTGCAAGCGAGTACCTTAATGGATATATGGCGAGCGAATTGCGCAGAACCGTTTGTTGGATATCGATCCGTGGATTAATTTCAGGACTTTGATGTATTTCTGAATAATTAAGTCCAATGCTATTAAAAGGGGTGTTTTATCCAGAAAAAGCTACAACAAAATATTCGCAAATGGACCAATCATATTATATATATATATATATATATATATATATATATATATATATATATATATATATATATATATATTTATTTATTTATTTATAGGAATCGCATTAAATTTAGGGCAATGATGACACAATACGAATCAGCACCCGTTTGATAATCGGACTAAGATCAAAATTTTACTCATATTTTTTAAAATCAATGCGATGAAAACACATTTTAGTTCATCTGGGAAATGTATAATTATAAAATTCTTTTTTGGAATTTTTATAAAACCTTGTCTAAATACCACTTCAAATTATGAATATACTAACGATGTTTAACGCCCATAAGAGAAAAACAATGAACAAACCAGACTATATTAAACAAAATGAAAGCTATAATTTTATGACATTTAAAAATATCGAAGAAACGATTACGAGAAATTGTTAAAACGCCGAAATTTTAAATGGACTTAAAAGGGAGCAGAGACAAAGACACGTTTTTCATAACGGAAATGAAATAAAAACAAAATCTATAGCAAACTATTTAAAAAATGTATTCCCCGCCTAATTAAGAAGATTCGCTATATGTGGGCCATATCACAAATTCAAAATGCATAGCAAGAGCCCCGGTAACACATCACCCATAAGGTTTCCTATTACCTCGCGTACACACACACACACGCTTACGCGCAAACTCACGCACGCTGCAGCCACCGTCCAAATAATAATTAAACAAACACTTTAAAATTCGCGAGACCGCTCCTCTTTTGACTCGAGGAAAAGTTGACAAAACAAAAAAAACGCGCGACCTTTTCGTTTGTTCCCCTTTTGTTTTTTTACGTCAGATTTAAAAAATAACCCCATTCATGGTTATTTTTTGTCATTGTAGACGGGTTTGGCAGTCATTGTCCCGCGAATTGAATGCAAATCACGCCTTCGCACGGAGCGGTATCCCCGTGTCAAAATGAGAGATGGGGAGAGAGAGAGAAAGGAAGAGGGATCGGAAGCGAGGGAAAGAGGGAGAATGAGGAAAGAGATTGAGAGAAAGAGAGGAAACGAGATGGAGAGGATAGGGAGAGAGAGGGAAGAGGGAGACAGAGAAAGAGAGGCAAATATAAAGGGAGTGTGAAGGAGACGTAGAAGGTTGGAGACAGCTACAGATAAAAAGATCTAGAGCAAGGAAGGCTGGTAGAAATGGGAAGAGAATTTTAAAAGACAAAATGTGATGGTGAGAGCGGATAGATAGGCGGACAGATATAAAAGGGAATAGGATACAAAGACAATGACAGGGTTTTAATGAAGCGGAGGAATGGAAAGAAAGAGGGCGAACAGGCAGAATGTAGCACGAGGAAGAGATGGATGTGGAGTCAAATAAAATGAGCGAGCGAGATAGTTATGAAGAAATATTTCAAAAAAATTCTAAAAATGTACAGAGGAATTTTTTCAGTCGTGTCACAATGGCTTGAATGCAATACATGATATACCCAATTTCTGTGCTTATAAAACGGTTGAGTGAACCAAATACGCGTTTCAGCTGCAATGCAGTCGTCCTCAGTGTTAATTCATCGAGGACGGTTACTTTGTCGACGAATTGACAATACAGATTACTCGACATTTTTCAAAAACAATATACTACCTAATCTGCTGTAAAGTTCAGTATATTACAAGCAATGACGATTATCCCCAAGAGCATTGAGGTAGTGAGAAAAAGGAGAGATTCCGCGAAAAAATATTTCAAAGATGAAAAGTGAAAGTGAGAAGAGAAAACATACGACATCTTCAAACAGAAGAAAGCTTTTAAAAATTACCAGAAGGATAATACACGCGAAAATCCACCGATTTAACATCTCGGAGAAAGAAGGACGTCGAAGCAAATATTCCTTTTTCGGCCGGTTGGGCTTCAAAAAATAAAACCAAGAAAATCCGTCTATGCCGCTTAATATGCAGGAATGCTAGCCGAGGGAAATGTTTCGAAACGTGCCGTCCATATCACCCAGAATCTGTTAGTCTCGCGAAGCCCTTCCGACTGCCTAAATGGTTTCCTCCATCATTCTTCCTCTCTCTCTCTCTGCTTTCCGATATTTCAAAGCAGCGTCATAAAGCCATCCGAGAGAGAGTAATTTGTATAATTAAAGATCAGTTTTTAATCCAAACGACTATTGATTTCTTTACACACCAAGATTATCTTGAATCGCTACGAACGTCGTCATGAATAAACCCACGAACCTATTTTGTATGAAAAAATACCAACTATAAGAAAGGACGGTATAAAAGGCAATTTGCGACCATTAATTTAAGAGAATATTGAATCGAGATGCAAATCAACGAAAAAAGACTTTTTCGTCCAAACGCCTTCGCCAATTCGGCTCCTTAGGTGAAAAAGTAAAAAAAAACTTTTAAACGATATAAATTCCCGCGAAATAAAGGTTTCTTTGCCACTTTTTTTTGCCGAATCGACGTTAAAAAAAAAGGTTAGAAAATGCCCCGGAGGGAAAAAATACGAGCAGAGAAAAAACAGAACCGGCCTGTAGGTCTCTTTCTTTTTCTCTCTTATCGCGTCACGCTGGAATGTCTATACGAAAAGAGATTCTTTCGGTTCTCTGGACGCCGAGAAATAAAAAGAAAAGAAGAAACGTTGTGCCGATTTCACTTCCACCTCCTGACTCCGTCGCCCTTGAGACGAGCGGAAAGGCCGGCCCGTAATCTACACGTGGACCCTAATGGCGTGTACCTGTTCATTACGCGAGGCAAAAATGATCTCCGACCCAACAAAGTGAAGGGTTTTTTTGTCATATTCGGAGGAGGAGGATGGAGGCGCTAAAATACGGCGGAACTTTCATAATTCAAACTCCGAGGAAAGACAAAATCCAGCCACAGAAGTTCCCATAAAGGAACCACGAGACGAGGAACAACCGAAGGAAAAATATTCTTCGAGTTTTAATCGATCTACACCATTCTGGAGATTGACGTTCAAGTACTTTAAGTTCGAGTAATAGAATGATAAGGGTTTGACAAATAGAAGTATGAAGTGTAGGTCGAGTAGAACAGTTTCGAGTTTTAAAAAATTCGACAGTAATCGAAAGTAGTAGGCACTACTGATTTTGTTTTTTTTTTAGAATGAACTCATGGACGAAATTAAAGCATCAATCTCTCACCTTTTTTGTCCGTATTTTTTCGCGTCTTCAGTATATGTCGCCAGCTTACTCTCTCTTTTGTGAAAAAAAATAAGCACGAAGAGACGCGATGGCTTAAGTGGCCCACGGATCGATTAATCATTAATTTCTAGAGAAGAGTAGCCCATAGAGCCTTGTTTACCGAGTCCTTAGCGTCAGATGTATCGCTAATGGATAATCGATAGCACGACGCAGCGATTAATGGAACGATATCAAATCGGTTCGTCCTCCGCGGTAGCTGGCGAAGCAAGGGAAGAGGCTCGTAAAATGGAAGAGATAAGAGCGAGGGATTAAATGACACTCCGCGATTGGGCATTGTTCGCGTATTTATGTAAACATTCCCTCTAAAAATTCGCGGGTTACATATCTTTCGCTGTATTTATTTCGAATTTTTCCTCTGTATAGCCATAACTATTTGTTTTTTTTTAGAAATCAATCTTAATATATCATTAAAATATTGCTTTGTTCCGAATTAGACCAAAGAAATTCTGGTATATCAATATATCATGTGTGTATCAGCTTGTATCACTGTACATTTATTAAAATGGAAAATAACCATTCAACGAGCAGAACAGCGATGAAAAGAACCGCACGCCAGTAGCGTAAAATATCAAAGCAAATTCAAAATTCACTCGAAAATGTAATCATTTGTCAAAGTCATTTGGGTAGTAGTAATATAATTTCAATCTTTTTATCGACAAAATACTTATGTAGGAAGTGCTTAAAAATAAATCAGCCAATCATAAATATCATTTAATTAATTTTAACCCAATGATTAATTCTTCTGGTAGATTTCGGGAGTAAATTTCTGAAAATCCAAACATGACTGTAACACTGGCAAACACTAGGGCAGTGAGATAGTTAATAACATACTTGGACTCATTCAATTGTTGATGAAAATAATTCCAATAGACACAAAACTGTTGGCTGCCTCTATTCATACTCTACACAGATACATGTAAATACATACATCTTAGGAAATATCTGAAGAAAACTGAAGCAATTAAAAATCCATGACAAAAATCTCTACTACACAATGGCCCCATCAAAGATACCAAAAATAACTACGGTTTCGTAACAGGACGAGATTTTGTCCGCAAGAACTCTCAGATTAAAAAGTAAGTTCCTTATTAAGATGCCACTGGTCTATCTTTCTTGGTGGTCTTAAAGGTCTCCTTTTCGGCCTAGTAAGCCGTCCGAGGAGCCGCAGATGGGTTCGCGGGTTGACCGATGTAAGCGCTAAGCAGGGTCAGACCTCGTGCCCTTTAAACGGCAGATAGGGAGGGAGAGAACGAACGGGAGTTTGGAACGAAGAGAGAGAGAAAAGGAGAGAACTAAGGGGCAAGGAGATAGGAAGAAGAGGGAGAGAGAAAGATGGTGAGAGGCACTGGAAGAAGCAGAGAAATGGAGTGAGAGAGGTATAGATAAGCGCAGTGGACACGCGGATTGACACTGGAAGCCGCTAATTACCTCTATATTAATTAGATTGACGCAGAACACTTCGAAATCAGGACGCATAAATTGCGGAACGAAAGCAAAAATGTAAAACTTAATCTCTATATAGCTCGAACCTTTCGAATGCATTAAAAATTAATTTGGTGTCAGGCCAACGAAATGACATGCGGACGAATAATAATCTTCTCTAACATTTCTGGACAATTAGATTAATGGATTCGTCTATCGCAATTGGTAAATTAACAATCTCGCGATCCTTTCGAATAGGAATGATATATGCTCAATTAATTTCGACAAGCTGAAATCAACATATCTCATCATCCTTTATAAGTTTGATTTTAAAATGACCTTAGCGAAGACAAAAATTTTCCCATGCGTATTATAAGTTTGCACATCAAGATTAACGAAAAGATATATCAGGTTAACTGCATGGTGCTACGACGCATAATTAGTTTTCACGTGACTATCGTTATTACGACTTATAAATATAAGAATTTTGGAATAAATTTTTAAAAATTTTCAGAAGGGGAATGCTACTACAAATTAGATATGTATGAAACCCTTCAATTTTAATTAGTGAGTGGTACATGCCAACAAGCTTATGCGTTACATTGAGAATATAACAAAGGATATGATAATTTTATAGTTATTGTTAATTATTAGCGGCGCACTGGTACGTGCTTAGCTTCCCGCTTCATATTCCTCTACACTGGGCCCCTTTTGGTCGTCTCGTACCGGTACGCCCCTGTTATTGGCACATTAATTGAATGTTAATTTGGTTTTCATGTAAGAGCGATAATGCATCTTCTTTAAGCCCGCATGAATAACATACTATAGTGGTTGTGAACACCACCATCATGGTTAGCTGATACCGTTATACGTAGACTTAAACTACGAAGTCTATCAGACGATTTTTCGATAATTCGAGTATATTTTTTCTATAAGGTCCTTTTAGATAACATCGAATTTCCGATGAATCTTTTTTAATTTACCAAGAAAATATTGTATCGCATAAAAGACTGGTGTATACGACTTATTCATTCATACAACTACTAAGCAGAAACGAAAACTTTCACCTACGAAGAAAATCGATTAAAATATCGATATCCAAACTCGATATCGGTATAGCATCCTTAATAATACATACGCCGGAAAGTTCTCCTTGCCGATAAGATGGAGTAACCAAGCCTTTTACTGACTCGAATTATCGGACTGTTTCCGCACGCTTAATCGCCGTAAAGCATCCAGCTTCGACGAAAACGTTAAAAAAATGATAACCTCCGCTGATCGGAATCTGAGAATGAGACTTGCGCGCGAAGCGAATGCGTCCGGTAGAGCGCACTTCGGAACATGTCTTAACGATAGGGAAATAACGAAGGGACGAGGATAGAGAGGAATGGGAGGAGTGGATGCACAAGGGGTGTCCGCGGATTTTTTTGTACTTTGTTCTCCGTCCTCTGCTTCGGACACGACGCGTCGAACGCTAAGAGAGGATATGCAAAAGAAGAATCCGCCGCCGCCACCTTTATGCATGGAGCACGGTCTCTTGGCTTACGTCCAGCCCGTCGGCACGCCATCGAGTTGCGTAAATAATAAAAAAGGAGTGGGAGGGAAGTCGAAAGGATCACATTTCAAAGCGCTCATCGGAATGGAATCCATCATGGGTGAAGTACCTTGATACATTTCAATGTTTTGATTGCCGCGGCGCGTCCATCGAAGGGTATGACCACATTTTTTGTTCGAGAGGAAGCGTAGTCATAATATTTACATAAAAGTATATGATGCACGTACGCCGAGAATTTTTTAACCTGCGCATATATACACACGCCCATAATTGTATTGTATTATACAGTCGAATGCTTAAGATAAGATACGTTCGAAGGACACACGAGGCGTTGTCTTTCGCTTGCAACAAATGCGAATCGATATCGCGCATTCGGAGAGCCGCTTATAGCTCGGTATAAGGACCGTGCGTCCATGCAGTATATAACCGGTGGCCAAGATGAGTTTAATTTTTTTTTTCAGATTTAATGAAGTCGCACTTTTTGCGAGAAGTAACTTTCAATTGAATTCGTAATTTATGTCAAAGTTTATGACTGTAGAATCTCTGAAGCTAAAATTTAAGACTATTCGAGTAAAATATTTATTCTTCCGTTGTTCCTTCTACCTTGGATTGCAAGCCTTTCCCCTCGAATATTTCCTTTTAAGTTCAAATAAAAAAGGACCAACTGAAAATTACATGGTTTTTATTACTTAGTCTCAAATTGTGTCAAAATGGTTATCGCAAATATGGCTTCTATTTTACAATATCGATAAAATACTGGGCCGCATATTCGATATCTTTGAGGTAACAGATCTTAAGCCTTTTTCTGACAATTTTTGGTCAATAAAGAGAAAAAAACGGAGTTTTGCAGCAAAATTTAATGAAATAGAGACAATGAAAAATAAAATCACGAAATGCGAATTTTGAGAAGCGCTGATATCGTGTCTATCCAATGTATCGATCTTATTACTAAATAATTCAACATTCTGAACATATGTAATACAAATATATAGCCGACTCTAGTCGCAAATCTAATAACTATTATTTCCGAAAATTCCGGGTAGAAAAAGCGCAACGCTCTTAACTTTATCGCTCGTTAAAAAAAAAAAAGAAAATCATATCTTTTGCTACCTTTCAAACCGCGCTCAAAAAATCGTTTCGGGAGCACCCTCCGAGAGTAACTCGTATATCACGAGTCGTTCACGCACTTTTCCCAGCGCGTTAACATTCATCGCGCGCCGCATCTCGTGAGAACGACGGCATTTTTTCGGGAATGAGGCAAAAAAATAAACAAATCCGAAAATAACCGCTCCGTAAAATACAAAATAAAATCATTCCCGCAGGCAAATCTGCTCTAAGAGCCTTGAGCCTACTCCTCTCCCTCATCGCGCCACCCTATCTCCGCCAACGAGAAAAAAATAAAAACGAAAAGAAAAAAAGCTGACGAAAAAGAAAAAAGACAGTAAAACAAAAAAAGTAAAACAAAAAAGCCTAACGAAAAAATTAGAATCGTCGAGAGCTGTTAACGCCACGTGGCGGCTTCCTCACACTTCCCAGGAATAATAAAAAAAAAACATTTATAACGATTTAAAACCCTTCGAAAAAACAAACCCTTTGAAAAAGTAGAAGGCGGTGATAAAGAATCATCCCTCCCTTCTTTCCCTTCCATTACCCCCGCCCATCAACATCTCCACTTTCCTCCCCTCGTGTATTTGAGATGCCTTTAAACGCGCTTTTCAAGTCTTATGTCCCATTCAAACTCCCGCTAAAAGGAATGAAGGAGATCGTTAAGAGGGGGATAGAGAGGGTGGAAAAGGCGAAGGAAATTGTAAGAAATGGGAAAGGGAAGTGTTAACCAAACCGAAGGTTAAGGAGAGAGAGTGAGGGAGAGAGGGAAAGAATGGAGAGGGAAATAAATGGAGAGGGACAGAAATGGAGAGGGAAAGAAATTGAGAGGGAAAGAAATTGAGAGGGAAAGAAATTGAGAGGGAAAGAAATTGAGAGGGAAAGAAATTGGGAGGGAAAAGTGATAGAGAAAGGGAAAGATACGGGTAAAAGGGAGAGAAAGGGAAAGAGTGAGGGAGGTAAAGAGTGAGGGAGGTAAAGAGTGAGGGAGGGAAAGAGAGGGAGTGAGGGAGGGAAAGAGAGGGAGTGAGGGAGGGAAAGAGTGAGGGAGACAAAGAGTGAGGGAGAGAAAGAGTGAGGGAGAGAATGAATGAGGGAGAGAAAGAGTGAGGGAGAAAACGAGTGAGGGAGAGGAATAGTGAGGGAGAGGAATAATGAGGGAGGAAAAGAGTGAGAGAGTGAAAGAGTGAGGAAGGGAAAGAGTGAGGGAAGGAAAGAGTGAGGGAAGGAAAGAGTGAGGGAGGGAAAGAGTGAGGGAGAAAAAGAGTGAGGGACAGACAGACAGACAAACGACTTTATTAGGGCGAAATTGAGACTATGGAGAGAAAGAGTGAGGGAGAGAAAGAGTGAGGGAGAGAAAGAGTGAGGGAGAGAAAGAGTGAGGGAGAGAAAGAGTGAGGGAGAGAAAGAGTGAGGGAGAGAAAGTGAGGGAGAGAAAGAGTGAGGGAGAGGGTAAGAGAGCAGCGGAGAGAGGAAAGGGCGAGAGGTTGAATGAAGAGGACAGGAAGGTAAGCTTTTTTGGGAAAAGAGGGAGAATGGAATACAAGCGAGAGTTTACGAGAGAGCGAGAATTATCCAATGACAGAGAGAGGTATCTTTTGAGAAAGACTCGCCTGCTATTCTTTACAACGAAAGCGATTTCTTACGACCAAGTTTCGATGCATAAAAAACACCTTTCGAGAGGAAATTAAGCTATCCGACGCCAAATCTTTCGCTCGACGCCATCTCAGACAATTTTTAATGAAAAGCCATCTGATAACGATTGAAAATGTTTAAATTTTTTACAAGCATTCGAAACAGGTTGAGACTAAAGTGTCTCATCGAAATGGATTTTTCGCAAATATGAACATGGAAAAATGTATTTGAAATGAGTGATTTATCCTTGGTTGCACAAAGTCAACTCCTAGTACCTCGTGCAAAAGAGTAGTCTTCATATGTGGCCTATAACTCGAGTAACCACTTAAAATGGCTCCCGTTTAATTAAAATGCGTAATTTTCGCTCATTTAAAAGATTTGGCACGGTCCACAAAAGTACAAATTACATAATTAAATCGATGTCAATGCCCTTAAAACGTTAATAATTCGTGTACGACATTCCATAATCGCAACACATGGCGTCTTCGCGTCCGATTGCGTTCGTGATTGGCGACGCACATACGCCAAGTACGTGCGTTAAGTACAAGCCCGTGAAAATGAATCGATAATTAATCCTTGAAAACGTTTTTTTTTCATCTCTCATTGACGCTTCCTAAAGTAAAACTGCGAAACGATTCTTCTAGAAATTTATCTACGGGGACGCGGTACAACAGGATGCAAAAACTATCGTGCCTGACGGTATCGCAAATATATTTCTCGTTACTGACGACCCGAAGTAAGTCGTATATTTTTGGTCGTCTAATTTCATAGAAAACATTTAACCGCATCCAAGTCTCTAAGTAATCCAACAATATTTTCTTGTGTAAAGCCTGGATAATGGAGATGCAAGAAAGAAATTCCGGATAAAATAGTCGAAGAGAGAGACATGAGCGCCCGACCGAAAAAAAAACAACTTTTCTGAACAAAACGTACAAGATAATAACACTCAAAGGTAGAATAACCGCAAAAGAAGTAAAATTTCACTCAAAATTGCAAAATAAGTAAAATTTCACTCAAAATTGCGAGTTCGTCAATGGTGAATTCTGATCACGGCTTTTTGAGATTATAATTAAACCTTCAAAAAATGTCCTGTCTTCGATAATTTTCTCAAAAGGTTTCTTTGGAAAGAAATATTTTTCTCTCTAAATTAAAAAAACTTATGTGACCACGACATAACTTTCTATATATCTGTAATATTTCTAAAAATTTCAAATAGGTTACATAATAATAAATATTTTATGAAACCGAGAAAATTTTTAAACTTGACAAAGAACAGAAATAAACTCAAACCATAACCTTTGAATGTTGGATATAGCCACAAAGCTCCAACAATTAAGAAAAGAAAAAGCTACTAAGACGTAATTAAGCGTCGACTGTTAACTATAGTCGTCGGTAGATGGCAGCTAAAAATATAAGATATCCCCATTATATGGAAAAATGTTTCATACAAAGTTGTAGAAAATTAAATTTCCTACAACTTTTATTCCGATACATTTTTACATTTATCAAATATTAACGCAAATATTTTAAAATAACGGATAAGTGACAAGAGTAAACACCCACTTCCGGTTGACCGATTTTTACCAATAACTATTCAGTTCTTCTGACTTTTATAAAAATGTTGAATATAAATTTTTGCGTTGACCTGTTTAATAGTTTTTAAATTAGCACCAACAAAAAAGCTATCACATGCATACATGCACACACGCACACAAACACGAACAGACATAATCGAGAAAATGGTCAAAACGTGTTCAGGGGACCTCAAAACGTGTATTTCCTTTGAAATCTCGAAGTCGATTTTTTTCAGGAATACGATACTTTCCCCTATACTACGTATATGGAGAAAGTGAAAATCATCGCCATAAGCATTCACTGATATAACTTGAGTTGGCGGTATTATGCGTTCCTTTTGTCGATGATGAAAACAGGGGCACGCCTCCCGTGAATACCTTAAAACAGGGCTCGAAAAATTCCATGCGCAAGGCCGCCACGGCGCCTAGATAATGTTTATGCGTGCTGTAGTTAGCTTTTGGTTATAATGCAGTCACGTGATGTAGTCATATTGCATTGTCGGGCTCAGCAGCAGGAGCACAAGAATATATCTGTCGGCTGCATTCAAGTTCCTGAAAATTAGTGCAAATTTTTATTCTTGTTCGTAAAATACGTTTTCAAAGTATCATTCGACTTTTTTCAGATGTAATAAGGCTCATTTTATTATCTTCTGCTAAATAATGCGACAGAAATAAATTTGCATGGCATAATATTATTGCATCGGATTCGTGCCTAAACTATTAAATATTTCTTTTTCTGACGACGATAAAAAAATATTCGCCAACATTACGTAACGCCCGCGCTGGCTCCTAGGTTTTCGGAGCTGGCGCCTAGATTTTTAGAAAATTTGTTTTTAAGAGTACTTCAAGGGACGACGACTCGACCTTCAAACTTTAATCTATCGCGCGGTTCCTTCGGCACGCTTTAAAAAATATATCTCCATTTTAAATTCAATCGCAAACACGGCGGTTTTCTGAGGGCCATTAAAACGGCGCTGCGTCCGCGAAAATCGTTTAGATTCTGGAACGCCAAGGAATGATAAGGCCCTTTCCGTGAGAAAAAATAAGCAAAAAAATCGTTCAAATAAGGAGCTAGCGATGATACCGATTTCCGCAGCGTGGCGGATAAGAATCGTCGTGATTAATCAGTATCGATACGTCGTGAAAAAAAGATGAGAAAATTTCGCGACTTGTTTTGTAAACTGCGATTTTTTTAAAATATGTTCCGCGCTGCAGCAGAAGCGGAATAAAAGTGTTGGGCGGAGCTAATTTTGATATAAGAGGCGTTACTACGCTTCGAATCATCAGATAGAATCATAAATTCGGAGGCGTTTAAAATCTGATAACCCGGAAACCGCGCTTGGTGTGCTTCGAAATCCACAGCAGTTTCGTTCTCCGATACCGATGCCATCTTTTTAAATTGCACTGAAAATTGGATGGAGTTTTTTATGATACGGAATGAAACCTCAAGCGTTATTATAAACACACCTAAAAATCTGATTATGTTTCAGATGGCTGAAAACATTATTTTATGTTTAATTTTTCCGTATACGTAGCATAGGGGAAAGTATTGTATTCACGAAAAACATCGACTTCGAGATTTCAACGGAAATAAACGTTTTGAGGTCCCCTGAACACGTTTTGACCATTTTCTCGATGATGTCTGTGTATGGTTGTGTGTATGTATGTGATAGCTTTTTTGTGGGTGCTCTAACTTAAAAACTATTAATTAGGTCAACGCGAAATTATATATTTAACATTTTTATAAAAGTCAAAAGAACTGATTAGTTGTTGGTAAAAATCGGTGAACCGGAAGTGGGTGTTTACTCTTGTCACTTATCCGTCATTTTAAAATATTTGCTTTAATATTTGATAAATGTAAAAATGTATTGGAATAAAAGTTGTAGGAAATTTAATTTTGTACAACCTTTGTTTGAAACACTTTTCCATATAATGCATTTGTTAAGAGATATCTTATACATTTAGCTGCCACCACCACGCCACCTACCGACGACTATTGTTAACAATTGACGCTTAGTTACGTCTTAGTAAGGCTCCTTTTTCTTTTCCTAATTGTTTGAGCTTTGTGGCTATATCCAATATTCGAATATTGGAGTTTAGTTCTGTTCTTTGTAAAGTCTAAAATTTTCTCGGTTTCATAAAATATTTATTTTTTGTACCCTATTTGGAATTTTTAGAATTATGTATTACAGATATGGAGAAAGTCATGTGGTGGCCACATCACATTTTTACTTTTAACTGGCTGTCGAAAATCACAGGCTAATTCGAAATGGATACAAATTCTATTAGATCTCTATTATAACCTATTTTTTTAAAACTAAATTTGAAAATCAATGGTAGGAAAACGAACTTTCATTCATTTACGCGTTGGTACCATTCCTGAATTTGTTCTGTGATTAGAAATAATTTTAAAATGCAAATGCAAATTAATCTGCGCCCTTTTCCATGCTATTCGAATGGAAAAATTAAACGCTCCCGGAATCAAATCCGAACAGTTTTTATGCATAGCGACTACCCAAAAATTCTTTTTAGTCCTCACACCGACGGCATGCTGAAATGACGGTAAAATCGAATCAGCTTTCCCCGAGTCGTTCGCGATCGCATAGCGAGACAGACAGAGATTGACAAAGACGCGAACGAAGTAAATTACATATCGAAGAAGTTCCAGTTATCAGAACAGTTCCATCGTTCGTCTTTGGATTCTTACAGATTCGTCAAAACGTCGTCCCGCAGTTTAATAAATGAAGCTCGCGATCCTTAAAAGCGGTCCTAAAATTAAATCAGCACGGCGTAAGGAAGCGCAAGAAAACGGGAGGAAACATAAAACACGGGCGTACGCGCCAAGAGGGGAAAGAAAGGAAACGCAATCTCTTTCACTCTTACTGCTTTAAGGCGCTTTTGCTTTGAAGGGAAACAGACACGGCAGATGTCGATACGAACTGAAACATTCAGACGAAAATACAACACAAAGCCGTCCGGTAAGGAATGAGTGAGTACCCATTAAAACGGAACGGAAAAAAACGGGCCATTTGTTTTTTCGAGACCTTCAAAACAACGACCGACCTAAACGGTATGGTCGAGAGGTTTTCGAAATATAGGGAAATTTTCCCGAAAGGAAAGAGAATGAAAAATGATGCGATTGATTAATTCGTTTAGAGCTCGGGACATTTTCCGTACGTACTGCCGTCGCCGATTGAGAATCAACGAGCGCTGCTAAATTTTACGTGAATCCCGATTGGTGAAAAAATCTGATGTGGCCACCGCCTCACTTTCCTCATATCTGTAATATTTCTAAGAATTCTAAATAGATTAAATGATAAAAGTATTTTAAGTAACTGTGAGAAAAATTCCGACTTTACAATGGACAGAAATAAACTCACACCGTAGTCCTCTGATATTGGATATAGCCACGAAGTTCCAACAAGTTAACAAAATAAAAAAGGAGCGTTACCAAGATGTAACTAAGCGTAAACAAAGTGTTTACAAAAGTCGCCTCTAGGTGGTGTGGTGGTGGTAGCTAAAAGCATGGTTATTATAATATCTCTTAAAAATGCATTATATGGGAAAATGTTTCGAACTAAAGCTGTAGAAAATTAAATTTCCTACAACTTTTATTTCAATATACATGATCAAGTATTAAAGGATATATCTGAAAGAAACGAGAGAAGCGACAAGAGTAAAAAACCCACTTCCGGTTAGCCGATTTTAACCAAAAACTAATCAGATTTTTTACCTTTAATATAAATGCCAAATATAAAATTTCGCGGTGATTTGATATTAGTTTTTGAGAATGAGCGCCCACAAAATTTCTATCACATACAGACACAGAGACATGCGGACATCGTCGAGAAAATGGTCAAAACGTGTTCAGGGAATCTCAAAACATCCATTTCCGTTGAAATCTCGAAACCTATTTTTTTTCCGCGAAAACAATACTTGCTCCTATACTGGGGAGGGATAAAGTAAAAATTACCACAGAGGGCCTAAATCTTTGCTAAAACCAAAGCACGGTGCGGTTCTCGTCAGGGTTAACGGGCAAATCGACGGAACAAAAGAACGTCATTCAAAGAAAGTCACGCGCGCGGTTTACGCGAACGTGTTTTTACGAGCCCATTAAGGATATAAAAAGCTGGTTTTTTCGAACCCTCAGGGACGACGGCGCGTGTTCGCGCGGAAAGATTTTCGTGAACACAAGCCGCGCACAATGGCCTCCGTACAAGTCCCCGTTGATGGACCATTAAAATGCCCAAACAATTCAAAATAAAGGTTAGCTACCTCTCGGTGTTAAATTTAAAATTCGAGAGAGAGAGAGCGAGAGGAAAAAAATGCGGAACGGTTTTATAGTTACCGGATGCTTTTGGGGGATAATGATTTAGTGCTGATAAAAATATCTTATGCCTAATTGTTAAAGAGAAGTAAATGAAAAGAGGTCATAAATTAAGACAAAGTGTTCATTATCATCAAAACAGACATGAAATAAATTTTTAAATACACTTGCAAAGCTCGCTAATAAAGCAAAAAATATCGTTCAAATACGACGTGAAAGATAAAAACTACCTAGTCAATTATATAGAAACTTATGTGCACTTTACAACTATATTTGTAGAAGAAAAATTATCAGACTGAACAGAAATTCGCACAGCTTCCAACAAAAAGGCGCGAACGTGTACGAGGTTAGTGACTCATCTAATGCGAATATGCGGCACTCGTATTTAATAAGATTCCACGAGGATTTTCTCACGATCGCATATATTGAAGATTTTTCTCAGAAATTCCGAAATATATTAATATGTATATACACGGCGAATGGAAGTTAACTCAACCATGGTCACATTCATTCTCAAGTATTAAAAATTCCTTTCTCCCCAGTCTTCAGCGCCGAAATATCGTCCACGAAATCGCGGTCTGGAGCGTCAAATTGAAACATGTATTGCGTCCTATGTATGCAACCACATATACATGGAAACATTCATAAATAAATGCCAGGCCTACTTTTCTAAAACTTATATCCCTTATCGGATAAATATGACCGTATATTCCGTTTCCGTCGTCTTTTTCCCTTCCTTTTTTTATTCCCTTTGCCAAGACACAGATATTAGACGCATCTCTCTCCCTCTCCTTTCTAATAGTAACCTCCTTTGCCTCCTACAGGACGTTGCTTTTGTGATAAGATGGAGTATTATCAGTCTCGCGATTCGATTCAGTATCGCATTTACTGGCTATATCAATAGAAATCTAGACATGCAATGCTAATTCATTCGTTTCAGGCATGAATGCCATAACAACTGGTGGAAAATAAAATAAAACTTTCGAAACAAAACAAGATGATCCAAACAGAACTTATGATGCCTACTTTCCATTTAATCATTTATTTAATACTTATATAGGCTTTAATAGATTTAAAATCATCGCGGATGAGTTGCTCTTTGTGTCCCCGAATTTCATAATTTAGCGTTAAAAAATACTACAAATACATCCGAACGGAATAATAAATTCGTCACGCGTATTTGTGCGGCAAAAATAACGCGTGTACATATTAAAATATACTGAATCTGAGCCCAAAATTAGTTGTTGCCATGGCAACACTCTCGTAATGAATGATAAAAACTGCAAAATCGCCAGTATTTACGCGAAATTCTAAGAAATACAATCGATATGCAAAATTCTAGGATAAAAATTAGAATCTTCCTTCCTTCCCTCAGAGAAAAGTACAAAACTCGCTCCGATATTACAATTCTAAGATATTTTAATGTGCAAGAGAAAATTACCCTGCACGATGGATTTCAGATTTCCCATGTAAATCAAATGGGAAGGATACTTCCTGGAATCGAACCCGGGACTTCAATATTTGAAACAAAAACTCGGCCCATGTAGTAAGAGATTTCCACCAAGTTTCATTAACATCGGTCTTTTGGTGCAAAAGTTAATAAAGGGGGACAGACAAACATTCTGGAAAGTAGGCTAAAAATCACACATAATGTATACGACTCCGGCATTAATTGTTTCTAGATTTAAAACGTATTAATTATACCAAACACTCAAGTATTTTACTTAGAACTTTTAACTCATCAAATGCAACAATATTATAAAAAAATCTTCTATCATCACCAAAGGCATAAATGTTTCGGATCTAAAAAAATCTTAAGTATAGCCCCGGGTAATGACTGCAATTAATCAAAATATGAACCTGATGAATAAAATCCTCTAAATATTGTCACTTTATCCTAACTAAATATATAACTCAGCATAATAACAAGATATCGCATTAAATTCAGTAATACATATTTTCGATAAATTGTTATTCGTGTGAATAAATATTCGTGGAAAAATACACGAAGGGATGTATTAATCGCAAGCCATTAGGCGATGAAATATTCGTCTGATTCGTGATTTGCGATCGATCACAAGGCTTCGCTATCTTTATTCAATATACTCAATACCTCCAGTATGAAGAATAAAGAACGCAAACAAAAATTTAATCCTAAATAACGCGCCTAACCCATTCTTCCCCTTGAGATTCCTTTCTTCTTCAGCGTCGCACCAACGCCCAAGTTAAACCTTTACCCGCATTGCTTGCCTCACTCTAAAACCCATCCAGTCGTTTGCTAAGCAATCGAGCCACCTTACGAATAAATTCTTTAAAAAAAGAAATGGGAATCCCGGCGCGATGCTCTCTTGTTTGCCAAGGCATTATTGGGCACCAAACCCTGCCTCGAGATCCATTATTTTTTTCGAAATTTTTCTGCTACCTCGACATCTTGAGAGTTTTATATTGCGGAAAAAAGATTGTACAAAATAGAGAGAGGGAGGATTCTTTAGTGTATATAAGCAGCAGCGATTTTTACTCGTAGCACGCACAGGGTGAAGAAGGCTCAGATATTTCTCTTCTGGGAGAAAACGATTTCTTTCAGGAAAATAAGGAAAAATGCCCTATCTCAACATGAGTGCATCGAAAAAAACGCGACTTAATTTATTAGGTAGCGATGAAGAGGAAAGAACATCAAGTTTCAACGTATTAACGGAAAACTCGTTATAGATTCGATAGATGACGACAGTTTAAAGCTGACATAGTCTTTAATCGTGTTCAAACGCTGATGAAAATAAATAAGATTATGCACAAGTGAATAATCTCATAACAACTTAATGGTATTACAAATGTAAAATTTTAAGGTCTGAGTGACAAAAGAATGTTTAAGCTTGGAATGAAAACATCAAACCGCTTTTTAACAAGCATATTTCAATTAGCAGATTATTTTTTCAACCTCGAGCGTTTACAGAAACTATCTTGGTACATAGAGGCCATGGGACACAAATACAAGCGATAATAAGCGTAATAATAAGCCACTGTAATCCGACGCATGGAGTATTGCTCAATCATGAGAGAAATTGATTAGAGAGTAAATAATACTCAAAATGCAAAGCCAAGGATGAGAGTAACGGTAGAAAGGATATAAAAAGTGTTTATCATCAGATCAGGAAAATCTCACTACCTTAATGAGCATTATGTAAAAAAACAAGCTTCATTTCCAAACCGTTCACGCCCGGAGACAAATCCAGGTCTCAAGATTTTCCGTACTTCCCGGGCATAACTTCTATCGTATTACGATTTTCATCTTATCAAGAAACTCCATTAAAGGAATATCACCTTTCTAGCGAGGTTAACTTTCATCCCTAGAGATCTAGAATGCTTGGCTACCAAGAAAAACTGTTTACATCTTCAACTTACAAGATATGATATAAAATATTTCAAGGTGTACAAACAAAATCAGTAGATATTCACCATGCCGTTATCTGACATCAGGAAGTGAACACATATTCAACGGCAGAACGAGAATCTTGTTTAAAGTATACACATTTTTCACACAAAAACACACACTGTTCGATGACAGAAATACATGAAAAATATATTGAAAAAGGTGAGCTTCCTTACATAAACTTAATCGACAATATTAGACATTTCAATGTTTGCACCCTATCCTTTGTTATTTCTTCACTTACAATTAGACATTTTATATTAAAAGACTTTGTAGTTATAGACTGACGTGGAACGTGGTGTATCTACTTCGAAGCAAATAAAGGTTAGCTACGAACTGCTTCGTTGATACACTATAGCCTATCAGTCATAAGTTATGGGTTTTTAATGTAATGGTATTCGAAAAAGTTTTATTTTTCCTGAAATAACTTTTATTTAAGGTTTCAAAGTGAAGTAATTTGTTGTAAAAACTGAAAGTTTGAATCACTCAGACTTCTTTTCCCTCTCTTGATAATTTTTCCGGAAATGCTTACCATATTATGTTGAAAATAATATTTAAAAAGTTGAATTGAATGATGTAGAGCAGGGATCTTCAAACTGCGGCCCGCGGGCCACATCCGGCCCGCGTAGTGATTTCATCCTTACCCCATATATTTCTTTAAGTTTTGTGTATTTAACAGGAGGGGTTTTCATTAGATATCATTTATGATATCTAAACGATATTTTCCGCGTACTTGGATGCAATATACTTTTAATATAGGCAAATGTCATATTACAGAATCGAAAAATTCTCCAAACTTGGTCCTTGAAAATTTCACGCGGCCCGATCAGTCATTTGAAAGGTTATATGTGGCTCGCACAATGGCTCATGAAGCTTCATGTGACCCTTTCATTAAAAAGTTTGGTGACCCCTGATTTAGACAGTAAGTGTAATACCGATGTTTTTAAAGCTTATTAATTTTCTTCAGCAATTTGTACAATTTATTCGTGAAAATAACAAACATTTCATTTAAAAAATAATCAAGCCCCTCCCTTGACTGATATATTTAATGATATGAAGTCATAAACGAAAGGAAAAATAATCTGTTACATGATTCGCAACAGCTCGGTTACTGCACGTATTCGTTTCATCTTTATATCAGAATTCGTCTTTTCAAACGGAAGCGCTTGAGAGATATATGGTGGCAAAATACTCAATTCCGCCGAAATGAATCAGTCAAACAAAAAAAAAACATTTTCCCGCGAGCGAACAGTGAGCCCTCTGTGTTTAGTTACCTGTGCGACCCGCCAGGAAAGAAAGATAACACGCATCAATGTGCAAACACGTCAAGTTGTTCTTTCTCGCCCCGAATACAAGCAATTTATTTACTCTTACGCCTTTCACCTTTCAGATAATTATGCCAATGTTCTACAAGTAAGCAGGCACACGTCCTGAAAATTTATCATCGTATCTATCGCTAGACAAGCTTTAGCAGATATATCGCTCGATATAAATGCAATAATTCTTAGAGTAATACCAAGTCGAATTCTATTATAGATTAACTTCTTTTGGCACGAACGCAAACCTACCTCGACATAAATGTAAGAGCATTGCAAAATAATCCCGAAAAAGAAAATAAAAGAACAACATAAGGTTACAAGAATATTGTATAAGCAAATAAAACTACCTTCGACAAAATATTTGAGTGGTGGGAATAAATAAATGTGATTACGTACACGCGGTTTTAAATATAAAGCCTCCTCGATAATTTAATTTAACTGCATCTTAAATTATTTTAATAATTCAAGTTGAGTGAAGAGAGAGACCCGAAACTTTCAATGTTATAGGCATAAATCATTTTCGTCCACATCCGTTAACTGCGCCTCTTCTAAGCGTAGGAATGCAAATGAAACGAACAGCTCCACAGCAATTGAATAAGCACGCTACCTCTTTCCCGAGCAAAAGCGCGCTTCGAACGTCCGTAGTCTTTTGAACAACGTTCGCAAATTAAACCCGAGACAAAAAACGTAAACTCCCGACGAGAACGAGCTATCCATTCCCTCAAGAACACTCATTATAATTGCGGTAATAGTAAGGATCAGAGAGCTTGAGAGATTAGAAGGAAAACGAGTCGCGAACTCTTAAACGACAGCAATAAAGATTCATATCTCTCCCGTTGAACTTTTACTTAAGTCCGTCTCGTGTGCACGTCACCCCACCATTAATTGGTCGCCATAAAGTCCTTCGCTCAGACCAGAACCAAGATGGCGGACTGTCAACAAGATGCCGGAAATGTCCAGTGCCTTAGGTTCGAACTCAGTCAAGGGCATAACAATGGCGTTCCATCACTTCTCATAGATTGATAATAATCACAATACGTCAAAACATTAATTTATTCACTTGTCAGCAACTCAGTTCTGTACGTGAGCAAAAGTGCTTTCTTATCGAAGATTTTCTACAGCAGTTCAAATAAATATCGGCGATTTTCATCTAATGTAACATCGAACTTATTATTTTTAACCCTTTCGGAATTAATTTTATATTTTGAATTTTTTTACTTCCTTTCCTAATATGCATAATTTATACCAATAAATTGTAAATAGAATTTAGCCTGCAATAAAGAATTTTATCAACAGTCCTTTAAATTTTGAGCGGGACTCATTCGCACCATTGAGAATTAAAGGGTTAAATTCATTTCTACTAATTCCAATTAAGTTACACTTCGCTTTTAGTCAATTATGCCGACGATTCAAAAATTTGTTTAGAAAAATGGTAATTTTCCTGGGATTTTGTAATAAACCATTTTCTCGGCTAATCTTGAATTTAAATGCGTCGCAGCCCCTGGATTTTGTAAAACCTTTCCTGTGATAAAGGAAGCGTAGAAAAGTTACGCTCGATCACCATATGGAAATAAACAGCTTAATCTGATCACATCGTTTACAAGTTATTAGTAATCCAAGGTCGGGTGCATTATTATTTACGAACAGAGCAAATGTTAATCTTTTGCATTCGTCCCTTTGTTTAAGCTCACCTTACCTTCTTATTTTTTGATAAATTCAAACAAAGCTCGCGTATCATTTTAAACAAAAGAGCTTCCGCCGCTATTCCTACCCGAGACGGTTCAAAAGAGATTCTGTTTTATAACGAGCTTCATATGCCTCAGTAAATCAGTCACCGCCGCCTCTTTGAGCTCCGCACATGTGCAAATCATCTCTTTCCTCCCATTCGCCGTGTTAACAAACATCCAGTCAAGCGGCGATTCAGCTAGGAAAATTAAACCCTTTCATGGTATGCATTTCTTGATTTAGGACAAACTTTTTGCATGAAATATATGTAAATAAAGCAAATCAGTACAAAGCTATGTAGTGATAGAAAAACAATACCTACGGTATGGACTCGGAAGCAGTGATAATCAAGAAACATTGAAGAAGGCCTTCTTCCTAATAAGAAAACAATGTTCAGGGATGAAAAATTGTATTAAAATACTTGCGAAAGATGAAAAGGAAAAGGAGGAAGAGGGGGATGGGGACGGAGAGATTGATGTAGATGGGGACGGAGAGATTGATGTAGATGGGGACGGAGAGATTGATGTAGATGGGGACGGAGAGTTTGATGTAGATGGGGACGGAGATATTGATGTAGATGGGGAGGGAGAGATTGATGTAGATGGGGACGGAGAGATTGATGTAGATGGGGACGGAGATATTGATGTAGATGGGGAAGGAGAGATTGGGGTAGAGAGGGAGGGAAAAGAAGAATGACAGGAAGAGGCGGCAAAAGATGGAAGGAGAGGGAGACTAAGATTGAAGACAGGAAAGGACTCGGTAATGAAAAGAGAGCTATAGATGGAGCAATTAAGGGATATAGTAGGAAAGATAGCTGCATTGCTAGAGAGAGAAGAGAAGAAGACGGCAGATGCTTTTTCATGGCACAACGTAAGCCACGAAAAAATAAAACAGATGAGTAGCGATCGCGCGAGTGCATGAGAAGAAGAGGGCGAAGGTCATGCGCAACGCCTCGCATAGCCAAGATGAGATAGCAAACAAGGAGAGGACGAGAACAAGTTGGAGCAAAGCTTTGATTAAAAGGGCGGAAAGAGGGAAGCGGGGAGTTGGAAGAAGGGCTCCTTGGAGAGAAGGAAAGAGAGGATGAGAGGGAGGGCGATGAGAATGGATATATATATAGAGGGAGCGCGGTGAAGAGGAATGAGACGGAAAAAAATATGGCAGCAAAAACATGTCACGAAGGAAACAGTACTCATGTAATTCACGATACTTGTTTGAAAGTTCCTTTCGCAAGAGTTCTGGAAGAGCTCGGATAAAAAAATAAAGTTGTAGAAATTAGGAGTAACTGGTTCCTTCGACGGTTTATAAGGTTTTGGAAGATTACAAAACTTGTAAAGTATCCCTAAGTCCTGAGGTATATAGTACCAGGTTTATAAATTACAGAAGAAAAAAACTTAAATTTAGCGACAGATTATTTCTGGTGAAATTTGCCTCCCGATGCCGCGAGGCTGCTAATGTTTAATTATTAAAATTACGCATGAAAACTATCGTTCCGTTTCAAATTTCGTAAAAATGTAGCGTATATACGTATGTTTACAATCAAAAGTCTTCCACGGCTACGATAAGAGTTTCCGATAATTCAAATTATTATTATTATTCAAAATTATATATAACTTCAAATCCTTCGAGTCGAATTTTACATAACATGGATTTATTAAGTTTCACTCTAACTGTCTGGTTATCAGAGATGAAAACGCAGGCGGGTGCCCAAATTTGCATACACCCACTCGCGTAAATACATATTAGAAAATTTCCTGGGTTTCTTAACCTTTTTACATTTTCTTCGCGCTAACTCGGTGCTTCCAGAACTAGCGCGTGCCCCATATTACTCGTGAGTGTGAAAAAAGTAGAGAATGGAACAAAAAAACCTGCGCTTTTCACGCTATGACGCTTTCCCGATCCTTTGTACCTCATTGTTGAAAGCGCGCACTTCCGCCGAAAAAATAAATAAACGTATTTATAAATGAATTCCTTTTCCTTAGTATAGAGCCTATGCGCCATGCGACCTTCCTTTTTTTTTTAATCCACCCTCCGCCCCACCCAACCTTCTACTTCTTCAAAGCGGACTTTTTTAAACTCTTTTTACATAAAACAACTGCGAAGAAGAAACCCAGGGGTCGCACAAACAGGTCGCGAAGGTCCGCATTTTTTATTTCTCCGCCCTTGAGATGACGAGCCCGTAGGACAGTTTTTATTTAGAGGGGGAAAAACATGCAGGCCATTCAGGGTAATGGCTGGACCGGAAATAAGACCGCGGCCTTTACTCTTGCAAGTTTGTTTACTCGAAGGAAATAATGCTCGAGAAAATAAGTGGGGCATTTTTAGTAAACCATTGGGAAGAGAGCGAAAAAAGTTAATTTCTTTTGGATTTTTAGTATATCATCTCCTCTATTATTCAAAACTGCTACAGTCTCCGCTGACCGAATTTCTAAAATACTGAGCCCATTCCTGTGTTTTTTTCGCTCTACCAAAGGAAGTATTTGCCAATTATAATTTTGTCCAAACGGTGTTGTTCGCATACTCCAGTTAGGATAACTTAGAGAAAACGATAATCTTTCTATATCGAACCTTTCTATCTCTAGTTGACGATAATTGAGGATTTTCCCGTAGAAAATTCCGCTAATTTTTTTGTAAGTTTCTTGTTTCGACTTTTTTCATCTTATAATATTAGAATATTCTAGGTTCAACTTTATTTTTAAATCGACCAAGACTCCTTCCTAATTAGCCACATTAATTACATTAATATCTAGCGTAAACCAGTTACACAAACTCAAGCTGTTTTGTAGTTCTTTTGTGTTTTAAGAGATCTTTTAAATTGTTAAGATAACCAAAAACTATCTAAGCCACGAATACCATTTTAAGAGTAATTTGTCCGTGGATTTCGATGCCAACACTCGTCCGACACATCGTCAGCGATTCCATATATGTACTTTCTGAAGAAAGGCGTAAGATAAGGAAGTCGAATCGTGAGAAAAGCTACTGCATCGCTTCGATAATTATTTCTCCCACCTAGAGCGGGAGCGCGAAAACAACCGGCAAACAGAAAAAGGCGCAAATTTCGAACGAAAGCCTTCGAGAGGGTGACCGGGTGGCAAAAGATATATTTCAACCCGTAACAGCTTTTTTTGGGATAAAGGTCTATAAATACATACACGCGCATAAACGAGAATGACTCTAAATTGATCAATTTTATACTCCCAAAATTTTTATTTATTGCACATGGGCGAAATGAGTTTTATACCTACTTTCGCCTTATAAAAAGGTGAGCGCTTGAGTAATAAAACGGGAAGTGTCCTTTCACGCGCCAATTTAAGCGTTTTCATTTTTTTATCCTTAACGGCGATACAACCTATTCGAGACTTTTTAGCTCTCGCTTAGTTCCTTTATAGTCACGTATCCAAGCAGAAATTCAATACTCTCGCCCCCACACCACCCCATCGATTTCCCATTTTGTTTTTTTTTTCCCCTTCACCGCGACGGGGAAAAGAAGGGAAGGGTGCGCTCGGAAAATTTTCCGTTTTTTCCCTACTATTTAAAGCATTCGCGACCTAGATATATAGTTTAATTAATCTATTTGGTCTATATAGGTCGCTGCCGCAATGCATATTCATGTTGCGATGTTACTTTCCGATTCCTGATTGCAATCAGATACGCGCCCTTCAAAACGTGGTTATCTAGACGGCCTAAAAAAACAACCATTTTGGCGAGGGATCTTTTTCCATGATTCGCCGGTTTATAAAGAGAAGAATGGGATGGACATGATGTAAAACTGTCCACCAGTTACGACACGACAATTTATTCTCAGTATATAATGATAACAACTCCATAACCACGCGAAAGATGTTTGACGATGGACGCTAACGCATCCATCACGATGGCCCCGCATCGTCCTCATTTTGCATTTATTGGCGAGGAAGGCAAAAAAATCGCGATTTCGCGTCGTTTAATTAACTCCTTTGAAAATCATATGCCGCTTTCATGGACCGATTTTTTATATTTTAAATCGCGCTGATTTTGAATACCCATTTGAAAAACCTGAACTTCGAATAATCACGTTGGTACGATTTCGGTTATAAAAACTCACGAGCGAAGGATCTTTCCCATCTCGTTAATATTTTCCAAGATTCTATTAAAAAATCGTATTTATCAATGAGATAAAAATTCGCTTACGGTCCCCGAGGAAAACAAACTACGCTGATCAATTTTTCGCCGTTGAGATAATTTTTTATAACTTTTATTTTTCGATAGCCCTTAAATATCAAAATCAAAAAGCTTCTAATTAACGCTATTTCAAACCTTCGCAACAACAGCGGGAATCGGACCCTCGACTGGTTTTGAGAGGCAGACAAATCCAACTCCACCAAATAAAAACAACACCCGGACTTCGATTTAAGAAAACAACGCGCGATTTAAAAATTGGCGAAAAGTGACGCTGCGACTTGGGAGAAACATGGTCGCTCACGCGAAAAAAAAATAGTGACCCGAGAATTTTTACTCCCATACCTCGGCTTCTTGTTCGAACAAGGTTTACCCCGAGAGCGAATCTTTCGACTATAGAAGACGAAGGAGAGAAGGGAGGTTAACTCCTTCGGGGTGGAAACACGCCATCTTTCCCTTTCCCTGGCATCGTCGTCTCCGAATCCCCGCCAATGCGCCAACTCTCCTTCGCCTCTTGTTTACCTTCTCGCTCCCTCCCTTTATACATCTCCCATCCTCTTTCCTTCCTTCCTCCTCCCTCTCTCTCTCTCTCTCTCCTCCCTTTCCCGCCCCCTACTTTAACCAAGCCATGTCCCAGATTCGTCGCCGAGTAAATATCCACACTGCCCTATTTCCTCCCCTTACATCTCCCGCCATTATCTCTTCCCTCGCATCTCTCGAAATATAAACCCTCCCTCATCTCCCTCCCCCTCACTCTCATCCCCTTCTCCGTCCCGTTTTCGTCCCCTCCCTTTCGGATCCCAAAGCCTTGCCGTCCGCAGAAAACCATGCATCAACGCGCCAAGAGCCGCGGCGCTTTTGTTTAAGATTATTTATGCATCGCGTGCTCTAGGGGGACGTAGTTAACCGCTCCTCGTACCATGCGCCATCTACACGTTTTTATAACTTTAGCTCTCTACGCCTTCGGATGTTATTTTTGTTTTCAGTTGTAAAATTTTCGGGAGGTAAATAAACGTACATATATTTTTAATATCGAGATACCCGAGTTTGGCGGCGGTTACTCCATTTTTTTCACGCGGACTGGTAAACGCTTACGGGCGCAGTATCGGAGATCGATATTAGAAAGGCAGATTTTTTTGCGAAGGGCAGGATACGGAAGGAGTCGGACGGAATTAACGCGGGAACGCTTTTAAAAACAAACATACCGCGCGTTTTTTTTTCCTTAGAGCTTGAAAAAAAGTTTTTAAAACCGCCATCCGGGATATTTAGAAAAGGATAGCACGCGCGTCGTAAAAAAAAAGTTCGCAACTCACGCCGTTATAATTGGGATAAAATTGAGGAGGAGAAAACGGCCTTAAAACCACTGGGATAATGTATAATGGCTGACTCAGGTTTCCCTCTCAAACATCGTTAAAAGATCCGAACCGCGACAAAGAAAACGACGTAGAAAGTTAGAACCGACTGGAGTTACGTTGTGTGCGCGCTGCGACACGAAACTTTTCCACGGAATCTCGCCGGGAAACTTCTCCGATAGGTATTAATTAATGTAACGTCGCTGTGACAAAACGCCGGAGCGATCCACCGAAAGTTCCGCTACGGATCGGAGAGTCTTAACTACACCTGCGGAGAGGATAAAATTCCGCGTGCGTCATTCGGGGGACGATGAAAATTCTCGTCGTCGATGAGTTTGAAGGAAATTTCTTTTATTTTGAATAAGTGCAGAGCCTCTCTCTTTTCAATTTCTGTTATATTCTCTCTTCATTCTCAATTATACTCTCTCCACATTAGAATCACAAGTAATTCCGATAAAAATTATCCTGCAATCATAGATACTTATAAACTATATAAATATCAGAAACTCAAATTTTCCATTATTCTAAGGTATTTTACTTTTAGTTTTCCTATATAATAAGATCACCTTGAATTTTCTTAACCTACCTCCCGTTTCTATTTATCGTGTTTAAACCAGTTATCCATACACACGCTTAAATGTAGAAGAATTTTTTATTTATTATTTTCATTCCTAGGAATACAAATGCGCGCATATTATTTCACGTTTATTAAATCTGCCTAATGATATACATTTATATTTACAATTGATTTTATCACTTCATTTAAAAATAATCATGTAATACCGTATTTTTCCCGATGGTATTTTAATGTAAACAGAAAAATTCATACTCGCTTTATAATCGCGACCAGAGACATTTTCTGATCATTCTCTACCTTTCACCTCCGCTAAACTTTAATGCTCTATGTTCTGTTCCACCCTCCTTAGAATAAAGTATTACACTTATGGCGCGCTCAGCTGCCACATTTCTCATGCTTATGTCTTCATCCCGTATTAAACGCTTAATGTACATATTTTATCGTAATTATACGTTAATCTTAGTTACATTTACCCTGGAAATTAAGTGCAACCGATCAGGTGTTTTAAAATAAAAATTTATATCAGCACTCCGAATTTTTTTTTCTTTCGCGCAGCTTCTGAAATAGGAGGTCGCCTTCTATTAGAGGTTGCTCTATAATCGGGAAAACACGGTAATTGCTGTTCCGTGGACAGGAATAATTTAAAATATCTTTCCCAAACTTTGACTATAATCTGCCTTAAAAATTGCTCCGTCTTCCGCACATCTCATCACGTATTCTCTACCCAAACATTCGTATTAATTTTTCATTCTTCCTATTCCTTCCCCTTCATATCTAAGGCTATCCATTCCCACTTTCCAATTTTTCTCCCCGCGAAATTTCTCATCCTTTAACTTCCTCTCGTCTCTACCCCATATTCATCTTCATATTTCTTCTATTCTCCCCTTTTATCTTCCGTCACCTTCTCTTTCATATTTCCTACCTGTCGTATTCTTTTCTTATGCCATCTTCCACACTTTTCCACTTCTGAGCAGCTATTTATCTTCCACACTACCACCCTGATAAAACCCGTATCTCCTTCCCAAACCTCCTCTGTCCAACTTTCCTCCATTCTCTTGAAATGTATCCTTCGTTCTGCACTTTCTGTTCTCTTAACGCATGCTTATATCGAAATTGATTTCACATACTAAAATAGTGCATTGTCACGGAAATTCTTAAATTTAATTAAAGCAAATGATTCACGCCGTAATATTAAACTCATAAAATCCGTGGTAAAATCCCTCGCCGAAATTGTATTTTTAACGTTGTTACTTGTTACGTTATCATCAGAAACATGGATCTCCCCAATTTTAACTCCAAACCAACTCCTTCCTTTTAATGTCTCCATTCTCCCCCTCTTCCCTCCTCTCTTACGCTATCACTCCCTTCCGGTCTGAGGATGGATAGAGGGCACTATTTTCACGACACTTTATATATACCCGAGGAAAAGAGAAGGATTTGTAAACACACGCCTACAAGCGCATCCATTCAAGCACACCTATACACCCAGCATTTCGCATGAGAACGAGGGTAGAGAGAGAGAGAGAAACCCGCTGTCGGCACGAGTCCACTGTTGCGAAAACGTAACAAGGGGTCAAGCGGCTTTAGCGTCCTTGTACTCCCGCGCGTCCTCCTCTCGACACAGAGAAGTGGGCGAACAGTGGGATGGGGAGAATGGCAGGTCAGGTTACTAAATCTCTGTGTTTCTCGAAGCCACAAGGACTCGAACCAGGATCTCAGGAGAGAAAAAAATCTTTTTCAGCTTTCGTTCTATGGAAATCTCGATTTATGTTTTGTCTGCCTAAACTACAGGTGAAAATTACGAGAGAGATGGCAATAAAACTAATTAAATGACGCACAGTAGAACTACTTCCCCAATCGAACGTAGAGAAAACTGCCATAAAAGTTGTAGAAAAACCGGCTTACGTTTAAGTGATGCGTGTACCATTGCCAATTTGCCATTCGATTATCTTTCGACATTTTATTTACAGTTTACTGGCATAGAAATTAAAAGCGTGTCAAAAGCACCCGAGGCAAGCAAACTGGACAGAGAGACGTTGAATGTTTTGTTCTGTGTGTTAATAGCAAGAATAAAATTTAGAAATTCCTTAGCATGGCGCGATTTGAAATAATACTTTCTCCTTTCTAAACAAATAAATTTAACAAAATTAGCCGCATAAATGGCAAGATACGGAACAAAACAAACATCTTATAAAAGAGCGGGACCGGCAGATATCGCCGAAATAAACAAACAAACGATCTCGATTTATCTCGCGGCCGCCATTTTGAAATCAACAACAACACAACCGAACTTCCTTCTCGCACGGGCGTGAACATATAATGCGTCTAACTTTAACCATCTTCTCAACTTCGAGAGGTGATTCATTTGAGCAAAACCACAACTGCAAGGACCCCGAGGGCATTTTCTCTCCATCCCGCCACAGAAAAAAGCGCCCACGAATGCACAAAGTGCTACAGAGCTTGCGAGTGCAACTTTTGAGTGCCGTTCCCTGTTCTACTCTTCTCTCTATCTTTATCTCCCTCCGCTACTCCGTTCATCATATTCCTCCGAACCGGCGGGAGATACGTCTCCAAGAGTAAAAAAAAACACATCCCACCTTCTCTCCCCTTCTCCGCAACCTCACACGCGGTCACGGGGAGAATAATAAAGCCCATTCATCCTCACGCGGAAGTGAGGGATAAATAAGACACGCCCTTGCACCCGCCCTCATCCCGACCGCCCCTCCCCCACCCCACACTCCTCGAATACTCCCCCTTCCATCCCCAAACCCCATCTCTTCTGCGATCTTTATCTCCCCATCCCCTCCATTACCATTTCCCTCCATCTCTTCCCTATCATATTTATTTCTCTATGAAAGATTATAAAAAGAAAAGGTTTTCGTCCGTTATAACGTCCATTTCCGTTTTTTTCAGTAGTCTAATAAAAAAGAAATAATGGAACTGTGGAACTTAAAGATAATAAATATATAGGTAAGACTAAGGGAAAACTAACCTTATTTTAATGCATATTTAAATAAAGCAAAATACTAATCCCAGATCTATAAATAAACAAATTCTTCTTAATATAAAGTCGAAAATGTCTTTTCGAGGAAAATATATGTTAAAGTTTTGTGCTCGACCCACCCATACAAGCACAAAGAAAGTTACGGGAATTGTTTTTTTTAAGATGATTCATTTCATTTCCAGGCGCCCTTTTTCAGGCGTTATTTTTACAATTTCATCTTTAAACGCTCTAAAATAGAAATAAACTGTATAAACGCTATGAACGACGGGAAAATATAGTAATTAAAACCTAAATTTTGCTTGCGAAGGTATATTTTAACCATTTATTTCCGCGAAACATGACACATGGACTATGAGACAATCTACTAGGCAAACACGATTAAGAAACGTTTCTCTGAGACTTTCACAAATATGCGAAGCTTAATTTTTTAGGAATGTTATCTCCGCAGTAACGCCACGTAAAACCTTTATTTCTCTAATACGTTCCCAAAAAAGAAACTCCATTTCTACATCCCTCTATTATGTAATTCCCAGGCCAATAATTTTAAATCGATCAAAGACAGAAGGAAAAACAAGTAAGAATGTCCCTGGGTTCTCTTAAAATAATTCCAAGACTAGAATAAAATTCATCGGACGTTACACCACGTGACTATGACATAATGATAAGGAAATCAGACATAATTCTGCAGCATTCCATCGACTGACCTCGAGAATTGTATTTCGCCATTTGAGAGATGAGGCTTTCACAAATATGCTAAACTTAATTTTTTAGGAATGTTATCTCCGCAGTAACGCCACGTATAACCTTTATTTCTCTAATGCGTTCCCCAAAAAAAACTCCATTTCTACATCCCTCTATTATGTAATTCCCAGGCCAAATAATTTTAATTCGATTAAAGACAGCAGGAAAAACAAGCATGGATATCCTCGTATCTCTTAAAAGAAGTCCAAGACTAGAATAATTCAACTTTGAATTCGTCGGACGTTACACCACGTGACTATGGCATAATGATAAGGAAATCAGTCATAATTCTGCCGCATTCCATCGACTAACCTCAAGAATTGTATTTCACCATTTGAGAGACGAGGAATAAGGAGGTAGGGAGAAAAAAGAAAAGGGTATAAAGGGGTAAAGGGAAGAAGAGAGCGCGATGAAGGCAAAGAAAAAGAGAGAGAAGAGAAAGGGGAAGCGGGAAAGGGGATGGGAGACAAAAGGGAAGGGAAGACGGGGGAAGAAAGAGAGACGGGAGAGAGTTACAGAGCTGTAGAGAGAGGGAGAAGCGAAAGAGATTGCGATACCGCAAGGTCGGGATAAAAAATTCCCTCTGGTATGCAAACGCCAGCATTTTTCGCAAAAGAAAATCAGCAGTACTCGGAAGTGGAATACTAGGTCCGACCCAAGGACGAATCGATTTCTTAAGAAGCCCCCCGAAGTCACGCATCATCTTCATCGCAACTCCGCTCACACAACTTCCCTCTCCCCATTTCCCTCCAACCAGTTCTAGGAATGCATAAAAAGTCTTATTTTTTCCTCTCTTTTTATCGTCTCGCGTAAAAGGTCAGCGATCGATCCCGTGGGGAAAATAAAGCAGCGCTTTAGCATTTTCCTGCTCGGTGCGTTTTTTATTAATGTTTGCCTAGTTTTTTTTCCAGTTTCTGTTTGTTTATAACGACCTCTATGTAACCGCTCGAGCCAAACAGGATTGACGAGACGAAGGAGGGATGATGGATGACGGGCATAAACTAGAACGTGCTCTCTGGAGTCGAACCCATAAATAGGAGGACATAAAAGTATCGCTCAAGTCGGCGACCTCACCTTCCTTAGTGCCTCGGAAAATCCGTCCCGCCTAAGCACTGCAATCACTTAGATTGCATCAATAAGCTCTTTCAAGAATAAATTATCGGCGTCTCGCATCGATAAATGCCCATTTTATGCGCCATCGAATGGAACTAAAATTTTGCGAATTCTATTCAGAGAAGAATGAAACTTAATGCAAAAAAAATCTGATGTGGCCACCGCATGAATTTCTCAATACCTGTAATATTTCTAAAAATTCCAAATAGGTTACATAGTAATAAATATTTTAAGAAACTGCGAGAAAATTTTAGACTTGACAAAGAACATAAATAAACTCAAACCATAGCCTTCTGATATTGGATATAGCCACAAAGCTCCAACAATTCCGATATTGGAAAAATATTTCAAACCAAGGTTGTAGAAATTAAATTTCCTACAACTTTTATTCCGATACATTTTTACATTTATCAAATATTTCAAAATAACGGATAAGTGACAAGAGTCAACACCCACTTCCGGTTCACCGATGTTTACCAAAAACTAATTATTTCTTGTGACTTTCATAAAAATGTTAAATATAAAATTTCGCGTTGACCTGATTAATAGTTTTTGAGTTAGAGCACCCACAAAAAGCTATCACACACACACACACACAGACATAATCGAGAAAATGGTCAAAACATGTTCAGGGGACCTCAAAACGTGTATTTCCGTTGAAATCTCGTAGTCGATTTTTTCATGAAAACAATACTTTCCCCTATACTACGTATGGAGAAAGTAATAAACGGACAGGCAGTGCTCCACTCCGCCGGTTATTCTGCGAGCATTTACATAAATACAAGTCAAAGAAAAACTAGTCGTATTAATAAACCGAAGCGTGGAAAATAAACGTACTAATGCAGCGTTAATCCAATTTCACTCCAGAGTCGAAAATTTATCATTGCTATCGATTATTTACTCCACTTATTGATAAAGAGCCTATAAAAGGCATCTATTCGTTTCGAGAATGAAAACTTCTCCTTTGCAACTATCAAAAGCAAGAGTTCTCTGCCGTAGGCACGAACAAACCAGATTACGCCTTCGCCTCCGATCCCCACCCTACCCGGTGAGATTTCACGAAAATATTCGGACGCAGAAATACTCCCGAAAATTGTCCGCGAGCAAGCAAATCAAGTGTTTCGCGTACTCCTCGATTTGAACGCGAACCTCACGTTCAAATCGAGGGATCGCGTGATTATTATCCCTCCGTATTCCACCGAGATGAATGGAGGTCATAAAACATCCGAATATAGCCTCCTCTTGGGGGGCCTTCTCTACATCCGAAATGCTTCACTTTCGTGTATTTCTCTTTTATAATACAATCGAAGTCGTTGCGAGATTCGTTTAGGGCGTAGACAGCTACAAATTTTAAAAAGTTATTGACAAATCCCATTAAAATGACAGACTTTTACCAAAAAACAGACATAGAGTTAACAATTCCGGACGCTGAATCTAGGCAATGACATGGTATCACGTCATAACAGCGCATGAATAACAGCGAACGTCAAAACAGCGAAAACAAAAACGGCGAACGGACAAAACAGCGAACGTCAAAATGGTTGAACACAGTTTAGCAAAAGTCAGTATTGTAGTTATTATAGGTAATAAATAATTGCTGGTTATTAAATTTTAAATAGCCGGAAATGTTAAACCAGAAAATTATAGTTATATGTGAATATTTCAAAAATGCGCTGAATTTACTGAAATTACTAAAATTAACATAAGAAACGAATCCTGCATCCTATAGAAAAATTTAACAGATTTTTTAGTGGTAGTAGGTCATTATCAAAAGCTTTTTAAAGATTTATTGTGGCTCCAAATTCGTTTTAAAAAATTCATTCGTATTACTTAGATCTAAATTACATTAGTTATACATAATGGGCGACTATGATACAGAGTGCATGAAATAAATAGAAAATATGTAGTTAATGAATAAGGTCATATATTTACATTACAAGTCAAAACTAATACATTTTCAAATTACTGTTAAAACATTACAAAAGATACTTGAAATTACGTTTTATTTGAAGGTATGTTAAAAATTGTAAGAAAAATATTACAAGAGATAATGAATTCAAAAAGCCTTATCTACATCTACATGTTACCCTGCAATTCACCTAATTGGTGGGTGGCAGGGGGTGCAATGCACCATAACCTACCTAAAGGTTGTCTATCGCAGGTT
The DNA here is from genome assembly GCA_028673005.1 of Tanypteryx hageni. NCBI lineage: Eukaryota > Metazoa > Arthropoda > Insecta > Odonata > Petaluridae > Tanypteryx > Tanypteryx hageni. The sequence goes on along the minus strand of CM054118.1, from coordinate 53,607,603 downwards.
GAAAATTTCTATTGTGATCTCGTATTGTCCTCGAAAAGAACGAGCCTAGATAACGCTCCGTCCTACAATCGATCTCACGTAACTTATCACCACGGTCGTTCCTGCTTATATACATTGGTGCTTCAGCTACTCCTAAAACCTCGTCTTTTAGACATTCCGACCTATATTTCTCCAGAAGCCGCAACCTTGAGTTCAATCTACGATCCTCCAGTGGTACCCAGTTAAAATTCCTCAATAATTGAAGTGACGCTTTCCTTATGTTCGTACTTTTGTTTTACGAATCTTGCTGCTCTGCGCTGAACTATTGCTAATTGAATTATGTGTCCCTTCTCGTACGGATCCCATATGCATGAGGCGTATTCCACTTGTGGTCTAACCAGTTATAAGTAACATGTTTCGCGTACTTTTTCTGTAGTGTTACGTACTATTCTACCTATGAAAGCCAGTTTCTTGTTGGCCGCGCCTATAACTCGACGAATATGCATGCCCCATGAAAGATCTCGGCAAATGGTTACTCCTAAATATTTTACATACTCGGCTGCTTGAATATTTATTCCATCTATTTTATACTCGAAACCAACTTCTATGTTCTTACTTTTCCAGAACGTAACTGGCACATTTAGTGTAATTAATTTCAATTTGCCATTCTTTGCACCACGCTGAAATGGCTCTTAAGTCTTCACGCAGCGACTGATTGTCCTCCTGGTTTTTTATTTCTCTATAGGGAAGGAAAGGGATTATTATCATGGGCGTGGGCAGGTGGGGGCAAGATAGGGGCAGTTGCCCCTTTCTGGAAAAGCGGAAAAATAATCCCACGAACGAGATCGAGTATGCAGCAGAAGTATGGGACCCTTATAAGAGGGTCCGCATACTTAAGATGGAGAAGGTTCAGAGAAGGGCTGCCATATTCGTGAAAATAAATTACGATGCTAGGAAAAACGTCTCTCCATTAATTGAGGATTTGGCCCGGTGATAGCTCGAGGATCGCAGACTACAAGCTAGACTGAGGCTACTAGAAAAGTATCGTTCGGAAAGATTAGCTAGAGAGGTCAATTCATTAAAGATCCCACCTTTATCGGTAGAAAGGACAGTGAAAATAAGTTTCGCGAGATCGATTATAGGACCGAACGATACAAAGGATCTTTTTTCCCAAGAAGAATCAGGGAAAATAATCGAATAATGAGGTCGTAACTGAGTTTAAAGTAATTGAGAAGTATTATGCACCCCCTGCCATCCACCGGACTAATTACTTACAGGGTATGATGTAGATTTATCTTGCACGCTAGAACCGTGAAGCAGCGCTCTGCAACTGGAGTGACGAAGTGGTACGCTGGTCTTAGGCGAGAGAAATAAAGGAATTTGTAAGTCTTGAGCTACAAGTTGTTTGTGTATGACATTCTATTTATTATGCTGTATTTGATCTTTATAATGTTCCTAAAAAAATTCGAAAATTAGAATTTCTATCTCAAATCCATTGAATTTTAAAGATTTGGGATAGACTTTATTACTTACATTTCTGAAATATTCGCATATAATTATAATATACTGTATTTTCCCCCTGCCACACGCCATTGGCGGCTTGCAGGGTATATATGTAAATGTATTTTGCTATATTTTGTTCAGCCATTTTCACGTTCGCTGTTTTTTACATTGCCATTTTTCGCTGTTTTGACCTTCGCTGTTTTGTCCGTTCGCCGTTTTTGTTTTCGCTGTTTTGACGTGCGCTGTTTTGACGTTCGCTGTTTTGACGTGCGCTGTTTTGACGTTCGCTGTTCTGACGTTCGCTGTTTTGACGTGGAACCCAATGACATAATGAATGGTTAATCTGACATGTTAATAAATATCAATAAAATGTTTTTCACAAAATAAGTACTTAAAATCAAACTTAAAAAATAAGTACTTAGGTTTCTCCGTTAATATCGGTGAATATCACTGATGATGCCTGCCTGGTACCGTTTTTTCGTTTACTTTTCACGGCTATTGGAGATAACTAAGTACGTACTTATTTTTAAGAACTTATTTATCATTTTGATTTTTTTAAAACTTCTTTTTAAAAATTGTTTTAGTCATAAAATGAGTTCAATAATGATCTACTGAATTAATAAGAAGTGCTGTCGACGAAAATATTATAATAATATTATCGATACAGATAATGTACATTAGTAATCTTTGTTTTTTTTTTGTTAAATAGACAGAGGAGGATTTTGGTATTTAAGCCAAACTGCAATATATTCTTTAAAAATAAACCTTAGTGAATAAATAATTTAATAACAAACGCATGCAATAATATTATAATTTAACAAATTATTTTCTATAAAGAGTCTATCTATTGGCATCCATAGCTAAACAAGATAATTATCCCCTGCTTCTTAAATTATAATACGGTCCTGCGCAGATCCCTGCCATACCTTGAATATAAAACGAATTCCGAGCCAATTAGCGCGGAAATTCGTTAAATTCTGCCTTGAGGGAGCGCTCAAAATCATCCTGCACCGACTGACAAAGACATCCTCCGTTCCTAGGATCCTGCTCGGGCTATCTAATTCCCGCCCATCCGCACATCATCGGCAAGATGCTACTAGCGAAGGGAAATCCTTTTTTTTCCCCTGTGCCTGGAGGTCGTCACTCGTTAGCTCCGCGCGCTTGAAACCGCAGTCAAGGGGAAATGGCGGTAATTACGTCCTTTTCGTCCCTTTTTTATGTTAAGCGCCCGATCGAATAAATAGAGTAGGGAAATAAACTTCGTTGGTTCTCCACAGAAACCGGGAGCGAGTTTTTTTCCCTGTACCTTTCATCGGGGATCGATAGATGATCGGGGAGGTTCTTTACTCGAGCCTTTTCAAAATAAATCTAATCTCGTTCGACGAAGAAGGATCCGTTTGTGTTTCGCAATGATTCTCATAATTCAGGAGGATTAGCAGGAACCAGTTTATCGACGAAAGGTCGTTGGTTCAACATCGCTTCGCTGGCATTTGTCGATTTGTATCCAAATCCAATCCAGTGCGCTACTTAATAGGTACACGATTTACAATAAATCCCTTCCTATCTCATTAAATAGTAATGAATAGTTACGATTCTACGAGCAAACTAAATTTGTACTTTTTCAGATTAAAAACATTTGAGTTGAAAGAGATAAAATATGAATACTAGAAACCAACAAGCAACGCTCATTGATTCTATAATTGTGAAGCATCATATGTTCGAGATGTACATACATTGGTGATTACAGGACTTTCGCTATAACTTTAATATGTTTAATTGTAAACTTCGTGTTTCACGTCAGCTGTGTTATTGATATGTACTATCCAAAACACATTTAATAAATTAGGCAACAGTTCGCAAATAAAATTCTGTCTCTTATAAATTATAAAAATAGTACTAATGCAAATTATCTAAATATTTAGAAAGGCGTCCTGTATTAGAGATGAGTAGCACATTATTGACACAGAGCTACATAAATTTTAATGTAAGCCAAGTGTGTGAACATGGAGGAGAAAAATTCTGAGATTGATCAAAAATCGAACCCAGGTCTCCCACTTCTTTAACCAACTAAACTACCAAGAACCTACAGTGGGAGGCCAGGGTTTGATTCCCGGTCAAGTTCAGAATTTTTCTCCTTCTCTAAGTTGACGTTTATGTCAAGCCTCAAGCGTTCACGCATAAAATCTATATTTACCTACATTACAAACCGAATATGCTTAACCCTTAAATACTACTATGAGTGAATTTTCACCCCAGGTAATTTTCAAAATTTTACTGCTAGATGGCAGTGGGCAATACACAGTTCTGGTTTAAGGTATTCTCATTTTAGGCCAAGTTCTACCTTTCTGAATTGTTGTTTGTAAAATATCCAAAATGCAATCCATGGGGTGAATTTTCAGCCTCTGTAGTGTTAACGTAATATTTTTCATCAAAAGTCAAATTTTAATTTACGTATGTGAACCGTAGGTATAATATTTCATTGTGAAAACAAAATGATGTCTTGAGTAATATATCGTAGTTATTAGGAGGGGTAGGTAATAACTTTCTACTAAATTAAAGGTCGGTTTCTTCGGTCAATACTATAAATGTAGACAATTCATCAGTTGCCAAACAAGGGAGATGTATGCTTTGTCCACGAAATGTTGATAAAAAGTTCAGCTTCGGTTTTATATGTGGCCATCATAGAAGTACAATTTGTAACAGTTGTAAGTAACTTATAATGCTATTTTGGTATAAAACAGTTAACTTAGTCTTTTGTACATACTATAAAGGTCCAAATATTTTTCTTTAAATTTTAGCGTTTTTTCTATAGTATTTGAATTAATAAAAATGTAATTTTAATGGTAATCTCTTTTACTTAAAAAATAATAATTAAATTTCATATTAATAATAAAAATCAGACTAAGCGCACTGGGGTGAGTTTTCACCCGGTTGTAGTGTTACAGCGATTATATGAAGTACTCTTTTAGGGTTAACAACATGATTTTCCCTCCCCCTTCTTCAATTGTATTTTTTCTAAATATTATCGTAATTAGCGACGAAAACTTAGGATTGTCAAGCGCGTACGGTAAGGCACGAAAATGGTCCTCTAGAAAGTTATATTTTTCAGCATGACTATCATTTCGAAAAATGTTTATTTGATTATCGATTTTTTCCTCTGCCCCGCATCAAAACTTAAATACCTATACAATTAACAACGTTCACTTCCGTGCACTTTTTCGAGGAGTGGATGTATCGATTAAGTTGATTAGTGTAAGGACGACAGCGTTCCAGGTAGACGAGCATTTATGAAGACAATAACGCGACTTCGACGGGATCCCTGGGCTGCATATTCCGAATGGCACAGTAATCGGACAGTGACCTGGATAACGCGATGATTAAGCTCCATAATAGGTTTTTCTCCCTAATGGAATATCCGATTCGAACGCTGGAATAATCGGATGATGGCTCCTTAAACAATTAGGATAATTGGATAATTGCCCGGACAACAGCAACAAACGCCTAATCGAGTAAACGGATTAACTCAGTTTTACGGTCGATTGGTGACGGGCATAGTTTTTAACTGCTAAAACGTTGATAAACATATCGGAAAAAAGTCCACACCGGTACAATTTTGCCTCTGGAATATTATAACGGATTTAAAAAATGCATTGCAATGTGGTTTTTAACGCATGAGAATACCACGAACTGTGATAATATTTACGGGTCAAAAAGTTATATTCGCCTCGCGAACACATTCTAAGTACGAATATGTCCGCAGAAATATATTGCAAATTTACGTTGCGGGACATAAGGATTATTAATTAAACCGCAAACAACAATCAGGCTGCAGGTATTGCGTGGCCCGAATGCATTAAATTCTCCATAACATCCGACGAGGAATAATTCCAACGATTAACATTCCACCGGTCAATTTTTTTTAAAGCAATGTCCGAGATTTGTGAGTACATATAATGCAAAAAAAATTTAAAGCGATTATAAATTTCCGCCAATTCCTCGGCCGCATCGTCCATCCAATAGGAAGAGAGAAAGATTCCCTGTATTCATTATATGATTTAGACGTCTTTCAACCCCCATTTCTTTAGAATATACGCATCAGCAGCGAGAAGAGGGAGGGAAAAACATTTACGTACGTAGATTTACCCGCGTAAAAAAGTATAAAACCTTCGAAAAAAATTCCTCGCGAAAAATTCTATTCTCGTAGCGCGATCCATTTTTTTCATCTATATGCTCATCGCTCCCCTTCAACCACACAAACAACCTCCTTATTTTTTTGTCCGGAATATTTTATACGCATTTTTTCACCCCCTTGACCTGTGACCCACTCCCTCCTTTCTCATCCCTCTCGTAAAGCCTGTCACATCAAAGGGAGTCGGTGAGAGGCAAGAGACTTCTCCACCCTCTTTCTCCCACTCTCACTACTTCCTACCGTCCTTTTTCTTTCCCTCTCTCTCACACATCATTGCTCCCTCTCTTTCTATCTCCCTTCGCTCTCTCTCTCTCTCCCCTCATTCTTTTTATCCTTCTCTTTATTCTTTAAGTCCCCACTCCCAGTGGCGTAGCCTACTAACACCGAACCGGTGCAGTGAACCGGTCCACCCCAGTCAAGGGGGAGCAAAGACGCATTTCATCAAAAATTATTTGGTTTGTCACACTATTATTTTGACTCGCTATATTCTGTAAATTATTTTTAACCATCCCAGCTTATAGGTCGGGGTCTCTATGACGTCGTAATTTTTCCGTTTGACGGGAGAGCGCTACACGTAATTGTTTTCAATTATCGCAATATTTATGGCGAGACTGGTCAAAATAATTTTTGCTACCACCGTATCTTATTGAAAGCTGCAAAGTCTTGCTTTAATCGATGGACAGTAAAGTTGCTTTCTCACTGCAAGGTTGACGTTATTTTTAATAAAAAATAATTATATGGCGCACCAAAAAGGATATTGCACTGGGGGTTCCAAAACGTTTCCTAAGCCACTGCCCCTTCACAAACTTTCACCTCCAATCTCTCAAACTCTCCAATCCTTACCACTTGACTCTCTCCCTCCGTTCGCCACTTCCTCGCCCTCCTTTCGTTTTCCACGTTCTTCATCCTCGCCTTTCTTTCTCTTTTCCTCGGCCATTCTATTTTCGCTTCTCTCCAATTCCTCTCCTCTCATTTCTTCCTCTCCCTCCCTCCTTAAGGCTTCGTTTGATGCCAGTCGAGCATACCGAAAGCGACTGTCTCCCTCCCTTTAAGCTCACAGGACCTTAACTTCGCCGCCTCAGCCGTGCTCACCAGCGCGAGCACGCCCCGTTCCATCTCCTCCTTGTAAATTCAAGCGCCGGCGCCGCCCGCTCCCTTAACTCCCGCCTCCTCCCTTTCGCGTCTCCCGCTCGGGTCACGAGCCATTTGTTGAGTCGGCCTGCTGTCTCCCGAGACTCGGATGGCGGTGGGTGCGTTTTTACGTCGTCTGCTACATAGGACCGAAAGGCTGGACGGCACGCGAGCGCTCGTTACTTTTAAGCGCGCAAAAAGATGAAGAACTTCAAAAAGTAAGGCGTTCTTCTTTTACGGAATCCCTCCAAACATTTTTAAAGAGGTTGCTAACGCGTTGCTCATGAGGTTACAAGGAGTTAGCAAATTAAGCGCATCGGCTTAGGCTTCAGCGGAAGATAAGTCTCGAAGAATTTCTTCCGATGAGCTTTATTTTTAACGCCGTGATGAAGTTTCCGTTGGGCTGCTAAGTTAACCCGTTAAATTTTTAGTTATGTGCGTACCTGTTTTGTATGTATTTATTGGCATGACCTCTTTGCATAATTATTATTTATAAACATTTTCCCACAATGATCGCCTGCAAATTATACGGCGTCATGGGTTCATCGAACCCATCTCGCTTTACAATAACGCGATAAAAGTCTCGGTATTCGGAAAAAAATGCGCTGTAATCGAAAAAAATATACAAGTCAACTGATGTCGCGTAAGAAATCGTCGAGGATGACCATCGACATTTAAATGCATAAGGCGTTAAATTTACGAATGTTACCGCGTATTTTCACTTCGCAGAAAATTATTCAACCGTTATGAAAAATTCTTTGCAGCCAGCCGGCGAATTTTACGACGAGACCGCGTGTCTTGGAAGCCCAAGTTTCCGCGTCTTCCGCTCAAAATACAGCCAGGGCTGATGCTTTTCCGAGAAGCGATGAGTAAAACGCGTCCCTTATTTTTTTTTAACAATAGCATTTTTCAAAAACTCCATGTGTACCCTCTTAAATAGAGGCCGTTGCAACGAGACGAGGTAAGATCCTCCAGCTGGTTCGAGTACCTCGCAACGATCGCCTGCCAACCCGCTTTACCCCAAACACGACTTAACGATCACAGTAAAACCAGAACCCATAAATACCCTGATAGTAAAAACCGTTTCTTCCCCTGAGACACGAGGACCTCGCGGGTCAAGGACCGTTCTGTCTGCAGTTTAAAATTAGGAACGAAGGAAACGGATTGCATCACGGTTCCAATTTCGTTGACAACTGAAATATTTCTCGGGGGTCTTCTTTTCCATTTAGAATAAGTATGTTACTTGCGAATGAGGATGAGATAGCCGATGCAGGAGTCATCGATTCTACGCCATATTGATGGTGTTGATGACTCTGTGTAAAGCTCGACTTCGGTATTAGCGATGGCATGCATCAAATTTAGAACACAATCAAGCGATTATAAGGTGAATTGAAAGAGGAAGGAGAGATAATTTTTGCCAAGGAAAAGATTTCAGCTATTGCACAATTAGGGTACAACCACGGCGGCAATATGGAGTTTGGATTCTATTAAAACACATTTAATGGTAAGAAGAAAAATTCATTTTATACGACTTCAGACATTCATGTGAGAGATAATACGCATTAGAATACAAAAATTAAAGAGCAATACACTTACTCTTAGAATTATCAAAAATTCGAGATAAAGGAAATTAGTTAGGAAAATTCGAATTATAATACAAAACGAGCTGATGAAATGATTTTATAAAAAAGTTTTAGGCCTCTTCTGATTTAATTGCAATATACCGCATCGACAAACGCAAAAATACAAATTTGCTCAATATCTTGCGGGCAAAATGGAAGCGATATCTGTCGCTCTCGTCAACTGACCATAACTGACGTCTGAGAGCGACGTCACTGCAAACATTCAGCGAAGAGGTGCCAATCGCGACCAAAATTAATGCGTTCATTTTTTCCGAATGAGAGACCTCTTGTCTATGCGTTTTCCGTGCGATCTTGAAAAACTGAATCCTTTTCGCCAGACTATCGAAAAACTAGATTAAAATGTTTTTACTGGTATTATTTGTCATTTTATCGTTATTCACTAAATGCTTGTTATTGTTTTCTTGCTACTCGACATATAATTTTTACTTACTCTTTTACCCATGTATCATTTCCAATTTACATAACCCGGACCAATTGCAGTCTTTATTCTTAAGCTGACGATGTTGAGGGAATGAAGTATCTTCTTCGCTAGGTTTACAACGTGCATAGAGTAAATCAGCCATGGGGACATGAAATACAATATTATAGCTGAGGTTGTTTCTTTCTTTGCGTACCACGATGGGATTTTGTGTGTTTAGAGAGAAAACGAAGAGTTGAAGAGAAAGAGAAGTAAAAGTAATAATACAGACAAAAATAAGGCATAAGAGAAGGCGTAAGGGAGAAAATGGACTACGCACGTAAAAAGTTGGTACACAAATATTTTAAGTTATTTATATGTCTCATAGAGTGAATAGTATTATGAAAGGAGTTCAAAAAGTTTGCAGGCTGAGATTGCATTGTACTTATTAAAAACAACTAATTCAAATCTAGTATTAGCATAGTAAAATTCGTCCGTCCAATGACGGTTTTCGACCTACTTTCGGAATATCACCCATTTTTGTTATCACTATAATAATGCGCATATCTCGCATCATGTTGCGAATATGGCGATCCGATTGGCAAGGGTTTTACAAGCATCGACATCCTATCGGAAAACGAGCCTATATGGGATTGGTTTCAACTTCCATGAGACCGGCGAAAGAATAGAAATCAAAAGAATCGCTACTGAAGCCTCTTTTCCACCCCATACGCTTTGTTTCGGACTGCTCTTCGGCGAAATGAAAGGGGAGATTGAGGCTCTAGAATGGAAAGCCTGAAGGAGTGAAGTGCAGCGGCGTCCAATGCAAGGTTTGCAATAGGGAGCGGGAGGAGGGGATGAGGGGGGTGGTGGGGATGTGGAGGGGATGAAGGGGGAGGAAGTTAGGACGTATAAGGTTTCTCTCATGAGGGCAACAATGGGGCCACAGCAGTGTGACCAAGCGAGCTAGGGCAAGCATCGTCCGCCCTCCCTTCAAACGACTCGAGAATCAATGGCAAAGTCAACAAGACGGATCGATATCTCCATACCTTCAACAGCAATTCATCATTCGATGTACATAGAGGATCCTGGATATTCTATATGGATGAAAAATGGCTGACGGCGTAACTTAAAAATGAGAATTTTTGGGAGAAGAATGGGGAAAAAATTTAAGAGAAATTGGTAATGTTGATGTGGAATCACGGTACAACCGAACATATGCACACGGTTGATTTTTTTGTTTGCGCTATGAGAAAACTGTGGTAAAACATTTTTTCTAATTCCACGATACATTTATCCAAACGAATAAGTTTCATATTCGAAATATAAATATATTGCTGATCTGGATGAGTGAAAAGACTGTATAAATATTACGCTTTAGTTCTGACGATGACACCAAAGAGTGTTAAAATTCGGACGGAGTATTTCATTGTAATTCTACCTTCCGGTAGGTTTCAGGCACATCCAACCTAATCTGTGCTATCCAAGGCCTTTCTCTTCATGTTCTCATACCGAATTTCTTCTTTTAATGCATCGAATGTATCTTTCTTCTTCCTACCTTTTTGCCTTTTCCCTAACATTCTTCCTTCTACGACTTCTTTGGAAGGAGCATATTTATGGAAATAAACGACAGGGTGAAGGATAGAATACACACTACGTGAACACTGGTTGTGACTGGAAGAGTGTAGAACATCAGCAGTGAAATTCTACGAATTGTTTCAAGTTTTTAACGACTTTTCATGCCGCTAAAATGAAATCCGCGAAAGCAATGGACTGGGGAAAATTCGAAAATAAACCATCAGCACTAAACGTCAGGTATTAAATAATGCAATACCACCGGATATGACACGGTGATCTAAGAGAAGACAGAATGGGATAATTAGGGCAAGTACATACTATATTTTATCAGCGGAGCATAAACAAGAGGCGAATGAAGCGGAAACTTACGAAACCTTCGCGTGCCTACACACAAAGAACAGGAGGAAAAAATCCCCGAATTGCGATAAAGTCGTCGATACGGAAGATTTCAACATTCTGGAACCAATATTTAATTAAAAAAACACCGCGTGGTCTAAACTCACCAATTCTCAACTCTCCTTCACAAAGCCAACAAAAAATTCCATAAATCCCGATTAGGAACTTCGACCTCGAGGAGCCGAGAGAGAAAATATACCCGATATTCCGACCGCGTGTTTTTAAACGTTTGTCAGGCAGTAAATCTTCCGCCTCCTTGACGACGACAGGGGGAGACGAAAGAAGATGGACTAGAACTGCCACCGTGGAAAAGGACCATAACCTCCACTTATGGGATGTGGAGGGTGGGGGAGAAAGGGGAGGGGAGGAGAAAGTCAAAAACAAAACACCGTCGATAAAAGATAAAACTCACGCGCGAGAGGCGACGCGCACACACCACGGCTTTGTCCCGGAGGGAGAGAGGAATAAGATAGGGGTGGATAACCTCATACGTGGACAAATCAGTTCCAGTCGGCAGTGAAACTGAGCGTGAAACGAGTGAAGGCTGCGTGTGTAGGTGGGTGAGCTTCGGATGGGGGGGGGAGTGTGGGAAAGGAGATGGGAAGAGGAGTGTGGGAAAGAGGATCACTATCCGTTTGTTGATTCCTTCTGAAGCCTCCCTGAACTTCTGTTAAGGATGGGGGAGTCCGGTTACGTAAGGATTGTAAAGGGAGGGAGGTTAAAAAAAAAACGAGCGGGAAGTTAAGCCGGGGAAGGCGCGGGAGGGAGAAACTGAGAGGTGGAGAGAATACGAGGCGCCTCACGGCCAGACCGACAAATGGCTATCAAAGGTCTTCTCTTTCTCCTTCCTCTTATCCGAAGTAAGAGAGAGGAGGAGGAGGAGGCGAAGACTGCTCTCTGCGGTCTTTCCTTGTGTGAGAGTGTGAGCGCGCGCGCGCTCGTTCGTGTGTGTGAAAGTGTAACAGTAGGAGACCGAAAGGGGGATGCGGCAGAGACTTTGGGGAAAAATAAAAAAAAATGAAACGCATTTGCTAGATGGTGGATCAAAGGGAACCTCGAAACGAGGCTGCTTTGGACTCTACGGGTGTGAGAGAGAGATAGAGAGTAAAAAAAAACGCAGCGGCGAGACAGGAGACCTTGTTGTGTTTTGTGCGCCCACTATCTCCAGAGGGGGATCAATTGCTCGTTTGTGTCGCCGTCCTACGATCTTCAGAGCGGCGAGGTTCCGTCGCAACTACCTTCTTTACCGAACTATTTACGCGGCTAAGAACGTATTTTTTTTTTAAAACTCGTTTCGGAGGTTATGTCTGGGATCACACGGTGCGGTTCGTATTCTATACAAGTATCGCTGTGATACGAAAACTGGTAATATCACAGAAAATAAGTTCTAAATAATACGGATTTTACCTAGCGTACATAGAGCTTATGACTTTTTTAAACTTCACATCCTTACTGTTATGCAACCAGGACACACATCTTCCCTGATCTTACCATTCAATCTATCCTTACGGGTTTACGAACAAAGAAACACGACTTTATGCGCAAATACATTCTTTCTATAAGTAGCTATAAAATCTATTTTAAAAGTACGAAAAAACTAATACATATAGAGACGAGCAATTAAAGCAGAGATGGACAAACCATGGCCCGCGATACCAATATGAAAGCGAACCGTAGCATAAAATACAGATCATTTCATATCTGTCGCTTAAAACTACGGCATTGATTTTCACTAACCGGACCTCAAATAACTTCCGATGAGAACCCTAACGTGGCCCGCCGAATGATTTTCATCTGTTAATGCGGCCCGCCTAGGAAGCTGTTAATGCGGCCCACCACGTGAAAAGGTTGCCCACCCATGAATTAAAGGAATTCTTTTTAAGCACAAAAACTCGACATTCAAGAACTTAAAAGATGATACAAAATTGTTTACGAGATATTTGTTTTCTTCGCTAAGAAAGCACACACAGTTGCTATGCAATGCTTCCTTCGGGCAATCATAACTATCTTATCGGTCGAGAGACGCAGTTCGGTGGATAAAAATAAACAAGTTCGTCTGTTACGCTCGAAGGAAAATAATACGGAAGAAGAACAATACGCCGCTATCAAAATGAAAATGACAGAACGTTAGATAAAAGAGTGTATGAGCTAGCATGTTCTCCTTTGAAAATAAAAAAATGTTACAAAGATGGCTGGTTTTCACAAAGTATCGAGAAGCGTAAAGGGGATTCGGCGACGGACAATTCGACGCGACCGATTCGGCACGAGACGATTCGACACGAGACGATTCGGCGCCAGCAAGATGAATCAAACCACCAACCTCTCAACCCAACCCGGAGGAGGAAACGGAACGAATCCAACCTCCATCCACTCAACCAAACCAGGGGAAAGGAAGTAGAAAGAATCCAACCCCCAACCTCGCAACCCAATCCAACCCGGGGAGAGGGAATAGAACGAATCCAACCACCAACCTCTCAGCCCAACCCGGAGGAGGAAACAGAACGAATCCAACCTCCAACCACTCAACCAAACCAGTGGAGAGGAAGTAAAAAGAATCCAACCCCCAACCTGCCAACCCAACCCGGGGGAGGGAATAGAACGAATCCAACCCCCAACCAGTCAACCCAACTAAAAGTTGCTGCTTTTTCTTCCAGGCGTCGAATTGCCCGTCACCGTATCGGTCGCGCCGAACTGTCCCATTCCGGAGTAAACTGGCTTTTACACCTTTTCAACCTTTTTTTTTGGCCGCGGAACACTTTTGCAAACCCAAATTTTTCATTATCTTTCAAAACAGTAATATATCTATACACACGCGTGCAAAAATTAAATTCGCGTTGCTGTTACTCGACATGCGAAGACTGTAATTTATCTATTATTTACCTACTCAATTTTAGAAAATAATTACATAATCATACAAATTTCAAAATTTTCAACAAACATTTGCGGAACCCGGGTTGAATACCAGTGCCCTATAGTAGACAATGTCCGAAGACATTGTTGGAGTATCCTTGAGATTATAATTTCATTAGATCCTCTATGATACTATAACAGGCCAAGAGGCTGATTATCTGAAAACATACCTATAATTTGAACGAACATAACTTTCGTCAACTCGAAGAATATAACGCTCACGTGCGTCAAAACAAAGTCGGATAATTCCAAGTTGGTCTTCTCGAACATTTTTATCTTCTTTTAAGATTAGTGGTATCGAAGTTCGGCCGAGTTGATCGTTTACGAATAGTTTGTGGATATAGATAAGGATTTCGTCTTCATCTGCACCAATCGAAAATTAATAGGGAAATATACAGCAATGGAAAGATATGAGGAAATCAATTGGACGATCCGAATCTGAAGAAATTCACAGCAATATAAATTTCCATCGAAGGGAGTTTTTAAGACGCTCGCGAAAGACATGTTGAAACTGAATGACGCACGGATTGGGCATAAATTATTGGGAGCAAACTGAAGTCAAATGACATTTGTTGAACGATTAGCTATTAGGCAATTCCTCCTCACTGACGAAGGAATTTTATGGAGAAATGGGAAATCTTAGGCAAAAAAGGGAAAAAAGCGTGGATCGCATGAATATGGAAAATAATATTTGGCCGCAAAATATCCTAAAATCAGCGATTTAAAAAAAAACGTTTGATACCCATACTGAGATTAACGGGCGAATAGGTTTGACATAAACTATCCATAAATTAGAGGATAAGACCGCAGATCGATAGATGGTTGCGCCAACTATGGGAGAAAAATGTGAAGTTCGCATTCGTCTGCTTGAGATATCGAAAAGGCAAAATATCGCTTGGGTGGATCGCGATTACCCAAGCTCCACGAGCCGAGCTGATTAAGGAATAGCAGCTGCCCTGCAACCCTGCACATTTTACTCAGCGAAAAACAAATCAGTCCTGCAATAAAGTGAAAAACTTTATCTCTGCGGACGGACATGGTTTATTTCCCAGCCCTCAACTCGCGTGGAGACAGCCAGCTCGAGGATTTTAGGGAAATAATTTATTTAGCGTCTCTTGAGACTCATACTACCCGCGGAAGAGACGCAATCGTTAAAAACCACATTTCGGGTTAACGTCCCTCGAAAAGACAGGAAGCGAAAGAAAAGCACTATGGAAAAGTGAGAAATAGGAATAAGGATGACAAATATAAAATCAGAACGACCAACTTCTTCGAGTTCGATTAATACGAGTATTTACGCGCAAAATAATCTTTAAAAAACTCGAGGATTTTAGCGTTCCTTGAAGAGAAATACGGAGGATATTTCGAGCGAGAGGATGGGACGGCGTTTAAGAGAGAAGTGAAAAGAGGGGAGAAGGAAAATGATAAAGATGAATAAGAAAAACTCGAAGGGAGCCTAGGAAGGAGAGAGAGAGAGAGATACGGACAAAGAAAACAATAAAGAGATGGAAACATTGGATAATACAAAAATCTTTAAAATAAGTTTTTGCCTGTTTTTAACGATTCATATCTCTCTCTCTAAATTTTTCGTAATGTTCACGGCCTTCCCTTCTTTCGACCCTTTTGTTCAACGACTAGGCCTACTTGAAAACAGGGGTGGGTGAACTTTAAGCTCCCGATTCTTTTTGGCGGGTTCAACGCTCTCCAGAGTATCTAAAGAAACTAAGGAGCATGTTACCACAGTGAGAAAATAAGATAGCGATGAGAAAAGTTTGAGTAGCCGTAAAAATGCATTTCCAGGATTAACGCTCCAATCTGACGGTTTATCAGCCGGGAAGGCCACAGGAAAACACTTCTGCTTTGAAGAAATAAACATTATGCCGAAATTTTCCGTTATATTTCTCTCTTGCTTCAGTAAAACTCGCAAATGACCGATGGAGGCATCTATTAATCTACTTGAGTATTGCAACAGATCAGAACAAAACCGCGTGATATTCTCCCAACCATGTTCAATTCTAGAATTAGCATCTGCAAAAATAAAATCAAAAGTCCCATATTCACGTGATTTAGTTAAATTTGTGAAATTATTTTATTAAATTTGATATTTATAATAATACTTGAATGTAAAATGCCCATTAGCGGCTAATGTGAAGATAAAAGAGTAAAGTACATTCTTATGGGAAGTTTGTCCCGGAAATGAATTATCGCTACGACACACCTATATTTTCGCTCTTTCTGATTCTGTAACAGAGAGATACCAAAGAGTTTGAGCTCAAATGAAAGTAATAAATTATCTAAATAACTGCTGTAACCATAAAAGGCATGAATATATCAGATGCGCATTTCAGTTTCAAAGCAGCCGCCACCAGAGCAATTCACCGATTGTTGGGTCTGATAGTTGAATGCTAATACTACTTTGTAGCCGAAATGCGCATCAACTTTTTAGGGTTATAGTAATTTATCTTGATTCACGCAATAAGGCCAGATCGACAGTTTTGACTTTTCAGCTTTAAACCCAACTGACAGACGGACGCTAGTGTACCGAACATAGAGATACGTACCTTATAGGTATCCCTATCGCGACGATATCATCTCATTCATTAAGGCAAAACTCCGACTCACTTGTCCTCAAAACGGAAACCTCGAGGCTCAACATCAACACAAAATTCCATCCCACATCACCGAAATGGATACAACCACCGCCAAGGGCGACAAAGCACTCCCGAAATGACTCTGATTTTGTAATCACATTTTTTTGTATATCAGCACGAACAGTAAAGCTAAATACACATTCGATTTAAGGCCGATAAGATATGCCTATTGCGTCGCAGAATGGGACAAAATTCGCGAACGATCCGATCAACAAACTACAAGACCTCCCACTTAACTTAGCATCTCTCGCCCCCGTGAATCAGAAGTCTCGTCTCTGAAACATCAACTCCCACCCACGTAACCCATCTTTTCTCCCTATCTCTCTCTCTTTCTGTTCCTCAAAACTTCCTCCCTCCTCTCTCTCTATATCTCTCTCTCTCTCTCTCCAAACCCTCCTCCTCTTCTCTCAAACCGCCGCAACACCCCACCTCTTGACCTGAGACCGCTAACAAACCCGAGGCTTATCTTGTCTTGTCAGCGGGAGTGAGTGAGGGAGAGATAAAGGATTGGACTCTCGCGAGGAGGAGAACACGGGAAGGGGGAAGGGAGATAAAAAGCGAGACACGTTGAGGATGAAGGATGGAAGGGAGAAACGAAGGTGTGTATAAGGAGGGGAAAATATAGGTGAAGCGGAAGAAAAGAAGCAAAGAAAAGGGGGACAGATGAAGAGGGAAAGAGAAGAGAGAGAAAATAAAAGAGAAATCTGAGAGGAGGGAGAGTACGAAAATTAGAGCAAAATTACGAGAATACGATGAGAAGAGAATACGCGAAAAGATGAGAGGGAAAACAAGGAATAGGAATAGAAAATAAGCAAATAGAAGGTATGAAAAATAAAACTAAACAAGATCGATGGATTTGAGAAGGGATAAATTGAGATAGGGGAAAAAGGAATAAGGATAAATTGCCTGATATTGCAATACAAGATTGATTGTGTCGGTTTAAAAAAGTCTATTCCGGTGGGTAAACCTATTAGCGGAGAAGAAAAGTCGGAGTGAGCGATGAAAAACGCATTCACGTCCACAGCAGACTTTAAACATAGCTCTATCATTCAGAAGGGCGTATCACACATTTCCGATCGCGGCTAAAGACGTTGAGAAAAATGGGGGAAAAGACCACGGAAAAAATAACAAAATTGGGGGAGATATATCTGAAAATACACGAAAAACATCGCGAGACAGTTTTAAAAATATGAGCGTAGACGAGAGGACTAACAAAAACATAGGTTGTTCCGAATTTAGCAATTTACTGCCCCAAAACTTGATAAAAGCAAAACACCCCAAATGCGTCGTAAATACATTTAATTTAACACCGAAAAAGGAGATGAAGAGAAGGAAATAAAGGCAGGTAGGTCGAGAGAGAGTGAGAAATGATGATAAAGGGAACGAGATAAAGCGGAATATATAGGGAAGGAAAGATAGAGTACAGTAATACGAGAGGAAAAGGGGATTGGAAGGATCAAGGAGCTTAGAGAAAGCGAAAGATTTAAAGGGGGAAGAGGTGAAAGGGGGATATAGGTGGATGGCAGAGGTAAGTAAATGGGAATAGATTAGGATGAACGAGAGAAAACAAAGAAAGAGAGGAAATTAGAGGTGGAGAAAGGAATAGAACTCTAGACAAGATAAGGAGCCAAAAAGTACAGGAAAAAAGAAACGGGAAGAAAGATGAGGAGAAAGGAGAGATGAGAAGAAATACTAAATTAATAACGAAGGAAAAAGAAAACGGAGGAGGAGTGAGTTGAGTGGAGATAAAAATAGGGAGAAGGAAAGAGAAAGATAGAGAAATGGCAATGGAATTGGAGATAGAGAGCGAGGGAAGAGTGACGGAAATGGAACAAAGATGAATTTAAAAAGGGTGCAAGATTGATGCGAATGCATCACAAGAAGAGAGTTAGGGGTCGGAGGGATGACGGGGATCACGAAGATGTAAGGGAGAGGAAAGGGAACGATAAATGGCAAGACACGCGAAGGAGTGAAAGACGTGAGAACAGAGATTTAAAAAGAGCGAAAAAATGGTAGAAGGGTGAAGGAGATGGAAATCAGAAAGATGGAAATTTTGCGGCGATGAAGGATAAAAATAACCAGCAAGAAAAAAATGAAAAATCGAGAAGCAAAATGGAAATTCGGAAGATAACGGAGTTTGAGAAAGAGTATGGCTCAGAGGAGGCACGAAAACTTAAGGAGAGATAGAATTTTTTTTAAATTGTAGTTATGGTTAAGAAAATAAGAACTTTTTCTGATCTTAATAAAAAAGGAAACGCTTAGTATGATTGTTGTAGTCAAATATGACTCCGTCCAGGGCCGGCCCAAGCTACGGGAGAGCCGGGCGGCTGCCCGGGGCGCCAAATTTAAGGTGGCGCTATCTATGCATTACCAGCAAGCGAATAAATCCTGAATACCAATTTATATCGACTAAAAGGCTAAAATATTGATTGCATTCCATTTAATTTTTCATTATCAATAATTTTTAAAGAGCGATGAATAAATTAACATGTACTTAGTAAACATCTCAACAAAAATTAATGGAGGGGGCGCTGGAGTAATATCTCGCCCGAGGCGCAAAACTGCCTCGAGCCGCCCCGGACTCCGTCTACCAATGCAGGGCGTTGTCGAATATACAGTGATGCAAGATTAAATTTTGAAACTGCTAAAATAAAAATTTGCCTTACATAAAAATCTATTTACGACATTACTTTTTTCTATACCGAAATAAAGAACTCTCCAGAAATAGACACCACACACACATGCAGGATCAAGTAAAATGGAAAATTTTGAGACGAATAATAGTTAAAGAGAGGAAAAAACATTAGCCTAGAGAATGAAAAAAAGAAACAAATTTCCGAGGAGATACCGTTAATTAAGGAAAAGTTTTAAGGATTGGAATAGGAGAGATACGCCTCCATGACTTGAAGATGGGTTAAGACGAGAGTAGACGAAGGAGAGAGGGGAGGCGAGGATGAGCGAAATGTCGAAAGTGAGGGAAGGAGGAACAACAGAGAGGAGATAGATAGATAGAGAGAGAGAGGAAAATGGAATGTTGTCGGTCGTCCCGAGGCTGGAGGTGCGGGTGGGATATAACTGAAGGCGCTGGGCCTCTTTAAAGGGAGTGAGAGGGAGCTGGAGGTAAAGAAGAAACATGGAAAAGAGGGAGTGAGAAAGGGAGGGCAGGTGACGTGAGAGGGAGGAAGAGAAAGAGGTCTGAGGCTGAATAAGATGGAAAGCATAGCGCTTTTAGATGAATGAGACGGCAAATGGAATGAGGGAGGGAACTGAGATAAGCGAAGCGGTGCAGGAGTGTTTCGCAGTTCAAGGCTGCTACAACGGGGGGAAAATAACTCGATAGGGCGGAAAGTTCTGCGAGAGAATGGCCAGGCACACTATCGGAGAGAGAAAACCAAACGGGTACCTATGTATAGAGGTGTATGTAAATATTCATTTCAGCGCAGGACGCGAAAACGCCTCACATTCTCCAGGTTTACTATTCCTAAAATACTTGCAGAAATTAAGAAGGTACCGGATACGCTCAAGGTATTCGAAATGAAAAGAGTACTTTAGAAATCTTTAAAGACGAGCTTTTCTAAATCAGTGACTCCATTTAACGGCGAGTTCATCGTAAAATTTATAAATAAATTACTTGATCATAAATTTCAAACGTTATAAAACGTTTCATGTTCATCTTTTAAAAAAATGAAAGCATATTCAGCAGAATTAACATCGATTTTGTCGATTGCGTCAGAGTGACTTTGCCATGCTTGTTTGTAAATAAAAACACAATTGTGTAACCTAGGGAATATATTTTTCGGGTTGAAAATAAAATCGCAGTCAGGGGGTAGTTATCCGTTTTAAATTTTTTGAACAAATCGGGCGAAATCGGGTTTTAATGAAAGCAAAGCAATTACAATTTTAAAGAATTCGGGTTAAATCAGGTTTAATAGAAATAAAATCTTTCACCAGTACACCTTATATTATACTTACACGAATTATACACGTCACATACTATATTTGGGCCTGAATTGATCACACATGTAAACCGGAAACACAAAAATGCATGAAAGTGTTCCTGATTGTTGCCGCTATTCAATCAGCCTAAAAAACTGAGAAGAATGCGATGTTGTGTCGTTCGGCGTGTTAATGAAATTCCATACCCGTGATTTAGTCAAACGATAAAGTTTTATGTCTTGGAGAAACTTTTCGCCCGTCTTCTTCTCCGTGAGATGTAACGTGCGCGTGAATAAATTACGTCTCCATTTCTGTGAACAATTCTGCATTTTTTAAATAATTATAATTAAGGAATAAACTCAAGATTTTAAATAAATTACGGGCAAATCGATGAAGGTTATTTGTATCAAATGTAGACGTGAGCTGAAATTGTAAAGCGTTTGCGTATTAAAATCGTGTCCGAAAGTTCGAAGCACCTGGTTTAATATTAATTACTTTATTACTAATGTAGCATTTTCGGGTTTATTCGGGTTTTACCCGAATTTTTTAAATAGAATCGGGAGGTAAAAAACGAGCAAAATCGTGTTAAACCCGGAAAATTTATTCCCAAAGTCTAACATTGCCCGTGCCCTTGAACTTTAAGCAAGCTGGTACTAACCATATTTAAAGGCTTTGAAAAAATAAACAGCACTATTAATCTTTTTTAAAAAGCGTTAATTGGACGTTATGTAAATCGCCTAAATTAGGAAGATGTGGAGCTCTTTTTTACCTATACCAGAGACATTTTTACTCCTTGGGAAAATCGTTAAACCAGACCTTCAGAAATAAAGCTCCATTCATTTAAGGACGTTATCCAGCCCATCCAGTCTGTGTGACACAATGGCCGTTTGCATCCTGAACGGGTAGCGTGGAAGTCAAAGCACCCTTTACCAAAAGGAAGGCGCACCTCTACTTACGCCCTTGTCTATAGTCTCAATAAGCTCCTCCCAAGACTAAAACTTCCGGCGAAACTTAACGCATGCGCTTCAAACGATCCATTTGCGTGAAGGCCTTTTCCTTTTTCGGGGGCGAATGTGGGACAGAAGAACGAAAAGTGAAAAAAGACTTAAAAAGAAAGAAAAATGCGGAAGAGAAGATAGAGCGGAAGAGATCTAAGCAGAAAAAAGAAGAATGTTGAGGAGAGAAAGGGGGGAGAGAGAGGGGGGAGGGGGGGAGAGAGAGAGAGGGAGAGAGAGAGCGAGAGAGAGAGGGGCG